>JAOSBK010000001.1:29123552-29151190 GCA_027568895.1 Erythroxylum shatona | reverse complement strand
CTTCAGCAATGAAAGCGGGGGTTACTAAACTAGAATTGGTTATACAAAGAAAAAACAATAATGATAACCCCAGGGTGCAGGTGAGTTGGTAAGGGGCTCTCCTGGCTTAAATGAGGTCACAGGTTCGAACCGTCCTCATGTATGCAGCCGTTTAAAACTTGGGGCCAGAGCTTTGCCTCTCGCAAGGGATCTACCGGACTCGAACGGGGATTAATCTAGGTGTGAATGGCTTAAAAGTGTCTTTCCATAGTTGGGATCCTCTTAGGACACCTCGTGGGCAACAAAAAAAACACAATAATGATTGGTGTAATTTACAATTTGAGGATACTGAATGCTCTGTTTAGTCAAATGCCTATAGCTAGCCTTAAACTATGTAAAACTATAAATATTAGAGATGAAAACATAAAAGTTGGAAAAAAAAAACAGTGGCAGATAGAAAAGAAAAGAGACCTGGTCATAATTAATCAACTATAAGAGTAGCTTAGAAGCTTTCAACTTCTAATAAATGGTTATTTATGTTTATAAATATGAAACACAAAAAAAATTAACGAAGTCAATCAAGGAAAAATTGCATTATGTAATTAATGAACTGATGATAATTTTCTATATTAATAATTTCCCTAATAAAATCAGATTAAGTAATTGTATCTGAATGGGAAGTTATTAGCCTCAATTCCTAATTTTTAGGCCACTTGATAAAGTTGTCTTACAATAACTTCTAGCATTCTTCTACTTGACCTAAAATTATATGCAAGGAATGCATAAGTATGATGCATTTACAATTAAGCACCAAAACTCATTATCAAAGTATCATAATTATCTAAATATGTAAAACACTAAATATGGGTTACGGCGGTTGTATATTTATTACATAACATACTCCATTTCATATACTACAAATACCAGTGTTGTACCATACTACATCTATAAATAACACATAAATTTCATCATGGTCTATAGTAATATTTATAGTAAATTCAAGTCATGATATAGTTATGTGCATGTTATAACTAAAAACAATAAATAGTGTGTATCAGAAACACATCAATGAGTTCAAAGTGTCTAGTTCATTAGATACATTATTCAAAAGGATATCAAAGACCCATTCTTTGTACATTTTCTTTAAATGTCTTTGGTTGTAAATCTTTAGTTAACTGATCTGTTATTATAAGATATGTTCTAATGTGTTCAATAGACATTCTCTCTTTCTGAACCTTCTCCTTAACGACAAAATGCTTTAGCTCCACATGTTTGGCACCTCTTGAATATTTCTTGTTTTTGGAGAAAAAAATTGCTGCAAAATTATTATAATAAATTTTTAACGATTTAACTGTGATGTCGATAATACCAAGTCCTGAAATAAAGTTCCGCAACCATAATGTATGTATTGTAACTTCAAAACATGTCGCAAATTATGCTTCCATGATAAATGACAAAGTGACAGATTATTTGACACTTAACATTTTGAACTTAGATTAATTTATCATAATTATTAAGTTTAGAAAATTACTAAATCGGACGATAGGACCAGAGCTGTACTACTATTTGGAATGGATTGTTCGAGCTAGCATTATGAAAATTTGTGTCTTCCCGACCTAGGGCTTGTTTGTGGAGAGTCTAATGGGTTGGACTAAATTGTTGGAGGATTGGGTGAAATTGAATTCGGATTGAGCAGTTAAACAAAGGTCTACTTAGGCCTCAACCAAAGGATTAATTAGAGATAGTCATAGGCAGTGATGTGGTAGGTTTCAGCAACATATTGGGCGGAGTTTGCCCTTATCTGCAGAACTCTGGGGCGTTCTATCAGGCTTCACGATAGCCTGAGAATTGGGCTATCGACGCTTCGTCGTCGAAGTAGACTCCTTAGAGGTCATTAACATTTTATTTTCTTCCCAATGAGTACTAACTGAGGATATTTCTTTGGTTGCAGGTATCCGTGACCTTTTATACTGTGACTGGGAGGTCCATCTTCAACATGCCTTTTGCGAGAGGAACCAATGTGCCGACATATTGGCTGCTTGTGCAATTTTCTTAAGTCCGAGCCTGCACCTTCTCTAGGAGCCTCCGGAGGTCGTCTAGGAACTTCTTCACAAAGACGTGCACGGAGTGTTGTATTTTCAACATATGCGCTAGATTGTTTGTGATCTTTCATTTGTAATAAAAAAAAAAGAAAATTACTAAATCGAACTTGGATATTTAAACTTGCATATTTAAATTGGAATTCGATTTAACTGTATTAGATACCTGCAAAATCAATTGACCAAAAAAAAAAAATCAATTGATCAAAGCAAAAGAGTCTAAAGCTCTAGTCCAAGCCGTAAAACTGGTGCATCAATTGCTCGATGGGCCTGGGCCCTAGAAGTTGTAGAACTTCTGACGAAACGCACCGTTTTACCTAACACCGCCAGCAAAGTTTCGCGCCAGTCTCAAGGGGTGTTACAACGCAATCACCTAATATATACCCCTCTACTGTTTGTTATTTATCTCTCTGGCACACACACTCTTTCTTTAAAGTTTTCTTCTTTTGCCCTCCATTTCTGGTTCTCTCGAGCTCGATCCGATGACCGACGGTCACCTCTTTAACAACATCTCCCTCGGGGGCCGTGGAGGCACTGTAAGCTCCGAATTTCAGGGCGCTATCTTTTGAGTCCCTGTTTTTGTTGTTTATTTCAACTGGATTTTCGTGGTTTTCTGTCTGTTTTCCGTTTATGGTTTTGAAAACCCTAATTAGTTCAAAAGCTTTTCTTTGGTCTTTTGAAGTTGTGTATTGTGTGTGTTAATTGTTCTGGAGTGAGAATTGATCAAGAGGACATTGTTGATTTGGAATTTGTATTGAGGTGCTTTTCATTTCCATTTTTGGATCGCTAGTTTCTATTTGTTCGTTCTGATTTTACTTCAAATGGTTTCTGTATTAATCACCTACTTTTTGAAAGGCTAATCTGTTGATTGTAAATATTTTGCGTGATTTTCACCAAAAAAGATTGGTGTTTGGTTCTTTATTGACAACACTGCGGTGTTGATAACAAATTTTGGCCACTGGTTTTCTTCGAATTTGAGCAATTGAAGATTTATTAGTGTTTGTACAAGTTTGGGGGAGAAAAATTAGCTGCATATGAGATTGTTGCTTCCTTTTTTTTTTGTAAAGTTTAAAGTTTAAACCTTAGTTAAATGTTATCTTTTCATTTTTACTTTGGAATTTTATTGAATATTCTCAACATAAAGATTAAAAATTGAGTTTCATAATGCTTTCGTTAAAATGCAGAATCCTGGACAACTTAAGATATATTCAGGTGGGATATTATGGAAGAAACAGGGAGGCGGTAAAGCAGTGGAAGTTGATAAAGCTGACATTATTGGGGTAACGTGGATGAAGGTCCCAAGGACAAACCAGCTTGGTGTTAGGGTCAAAGATGGGCTTTACTACAAGTTCACAGGATTTCGTGACCAGGTCTCTCTCTCTCTCTCTCATTTTCATACACACACGCACACACACACACACACAGTTACATGTTTATGTTAGACTTGGTGTAATTGTTTTCTCATTGTCCAAGAGATTTAGTTTTAATGTTACTTTACTCAGCATCATGAGAATAGGGACCCCTTTTATTGCCATGGTCTGACAAAAGTTAATTTTGAGCTTTTCTTAGCTGATTAAGTTCGGTTCTTCTTGTGTACTGTCATGAACATCTTTGTTTTTATCGTTTATCCTCTTGGATTTTGTTCTAATAAAGTTTTTTTTAGTGAAGTTAAATGAAGAACTTTTCACAGGTTGTTGCAGTTTTGGGTTAATCTTTTGGTGAAGCTAGATCTTCATGTAATATTTTCTGGAATGTTTCTCTGATTCTTCCCTTTTATTTGTGATCTTGTAGGATGTCACTAGCTTGAGCAATTATTTCCAGAGCAATTGTGGGATAACACCAGAAGAGAAGCAGCTTTCTGTCAGTGGTCGTAATTGGGGGGAGATTGATTTAAATGGTTGATGCTATTTCTAGTCTGTTTAGTTTCTTGTGCTTTGCTGTATACTAATATTCTTTTGCTTTTTAGTTTTCTCTAACTATTTTAAGGCTTTTGATGGTTTTTGACCTCTGTCTTCCCTATACATTTTCTTTCTTGATTAACTTGTGCTGTTATTCATTTTCTTTTATTTGGTTCCTGTTGATGCTTGTAGGAAATATGCTCACTTTTTTAGCTGGTCAAAAGCAAGCATTTGAGTTGTCTTTAGCAGATGTGTCACAGACTCAGATGCAAGGGAAAAATGATGTCATCTTAGAGTTCCATGTGGATGATACAACTGGAGCTAATGAGGTCTGATCAATAGACACAATTGCCATCTTTTCTGAACAATTTAAGCACACGACCAGAAGAACTTAGCATTGATCTCAAGATCCTTGCATATCTCTTGTCAAATCCCTTGCCTTAGTCATTTAGGAAATTATCTGTAGTAGTGGATGAATTTTATTTTGGATTGCTTACTAATTCCTATTCACTTCTTCTTTCAATGCTTTGTTATACTTCTAGAAAGATTCGCTGATGGAGATAAGTTTTCACATACCAAATAGTAACACACAATTTGTTGGTGATGAAAATCGTCCTCCAGCTCAGGTGACTTTGATCTTTTTCCATTCATATAGTTGTGAATGAGTTGTTTGTGTCCACTAATTTGTTAAAAAATTGTGTTTTAGGTTTTCCGTGACAAAATTATGTCAATGGCTGATGTTGGCGCTGGTGGTGAAGAAGCTGTTGTTACTTTCGAGGGTATTGCAGTCCTCACTCCAAGGTAGAAACTCTGACTTCCTCTAGGGACTAGGCCTTAGATACATCATAACCTTTTCTTTTCTTTTAAGTCACGTGCAGAAGTATGATTCTTCCTTATATCTCTTCTTGTTGATTTATTTTATTGTTGACCTATTGCTGCTAATTTGAAGTAAAATGTTAACTGACATGACTTTTGTGCTAAATGTAGGGGTCGGTATAGTGTTGAACTTCATCTGTCATTCTTGCGGCTCCAAGGACAGGCCAATGATTTCAAAATCCAGTATAGTAGTGTTGTTCGACTCTTTCTTCTTCCGAAGGTTCTGTTTGTCACTTTACTTCTTTCTTAATTTGTTATGCTCTTCAAACACATTTTGCCTTTCTAAATTTTGAGTTGTCCTATCACCGCATCTAATCATTGCCTTAGGGAAGTTGTTTTGTTCATGTACATATTGATGGGATCTGACTTGATCTTTTTTCCTTTTCCTTTTGGTTGTGTGAAACAGTCTAACCAGCCTCACACCTTTGTTGTTGTTACTCTTGATCCGCCTATCCGTAAGGGCCAGACATTGTACCCCCATATTGTGATGCAGGTATTGTTGTTTCTGTTGCATGGTTGATATTTTCTTTCCCTTTTGTTTCTGCATCATAATTTCTATGCTCTGTTGCACCTATGTAATTGTTTCCCTTTTTCTCTTCTAGTTTGATACCGACAATGTTGTTCAGAGCAGTCTCACAATGAGTGAAGATCTTTTGAACACAAAATATAAGGACAAGTTGGAGCCAGCTTATAAGGTATGTTTTATGTTGCGATATTATGTTTTTTTTTTTTCACAACACTAAGCACTGGGTTTATCTGAATCTGGAGATGATTGGCCAGCAAGATTGTCTATGTATAAATATAGATGTTTTTCTCATTGTTAATTGCTAGGTGTTGTTTTGACAGGGACTGATTCATGAAGTTTTCACCACAATCTTGCGGGGGTTGTCTGGTGCTAAAGTTACTAAACCAGGAAAATTTCGTAGCTGTCAAGATGGTTATGCTGTGAAGTCATCATTGAAAGCAGAAGATGGCCTCCTATATCCACTTGAAAAGAGCTTCTTCTTTTTGCCTAAACCCCCCACCCTTATTCTTCACGAGGAGGTAATTATCTTTACATTAGCATACATCATAGTTTATTGTTTCTTGCCCTCAGAATCATATGATCGATCTCCATCAGTTCTTTTTGCACAACAAATAACAAGGAAAATAATCTACTAATATGCACAAAAATTGGGAATTGACCTTTGGAGTTGGAGGAATAAGGGCCTTAGCTCACAGTGTCATTTTTGTTCTTTTACTCGAGTAAATAGATCTGTTATGAATGTGCAGATGGCACCCTTGCGTTGGCCATGACACTTAAGACTGTTACTACTGTTGCTCAACAAATATAATGGAACAAACTATCAAATGAAATAACAAATTTCCAAATTTCCCCAATCTCTCTCTTTCTTCTTCTTCTTCTTATTCACTTGCGATACAATTTCTGTAACATATACCCAAGATTGACACGTAACAATTGTCACACAGCTAATGTTCTATTGGAAGGTATAGTGCTTCAGTGTAAGTTCTTGGTATTATAGATTCTGAATTGTGACTTTTGGACCTTCCCTGTGTCATACCAGATTGATTATGTGGAATTTGAGAGGCATGCGGCGGGTGGCTCAAATATGCATTACTTTGATCTTCTCATAAGGCTTAAAACTGAGCAAGAACATTTGTTTCGTAACATCCAGAGAAACGAGTATCATAATCTTTTTGACTTCATCAGGTTAGTGAGTTTCCTATCTATGTGCAGTCATTACTTTTTTGATATTCTTATCTTCATAATTTGTTTATCCATGCAGTGGGAAGGGTTTGAGAATCATGAACCTAGGAGAAATGCAAACTGCAAATGGAGTTGCTGCTGTTTTACAGAATGATGATGATGATGCTGTTGACCCACATCTTGAGCGCATCAGGAACGAAGCTGGTGATGAGAGTGATGAAGAGGTAAACTCCTTAGTTATGTATGAGTTGACAATAGCCTCGGAGAAATCAGAAAATTATTATTAGTTGCTGAAATTTAAGTCAAATCTGAAAACATGTGATCCATTGTCAGCAAGTTGCTGTGGAAAATATCTCACTTCTCTTTCTTATGTGATTAAGCATGACGGCATTTGCAGGATGAAGATTTTGTTGCTGACAAGGATGACGAAGGATCCCCAACTGATGATTCTGGGGAGGAGGACTCGGATGCTAGTGACATTGGAGGGGAGAAAGAGGCAAGCATTTAATCTAATGTTACCTTGAAATTCATCAAAATGTTTTTGTTTTACCGTTGGTTGTCATATCAAATGGTGGCTTATTCCAGAAGCCAGTAAAGAAGGAACTTAAGCGGGAGTCATCTTTGAAGTCAATGCCGAAAAAGAAGTCCAGAGATGGAGGGGAAGAAGGCAGCTCAAAGAACAAAAAGCCAAAAAAGAAGAAGGATCCAAATGCGCCAAAGAAGGCAATGAGTGGTTACTTGTTCTTCTCACAAATGGAGAGAGAGGTAGGTTGATGCATTTACAAAATCTTGGGGAGGAATAAGCGACCTCATTTCTCCAGCTTTTATATGCTCACTAAATGTGGTGTTTACTGCTAACAGAATGTCAAAAAGAGTAATCCCGGAATTGCTTTCGGGGACATAACACGAGCGATTGGAGATAAGTGGAAAAACATGTCAGGTATGCTTTCATTAGCTTAGTTTCTTTTCGTGTTGTTGAATTGTGTATTTATCATCCGACACATAAATCACCTTAAGTAGAGTGTAATACTCATTTTGCTTTGTTCACTCAAAATGCAGCTGAGGAGAAAGAACCCTATGAAGCCAAGGCTAGAGCAGATAAAAAGCGTTATAAAGAAGAAGTGAGTGGCTACAAGAACCCACAACCAATGAATATAGACTCAGGAAATGATTCTGATAGTTCATAGGTTAACACAGGCATTGATATTGCTATTATGTGTAGGATGTGTGTGTCTGCTCTAGGTTTTGATCTACTTGAGAGCATTTCTATTCCTTCTGACTTGACTTTTGAATCATATATTAGTTAATTTATCATTAGAAGTTAATTGCAATCTTAACTCTTATTTTATTTTTAAATTTAATGGAAAATTATTGTTCTCAACTCTTACTTTTTTAGAGCTAACAAAATCAAAATTAGCATTAAATAATTTAGAAATTATTTTGTTGGTACACAATCACAAACTATAGTAATAGCAGACAATACATCAACAAATGACTTGGTAAAAACCAGAAACTAACCAAATAAGTTACAAATTTTGCTTCTGCAAACTCTTCTACCGTTTTATCTCTTTCCACTTCCTTCCATTTTCACACAAACCTAACGCTTGCATGTCCTTCAGCTCCTCTCATCTATTGTAGTTTCAGCCATGTTCACCACCTCCTCCCATCTCTTGTATGTAGCCAAAGCACTTGCAGGTTCTCGTAGCTTTCTCCACACGATGAACCAGTGCTCTCTAACATTTCCTCTTTTCCTTGCAGTTGAGTGCTCCTGCAAATCGTGTTAGCCTCGTAGCATACATACCATGCTTTGCCTTGATCATGAACTTCTTTGCTGGTTTCTTCCAGTTAGGATTCCCAGATTCCACAAAAAATGCTCCATTCATCATCACATCGTCCTCTGACCTCCATGTCCATGTCTTCCATTCAGCTTCTGATGCATAGTCTCTCTTAGTCACCTGTATAAATTTTGCACAAATCACCATCAAACCTCTGCTGGTTATTAATGTTTAAACATGAAAATGATCAGAAGTTTATGCTTAATCACCTGTTTCAGCTCAAGTTCAGGAGGTGCAATAAACCTGTTTCCCTGGCTAATAATGGTTGGATGCCCACTACCTCCAATGGCGTACAGACGCCAATGAGTGTAGTCGTTGTTAACCACGTGGAAGAAACCCCATCTGCATCTGGGCATTCTCTGCACAAGTCCCTGACCAAAATGATTGAATGCAAGTGTGACTTGCAATTTCTCATCATTTGCGTAGGTATCATGTGCACCCAACAAGATCACCTGCATTAGAAAAAAAGTTTAATCGGTCCCGATACAGAAACTGTTGATAGATCATATGAGTGGAACTTACATCATTATGATGTGTGAAGTGACAATTGGAGATGGTTATGGCGGTGGATCCCTGAATCGCATCGATGAGTCCATCTTGGCATCGGGACATGGAAACATGATCGATCCAAACATTGGTAGAACCAAAGATGGAGATTCCATCGCCGTCTGCGGCGGTCCTAATGCCAAAGTGATCCGTAGAGTCCCTAATCATGCCACCAGAAGAAGCAACAATGTGGTGTATGTGGAGGCCGTGGATGATCACATTTCGCACGAACTGTATGGTAATGCCAGCACCAAATGCGATGTGAACATTTGCTCCGCGACCATCAATGGTCTTGTCGCAGTTAATGAGCAGCTCAGCTTTCAAGTTAATGTTCATCCCACGAGCAAAGATGATCCACAATGGCTCCTTTTGGATCACCGCATGTCGTAGGGTTCCTGGTTTCGGGTTTAGAATATCACTGTCTGAGTTATCCGTCACTATATACACCCTTCCTTTCAGACCTCCGGTGGTTTTCCGACCGAAACCTAGTGCACATCTAGCTAACCTCTTACGTTGAGTGGCCCAGTTCTTACGACATCTCCAACACCGGTCTATGGGGTTTGTTGCTGCACATGGACCGCTGTACTTCGTCTTCCCTTGTCTGAGACTCCTCCTGGTGCTGTTGTTTGAGATCTGCATGATATTAAATTCATCACCATCATCATCTTGGTCCTCGTCACCTGAATCACTGCCCAAATATTGAACGTTAAAACTCATTTAAAATCTTTCTATGAAATTACGTAAGGAAAAGCATGCATGAACAGAAGGGTCATGTTGGATTTACTAGTTGACACGAAGGTTGAAATCATCTGTAACATTTTCAGGGTCTGGTACGTAGGCCTCCAAGAGATTTTTCCTGGCTTCTTCAGCTCTTTTTTGCCACACCTCATCGAAATGCCCGATGTTTGCCTTCAGGCATGGAGCTATGGAAGCCATAGATAAGAGAAAGATCAACACAAGCTTAGCCATTTCCATTTCTCACAACCTCCAAAAAGATCAACACAATCTTTTTCTTGCCTCTGTTTCCTGGAAAATGATTTTTTTCCTTCTTGAACTACAAAATTTTATGAAGGTCTAAGGGCTGAACCCTGTTTCTTTTCTGGTTTGGTTAAATGTGGTTCAAACCGCACTAGACCAAGATGGATTGAACCTATAGCTAGCTAAAGGTACTACTTTAAGCTTTCCTCATAGTTTCTCTTTGTTTTATGTTTGGATTAAAACGCTAGAACTTAGTGTTATAATGGCTTAAGCTTGACTAAATTTAGAACCAAACTTATGATAGATGGAGGAGAATTAATGTTTAGAAAAATCCAAATTGGCTTTTGTTAGTGTTCATGAATGGTTCACAACCTTCCAAGAATGAGTAATTTGTATGGTTCTTTCACTTCTAGTCTTAATTTAGATGCTTTCTATTGTACCAATACCCTTTAAAGACTCTTGGTTTGTTGTTTATGGCCCTGCTTGAAAAGATATGACTTGATTTGAAATGGTCAAGACTCATAATCTGCATCAAAGTCCAACTTAAGTTGCTTTTGTCTTAAAGAGAGTTGGATTGATTATCCTAATTATATGTTTAGGATCAACGAGGGATAAAGAGATTGTACCCTTTTTCTTTAATTATTCTTAAAAATTATTTCCATAATTTAATATAAAAAGGTCTTTAACTTATGAATTATAATAATTATTAGGAACAAAAAGTTAATATATTAAGTTCAATTGATTTACTTTAAAATTAGATTTAATATTTTTTAAATTTAACTGATCGTAATAAATTAGTTAGTATAATTGAATTGTCATCGCACCAAAATAGATTTAATCTAATTCGAGTTTGAACTCAAAATTTTTTATCAATCCTAGTGGTTATTCCTCTCCAGATGTGTCCAAGTTACCTAAACATCAAACCATACACATATATACACAATGAACACAATTTAAAATCTAATCAGGATATGATGATTTGAGGGTAATTAAGATATAGTTCATCTTATTCAAACTTCTTATCCTCATCCTCATGTATATGATATATTTCTGTTTATATTAAACTCTTCTTTACATAGCTAGTTAGATAAATTTAAGCCAGTAGTTTAGTATTATTTAGACGTTCTTGTACTTGTATGTATACATTTTACTATTGCAATACAATGTGTGGGATTCTTGCCTTTCTGCAATCACACTCCTCAGGTTTAACAACAATTTAATAGGACTGGAAATTTTTTCTTGTATAGAGTCTCAAACTTTACAGGAACATTCAAGTAATATATTTGGTTAACCTTTTCAGGGAAAAATCCAATTCTCTTGATTAGATTTTGCATTGTATCAATTTGTGTTTATTAACATTAAGATTGTGTTAGCTTTTATATTTTATCTTATCCCCTTTTATGTATGACTGTTTATAAGATTGTTAAAAAAATATTTAAAGAATGTTAAAGTTGTTTTGTTATGATAACTTTAACAATGGATATGTTGGTTTAATTATCTACTTGTTGAATTTGGATTCTCTGGTATTAAACCACTTTTGTACTGTGACAATATAAACGCTCCTTTATTTTGCTACAGATTCCAATCTCTTCATGCTTGTACCAATTATATTAAAATTGATATACATTTTGTTCGTGATTTGGTTGTGAAGAAATTTCTATTCATACCTCATATATCGGCTTCTTACTAACTTACTACCATTCTCACGAAACTCATCATCATCATCATCATCATCGCATCTAGTTTAAAATTCCACAGTGAAGCGAGATTTGACGATGTCATATAGTATGCAGCCTTATTCCTACATAGTAGAGAACTTGTTTTTGGTGAACTCACATACAGATGTGACATGCAAAGTAATAATGCGAGACACAAAAGAAATAAGAAAAAAAGTACAAAACTAGCACAAAAAAAAGTCAGGACCTTACACCTTGTAAAGACTGACTCTTTTTGTCCCTAAGTGCACTAGGGGTCTTCACGGAGCGGCCCTGAAGATAATGACTATCTTACGATTTAGGAGACCATCTCGGGAATCTATCCCCGGCATTTGGTTGAACTTCCTATGTGATATGTGTGTCGTTTACCCTTATCTTATCATGCCAGACTTTTCTACTTCTAACAACTATCTTAGTGAGGGCCAACTCTGAGATATCTTTATTGATCACTTCCCTCCATGTCTTGTAAGGCCTTCCTCTCCTCCTCTCACGAAACTATTGGATTCTAATGTTCCCAAACATTAACTTGCAGGGTTGATAACAAAATATTTTCCTAATCCATTATGTTGTAATTACATAAAAAAAAACTTCTCACTGTTGTTTTTATAGAACTTAAGCATAATAACTAAATAAAAGAGAAGAAAAAAGAACAGGTTTTATCGTAGAACACCATCACATTTATTGGCAACAACATAGCTTATTATATAGAGCTGAAATATATCAAAAAATCTAATTTATTTGCTAGCTATTACAATAATATCTCTAAATTGATTCCTAAAATTAAACACTAAATATTATAATCAAATTCGTCTAAGACCTAGTCTTTGATCATTTATTTCGTAAGAATCTGCAAGCCTAAGAGATTTTCCTAATCATTTTAGTTTGGATATAATCACATATAATTAATCATTTAGTTTGGATACAATCAAATACAAATTGATATATCTTATCTCAAATTTTGTATAAATACAGTATGCATTATAATGCAACTTTAACATAAGAAATCAATACACTACAGTTCAGTATCAATTTCTCAGCTTTATTCTTCCTTTCAGATAATAAAGCTCTTCTTTTCTGTTCTGATGCGGTCAACTAACTAACTACAAGTAACTTTAACTAAGAAAATGTCTTACAATCTTGTACCACACAAAAGGGTGAAGAAGATGGTGGTCCTTTTGTTTTATCGATGAAAGCGTGCAACACGTAAAACATGACGAAGCTGATTAAAGAGATTTGAATGCTCAGTTCAGGAGGGATTATAAGCCCTGGAAAGTGTAATCTAAGTGTTAAAAAAATAGTACAAAAAGCCAGGAATCCCGATCCCCCCACCTGACTGACACAGATATAAAGCGTATGAAAGGTGAAAAAGAACTGGCAATTTCTTAAGGAAAAAGAATGGTCTCTGTGAACTTTACTCCACTTTCCTCTGAATTGTTTAATAGCTCCTTAAAGACAAGAGCTGAATAGTAGATGTTAGAAGCTGAGGACATTCTTTACTTCAATAATCGAGGATCTTAAATGCATGCACTGCATTCGTTTTGCACCAAATTACGTGCTCTGAGTAAGCTGCATTTAAACATACTTCCAAGTTAGATGTATCAAATGATCTTCCTGATTCTGCAGACCAGAAACTCAATTGAAGATTAAAACTAATTTCCTTCATTTATCTCAGCCCTTCAGGCTATATAATTGATACAAGCTATCTACAGTTGAGCTTGTAAAAAACCTGCAGATGTATCTCAACGCAGGGTCAAGAGTTAAAAATGGTGATCAGTAAGGAATTTATGAATTCATTGACACTGAAAATTTCTTGGTTTCTGCTGAAAACTTCTGATATAATCATAATTTTATTAGAGACTGAAAATTTTCTTGGTTTCAGCTGAAAGACTTCTGATATAATCAAAATTTTATGAGACTATCCTGTTGCAAGCTTCTCAAAGTTAGTGAAACGTACTCTTCTTGTCAAAAGTCACCTGGGGAAGATATTCCTTACTGATCTTCAAACAACATGGAATGGTATAAGCTATTGAATGCTGCACCTGAAGAGGAACTGGCAATTTATGGAAACAAAGACAGGGTGAAGAAAGAGACAAATAGGATTTTCTGGGAAAAATTTTCACAATTGCATAAAGTAAATTCCCAACAACACTTATTCTATCACTTTTGACCATTTTTGGCATAAAAATTCTTCCTTACCACTGTCATAAACTCAGTACGTCAATTACTTCTCTTGCAATGCACTTCTTTATTCCTTCTTCCCCTAGTCCAAAGCTGCAAGAAATCTCATAAGTTAAGAATAGTATGACAGAAAGTGCATAGTTAACAGGGTTTCATTGGCCTAAAATGAAAAAAAAATCAGTATTAATTTATATGAAATTTTAATTTAATGAAAAAAAATAAAGGTAAGGACATGGTCAAAATGAAGAAACAATCAAAGAAAATGGATCTTCTCATTTCAACTTTTAGACTTTGAGTTTATTAAAATAAAAAATTAAAGCCTATTGGATAGACTTAATAGTCAAGTGTCAGCCTAGCTACTATACTACTAGATAGCTCTTCTTTGGTTAAAGAACCAGAAGACTTAACAAGAAGGAAGATGGAATCTATCTTTAAACTTAGATTACAAAAAAGCCCAGATCTTTCAATGCTTTCACTAATGGAAAAAAAGATTCTCATAGTTGCAAGATGGCCACTTCTGATTGATACTTAACCATCACAGCAGGCAAAAATGACTGTACATCGAAAGTAGATTAGTGTACAATGAAGAAGTATAAGGAACATTGTGGGACAGCATAATACTAGAATTACATTTGTGAAAAAGGCATTTATCATGTTACTTTCCTGACACAAAGATATCAGACCTAAATGGGGTCATTCTGGGAACTAGTTGATGCTGTTTTCTTATGAAGCCTCTGATAAGAACAGATTTGAGTAACTGCAACTCTTTATATATATATATATATATATGTATATAATCTGACAAGCCAGTCTCTGCAGGAATTTTAAGTTGTGGTGCACATCACCATCTTCCAATCTTGCTTGCCATGATTTCCTTAGCTGATGTTTATCATGTGGTAGCAGCCACAGTTCCCCTATATGTTGCTATGATGTCGGCCTATATTTCAGTGAAATGGTGCAGGCTTTTCACACCAGATCAATGTGCAGGCATAAACAAGTTTGTTGCCAAGTTTTCAATTCCACTCCTGTCATTCCAAGTTATTTCCGCTAACAACCCATACAAAATGAACATAAGACTCATACTCTCTGACTTTCTCCAAAAACTACTAGCAATTTTGGTACTTGCAGCAGTCACCAGAATTAGCTCTAGAGGAAGGATGAATTGGATCATCACCGGCCTGTCTCTGTCAACATTGCCAAACACTTTGATCCTCGGAATCCCGCTTTTGAAGGCCATGTATGGCGTTGGAGCTGAGACACTACTTTCCCAGATAGTTGTTTTACAAAGCATAATCTGGTACAACCTCTTGCTGTTTATGTTTGAGCTCAATGCCACCAGGGCAGCTTCTGCTATCCCACCTTCTGAAATTACAGGTAGGTTTTGGCTTAAAATGTCCATAATCTTGGCCTATAATGCACTCAACTATTGATCTAAAATCCTGTTCAGTCAACTTTAGTTATAGAAGATAACTCAAGTGGGGTCCCCCCCAAAACCTTTTCAGTTCTATGTCCATAATGTTTCCTGATATTTCCATGATGCCAGTAGCTTTAGTAGCAATCAAGTTCTTTTTCCTGTTATCAATTTCTAACATCAGAGTAAAGATCTACAATCACTGTGCTGCTGTTGATACAATTTTTTCTAAGCTGTATTATTTATCTTCTTACAATTCTTCCATGGTAATCGTGTTTGATATGTTTCCAGGGGATGTGGAGGATTCTCAAGAAATGCAAACAAAAGAAAGAGAAGAGGAATTACAAACTGGAAGAACAACAAAATTCTCAACCTTGCTCATTCTCTTGACAGTGGGAAGAAAGCTGGTGGGCAATCCCAATTTTCATGCTACATTGGTGGGTCTTATTTGGGCAAGCATACACTTCAGGTAAATTCTGCTGATACACCTGAGATAGATTCGGTTTCAAGATATAGTCTATAAATTCGTCATCTTATTGCTGAGATAAATCTGAAACTTTCTTCAGGTGGGGAGTAAAAATGCCTGAAATTGTTGATAAATCTATAACAATACTATCAACAGGAGGGCTTGGCATGGCAATGTTCAGCTTAGGTAGTTTTTTTTTAACCTGTCAATAAACTAAAACCGAACATATTTCACAAGAATCCTGGAAACACTTACATCCTGAAACCCAAACAGGTCTGTTCATGGCATCACGAACCAGTATAATAGCATGTGGCTTCAGGTTGGCAGCAATGGCCCTGGTGATTAAGTTCCTTGCAGGGCCTGCTTTAATGGCAGCTTCTTCCAGTGCCCTGGGACTAAGAGGTACAGTGTTAAGAGTGGCACTAGTTCAGGTGAGTAAAGAGTTCGTTTCTCAGATCAACCATCAGGTTTTAGATAGGCCTAACAACAATTCCATGACACATTTATAGGCAGCTCTTCCACAAGGAATCGTGCCATTCGTTTTCGCAAAAGAGTACAATGTTCATCCTGAAATATTGAGTACAGCGTAAGCAAATCTTGGTGTTTCTTTAAAATTCAATCACTTGCTTGGTTTATTCTTTGAAAACTCTACTCAAGCTTCATCCTCCTCTACAGGGTAATCACTGGCTTGCTCATTGCTCTGCCAATAGCTTTGTTGTACTACTTCTTATTGGCATTGTGAAAGAGCAACAGAAAAAGAAAAAAAAAAAAACAGAAACAGAAACAGATGTTTCTGCTACAAACAGGAGGGTCAGGAGATCATCAAAAGTGCTTAGAGATGGAACTCAGGCAATCTCATTCGATTTAACTCAGTTGTGACACACAATTCTTTACAAAGAATACACAGATATAAAAATTATATTATCAGTAATGTGTAGATAAATTGCATTACATTGTTATTATTAACATAGTGTTAAGTTTTATACAATGACAGAGAGCAACTTCTGTAGGTTCAAAAACTGTATTCCATGATCATTGGAGTTGCAGACAAAATTTAGAAGTTCAGAACAGTGTTCGAGAAATAATATTTTTCATTTTATTTTTCTTTTAGTCATGATTTAATATGATCAGAACTGAATTCAATCTCACCTAACTACTAATTTTCAGTAATCAAAAAACAATTTTATTCAAGACATTTAATTTTCACTGTTTGTCCTTTTGTTCTTAAGATGATTCAATCTCCATCAAAAGTAACATGTCACTTTGTTGTATCAAACCTTAAAAGATAGTCTCCTAGGTGTGAAACACACGAGAAGAAAAGTTAGATCACACATAAATTCAAGTGAGGCTCTATTTTAAAATCAATTGGCAATTGATGGAGTGACCCACTAGGTTTATATGTTGATCTTCTTTTCCTTTTTTTTTCAATACGGGACACTCACATGTGGGTATTATCAACACTCCTCCTCGAGTGTAATTGAAACTGGACATCCAATTGTCACTTAAAATAAACACAGTGGTAACCAGATAGGGCAGTTGGGATTGGACATTTAGACGGACAATTGAAAAATTAATAATCCGAACTAAACCTGCTCTGATATCATGTGAAATTTTACAATGGGCTTATGGGCCCACACGAGAAGAAAAGTTAGATCACACACAAGTCCAAGTGAGGTTCCATTCTAAAATTAGGCAATAGGTGGTGTAATCTACTAGACTTTTATGTCAGTCTTCTTTCCCTCTTTTTTTAATACGGGACACTCACATATAAGTATTCTTAACAATAGGAACCTTATTATTTAATAAGTTTAAGCTTTTTGGAGTTTCAAATAATTTATTACAAATACGCTATATATATATTATTACATGAATTATACGAATTACTTAACACTCAAAAAATAAAAAATTATGATTTTTACCAATAAAAGAAATATCACTTTATGATAGTAAAGAGAGTATTAATTAATTTAAGAAAATTTTCAATATAAGAAAAGAAATTTCATTGTATATCAGAATTTTTAAATTGAGTTCATATGTTTAAAAAATAATAATTAGGGATTCATGCATTACTAAATAAATTAATAAATATTAGGTATTTTTGCAATTTTATGTTATTTTTAAATTTCTTAATGTTATCTTAACACAAATTTACAAAGTCAAATAAATGATAACGGAATAAGATATCTTTTTGTTCTCTCTTTTATTTTTCATAAAATAGAAAAATATAAACAATAAAAAGGTAAAATAAAAAAATGATTTTTTTTGAGGAAAGGTGAATAACTTTATTAAAATAAAGAACGAAGACAATAAAATTTGTTTTAAATTAACCTGTAAAATTAAAAATAACCCTCCTATTCTTGAGGAAAAAGAAAAGACTTTTTAAAAAATTAAAATTAATATATATATATATAGTTTTGCAGCCTTGGGCAAGAGGTCAGGTGATCACCAAGAAAATCAATCATAATGAGTCAAAATAACCAATCAACGGTCCACACACAATCACTAGTTAGATCAGAGGGCCAATTTTTTTTCCACCGATGAAGAGAATAATACAGAAAACTCCACCGATAAAGAAAACGTGTCCAAATTAGGGTTTTGGCCTCCCCTTTAAATAAAACCCCAAACGCCAAACAGAAGGTCACCCATTTCTTGTCTCTTTCATTGTGTATCAATCTGTTCAAATCATGGCCAAGGGTCCAGGTCTTTACACTGAGATTGGCAAGAAAGCCAGAGGTACCCATTGTCTTCTTCATTATACTTATCTATTTTTGTTCTTTTACGTCAAGCTATTTCTCTCTCATTTTATCTAAAGATTGGAACTTTTATTGAAAGATTGTTATTTGGATGTTCAGGTGTGTTTTATGTACTGGTGGTTCTTAATGTGTATTTATTGGTTTTGGGTTTTATTCTCAGATCTATTGTACAAGGATTACCAGACTGACCACAAGTTCACCATCACTACTTACTCACCTACTGGAGTTGTAAGTCTCTCATTCAATTCTGTTTTCAACGTTGTTTATCCAGTGGTTTTTCTCTTGCTAGTTTTTCTTTAGTAGATTTTGCTAGTATGTTCTATGGATTATTAGTTCAGGCTCTTTTGCGTCGAGATTTTGGTGCCATTTGCTTGTAGAAGTTGGTTAACTTTCAGATTTTACCAAATACACATTTTTACGGGACCTTATTGGCGGTGACGCTGGGGTTTGGGTTGGGTTGGTTAAATGGGATGACTTTTTCTGTTCTTTTGGTTTTCTTCTTTGAGCTAAGTGTTCGTTCTACACGTTAGAAAGTATTATTTCAGAGAGGAAAATGAAGGATTTTATTGATGATTTAGTTATGTTTGCTTATTTATTTCCTCATCAAATGAGATTGTATGCAAGCAGGAATTAAATTTTTCCACAAAATTAATGATAACCCACTGAACAAATAGTATTCTGGTTCTGGAGATGGAAGCTGATCATAAGCTGTATGAACTCTAACCCCTAACTGCCTTGTTTGACAAGGCTTGAAGTTTAGACTCTAGACTCCTCATTTTTTTAATTAAATGCTCTCGTTTGTAATTTGTATTCATTAATTTGTCATCTGTTTATTGAAGATTTATTCCCTTCAGCATATTGTTCTGACTCTTATCTACATTTTACTATTGCAGTCCTTTACATCCTCAGGAACAAAGAAAGGTGATTTATTTTTTGCTGATGTAAACACTCAGCTGAAGAACAAGAATATCACAACTGATATCAAAGTGGACACAAGCTCCAACGTGAGATAACTTTGTATTATGAGTTTGTTCATGGGAATGTCAGTCACTGGTTCATATTTATGCAAATTTGCATGGAACTTTCATCATCCATTTCTTGTTCCACTTAATTTCTATTTATCTAACGCTTTTATCCACAAAAGCTTGCATTGACACTGTACTAGGAATTTCATGTTCCAGTCTTTGATTATATTCCTCTCTTTGGAAATTATATTCTTTTGCGATTATGTTCTTCTCTGTGTGTCAATTTTTTCTGGTTCAAAATAATTGTTGATCACTTGCTCCCTCAGTTTCAATTTTATATCTTTGTCAGCTCCTTACTACCATCACGGTTAATGAACCAGCTCCTGGACTGAAGACAATTTTTAGCTTCAAAGTTCCTGATCAAAGGTCTGGCAAGGTGAGGTCTTTATAGTTGGCTTATGCAAAAGCGAAGCCTATAGAATTCGTCTGTTGGCTTCTGTTTAAGATTAACCTCTTGAAATAGTTACCAGGATGTTGGTTTTGGTATAAAATACTGGAGGTTCATCCCTTCCTTTTTTAAAAAATTTAATGATCAAGAGTGCAGTATTCTTTATCCATTATGTTGTACAGCTGGAACTGCAATATTTGCACGACTATGCGGCTGTAAGCTCAAGCATAGCATTAACAACAAACCCAACTGTAAACTTCTCGGGTGTGATTGGATCTAGTGTTCTTGCACTTGGTACTGATGTATCTTTTGACACCAAAACTGGGAACTTCACCAAGTGCAATGCTGGATTGAACTTTGCTAATGAGGACCTTATTGCTTCATTGACTTTGTGAGTGTCCATTTTTTTCGTCAAATGTTCTACTTAACATGTTTGGTTGCATGTAGTCTAAAGGTAACTTCCTAGTTTAGCAGCTAGGTTTTTAGTAAGGTGTTGCAGTAGGTTTACCTTTTTCCAGTGACCAGAGGTAGGCTCGCTTTGGATGATTTTAGAAAGAATTGTTAGCTTTTTATGGCTTTCTGTAATTGATAATTTTGATAGTAGGTATTGTAGACATCTTCATAACATAATCCAATTTTAGGTAGTTATGAGTTGAGTTTTAAAGTCAGCTCTCTGCATACGTGGCCATGCAGGAATGACAAAGGTGATTCCCTGAATGCATCCTACTATCACATTGTGAACCCTTTGACTGCCGTTGGTGCTGAGGTCTCACATAGCTTCTCAACCAATGAGAACACGATCACTGTCGGTTCCAGGCAAGAATTAGATCCTTTTACCACAGTGAAGACACGAGTGAACAATTATGGTCGAGTAAGCGCGCTCATTCAGCACGAATGGCGACCCAACTCCCTTTTCACCATTTCTGGAGAGGTGGACTCGAAGGCTATTGAAAAGAGTGCCAAGGTTGGTTTCGCTTTGGCTCTCAAGCCATAATTTGTCAGCCCCATTGTGGTGGGGAAAAGTCAGTTGAGCACTAGGAATGCCATGTAGTTGTCTAGACTGATTCTCTTCTGTTCTCAAGGTTGGTTGCAACTCTTCTTTGGACAGAGTTACCTTGTTGAGGCTTCTTCCTTCAAAATTTAGTGGTTTTGGATGTAAAAATAAAATGAAGAGGTGTGTTAAACCCATACCTTTACTGTTTGAGTTATCTTGTTCTTGATTCTCGAATCATCCAAGTAAAACTGAGGTTAACTGTTAATTTGAGGGGCCTGAGGTTCATTTGTTTTGCTGGTTTGAGCATTTCCTTACTATAATTTTTGTACTTTTCCATGAGGAATCACATGCTTGTAATGCGCCAAGATTGTGGTTTATTTGAAAGAATCAATTCCTTGGAATTTTGGAGACAATACTACAGCAGGTGGTCCCCTTCCCTTTAATAATTGTCATCTTGCTTTGTACTGTTAAATTCCAGTTGCTATATGTAACTCAAGGACGCATTGAATTTTGTAAATTACTAAGGACTTGGAATGAATTAAGAGGCTTTTACATAAACAGTTATTGAGAAAGATATAAACAGTTATTGAGAAAGATATGTTTAGGATTAGGAAGGGTAGTTAACATGTCCTCACAAATCAGTTACTGTTACCTCCAGCTTTAACGGCTAGAAGTTGCCTGGAGAAAACCATCTTGAATCTGGGTGGCCATATCGCCAATGACACTATGCCTGGCAGGGATGAGCACAGTTGATGATTTACTGGCAGCTGCAGCAATCTCCTTCATGGTATCAAAATGTTGTGTGAGGAGGACCATGTGCAAGATATCTTTGGCAGTTGTCCCGGGAACATCAACAGAGAAGCCAAGAACACTGTCTCTTAGACCATCTACAATCGCCTGTTGCTGACGGGCGGTACCTACTCCAGCGAGATACTTGGACTCGGCCTCAGCCTCTGCTCTCTTGATCTGGATAATCTTCTCAGCTTCTGCTTTCTCATTAGCCTCAAACCTCATCCTTGCAGCTGTTTAAGAACAAGCAGTAGCTCAGAATACTAAGAAAGTGTTTTGAACAGCAAAATCAGACAATTGGTTTTTGAATTCCTAACCAGCATTAAACTCATTCATGGCCCGCGCCACATGCTCAGCAGGTTCTATATCAACGATGAGTGTCTTGACAATTTCACATCCATATCCAGACGTTGCCTGTGAACGTGAAAAGCCGGAATGTTTATCAAGTTAAAGAAGTCAATTCCAAGATTATACACAAGAACCATAATACCTTTTCAAGCTCCTCTTCCACGGCCTTCGATATGTCATTCTTTTGCTCAAAAACATCATCCAATTTCAGTTTTGATACTCTTGCTCTAATTACTGGAAAATTTGCAGAGTAAAACTCGTCAAGAACTATAAGCAGTGGCCAATAAAGACATTAAAATGTATCATACCATCAAAAACATAAGCTTGGATTTGATTCCTGGTGTTGCTAAGATTAGAAAAAGAATCACTGGCTTTGTTTACCAGGGCTTGATATTGAACTGAGGCTACAACATTGACAAATACATTATCCTGCAGAGCATGACAGGAACAGGAACAGGAACTTATCAGCTTAGTAGATGACCATAATGTTTATGAACTAAATCTACTGTATATCAGTCCCATCTGTTATTCTACAGGCAAGACGTGATTCAGGCTCTGAACATGCACCGTCCCTTTGAGAACAAACAAGAATGAAGTTCCTGTCATGTTAGGAGGTGTTGATACCAAATCTGCAGCCTAAATCAACTTAGATGCTTTAAAAATTAAGAACAGCAGTGGATAATTTAGAGGCTTACCTTTGTCTTAGTCTCGCAACGAACATCCAGCTGCTGCAACCCAAGTGAGAGATGGTCAGCAAGCTGACTATCCTTTGAGCAAGGCTTGCAATAAAATCCAGAATCAAGAACATGATCAAATTTCCCAAATGTCTCCTTAATGGAAACTGTGGATTGATCCACTCTTATACAGCAGTAAAAGTTACCCATTTCTGTGAAAGAGTCAGAGAACTCGTCAAAGCCATCAAATCAAAAATTTACATACATTCATTTGTTGATTTGTGCCAGTATCAAGTTCTGTTAAGTAGACAGATACTTTCTATACATTTCTTATCATCCATGGAAGCAGCAACAGGATGAATTTACGCTGCTTCTGCTCAACACTAATCTTTTTGACATAAGTTTGCTGAATGAACCATAGTCTATTACACAGAACACCATCATAAAAGAAAAATAGTAACTGCTAAAGCATTGTTATCAGAACAATAATGATATGATCTTTACAGGACAGAAGAGAGAGATAAGAAAATTTGAGAAAAAAGGATACCCAAATCGCAGTTTCCAACAACAAAGAAAAAGAAGCTAATGGCTGATATGAATCCTACATAGGTGGCATGAATCTGATATACATGAACTCTTACGTGGGAACTGTCAGCTTCAGAGTTCAGACAATCCTCATTTTGTCGGGATTGATATAAATCATTACACGTCAAAACATCGTAGTCAAATGCCCATCGGCCAACGAAGCCTCTTGCTTTCTTCACCACAGAGAGAATTCGATAAGAATTTGACAGCCAATCTGTGTCGGTGATGAATCAATCTCCAAAAGGTATGGAATATTTAATTTGATTGCAAGGAAGAAGATGTTATATAGTTCTATTTTACCCCGTGATTAAAAATAATTTTTTACTATTTTTAATTTTTCAATTCAATTTATTTTAATAAATTTAGTTATAAAAATTAATTATTTTATTAATTAATAGAATGATTTTATAAATTGGTCGATTTTTATAAATTAAAATAAACTAAATAACTTTTATTTAACTATATTTTTCAATTTTCTTTCAAATTCTTCAATTTTATTCAATATTTGACTAATTTTATGACAATCTAATATCGATTAAACTTTGTAAACTTTAAATCGCGTTCCTAACCGGTTTGATTTCCGACTCGATCTTTAAAATATTAATTTTACCCTAACAAGCAACCTGATGGGCATCGTTTGTAGTGTCTTGTGAATAATTAATGTTATTATTAATGATGTTTAATTAATAAAAATTATTTCTTTTATGCTTGCTAATTCAAAGGTTTTTAATTGCAATTACAGTTGAAAAGTTAATTTCAATTATTAATAAGGATATGCTTAAAATTATAAATGTTTAAAACATTTTTATGTACATTAAAATAAAATATATTACTGAAAATAACTTTAAATTTTTGGTTTATTTGAATTATATATATGTTAAACAAATTATGTGCAACACATAAGTCTATGAATTTTTGTATATATAGATCAAGAATAAAAAAAAAGTTAAAAATGTATACAAATTAAATAAAAATTTTAAATTTAGTTTCAATGAGAAAATTTCCACTGATGGTATTATCAAATTACAATTACATAATTTTTTAAAATAATAAGAATAATTTACTCACATTAAAAAATTACAATACTTAATTTTTAAAATAATAAAAATAATTTACTCACATTAAAATTCTGTTCATTCGCGGTTATAATTATATTATAATTGATTTGATCATAATTTTAAAAAGAGTTAATAAAAAGACTTTCCAATTTGATTTGACTCAAGTTTCGGGTCATACTCGAGTTTAAAAGTGTGGACTCGGGTCCAACTCGACCCATTGGCAAAACTAATCCTTTTAGCTCACTCTCACATTCAATGAACTGAAACACATCTCAGCCCCATACTTCCTCGGATAAAATGTAGATAGACAGATGACTCTGATAGCAGAATTATATCCATTTTCAATACAACAATGGCTTGTAAATAAGTTTTAGGGTATCAATCACAAGCATATTTACATTCTCTTCTAACATTCTTCACACTTGTACAGTTCTTAGCAACTTGTAGTACTCAGTAAACAAATATCTGGGAAGTTGATCAAACAAATCGTCCTCCTAGTGAAGCAGATCGGCGGAATGACCCTGAAGAAGTCCGTCACGAATCTGTGCAGCAATGTTACCCACTGCACCGGGGCCGTGGGGGATGAAAACAGAGGAAGACTTTGAGGATGCCCCAATCTCTTTCATTGTGTCGAAATATTGAGTCAACAGCACCATATCCATCACATCCCTGGCAGATGTTCCAGGGACGTTCTCTGAAAACGCAAGCACGCTATCCCTCAACCCGTCAACAATGGCCTGACGCTGACGAGCTATGCCAAGCCCTGATAAGTATTTAGACTCTGCTTCTCCTTCAGCCCGTTTAATCTGTAAAATTTTCTCCGCTTCTGCCTTCTCATTTGCAGCCACTCTCAGTCTGGCGGCTGTTGTAACATTTTGCAGGAGAATCAGTACACTTCACAGAATGATGCTTAAAACCACAAAAGCTCGACGCTTCAAGAGTATCTTCACTCTCATAGAGCCTAAACACTCTCTAGCCGACTCATATTCTATTACTACTAATAACAGCAGATTGAGCAGTCATGAATAAATATCATTTTTTGGAAAGAAATGCACTGATACTGCTATATCATTATAAGACCTAAAATTTACCAGCATTTATCTCATTCATTGCTCTCTTAACATGAACATCCGGCTCTATATCCACGATAAGAGTCTGCACTATTTCATAACCGTATGCAGACATGGCCTACAAGAGAAGAGAAAGAGAAGGGGTTAGGTTAGCATGCTAAAAAGCATCACCTGCATAATACAAGTGATACCTTCTCAAGCTCATCTTCCACAGCTTTTGCAATATCATTTTTCTGTTCAAAGGCGGCGTCCAAGTTCAACTTCGGCACACTTGCCCTGATGACTGAGGATGCAAAAATCAGTTTTAAAATCATGTCAAACAATCCCCTGTAATTCCAGATTATATCCTATCACTATTAAACATAATTATTAAGTACTGAGTCCAAACATTAAAACAGTGTAGTTCTACTGGTTTTCCAAAAATAAAAAATAAATACATACCATCAAAAACATAGGCTTGGATTTGGGCCTTGGTATTAGAGAGCTTATAGAAGGCATCAGCAGCATTTCCGGCCAAAGCTCGATATTGAACAGATGCAACAACAGTGACGAAAACGTTGTCCTGAAAACAGGGAATTATCAGTGGGAATACCAGACCAGAATAGCCTAAACTACAAGTTCATACTAAGATAATGTTATTTTGTTGCTCTTCCACCTTCTTTCTTTATCATTTTCCTGTTTGATTAAATTATAATAAGAAGAGGAGACACGTCCAATACTCCGCTTCCGATACACAGAATTTAGCAAAGTAACGTTAACAGTAGTGGTATCCATTCATGGAAACAATATACCTTGGTCTTAGTTTCACACCTAACATCAAGCTGTTGCACACGTAGAGACAATCCACCAGCCACCTGGTAGCCCAGACACCATGGCAAGCAGTGGCACCCAGGTTCAAGCACATCATCAAACTTCCCAAACTGTTCCCTTATAGCAACATTAGACTGATCCACTTGAATACAACCTAAGGCTTGCCCCATATCTGATACTGTCAACAATGGAAGTTAAGGAAAAACACCATGAAACACAACAAGAACAAGAAACAACCAATGCCTGATGAAGGAAAAATGGAAGTTTAATCCATCAACACTTCTCACGAAGAACACTCTCTGAATACCAATAGCAAGGTTTATATTCGATTCTGAGAATTACGCTAGATGTGATATAAACAACTTTCAATTCCACAAGGACCTTTCAAGCTCGAGCTACTCTCATGGTTAAATTGATTTTGTTCTCTCTTTCCTTTCCTTTATCTATCTCTTTCAAGCCGTTTTTCTACCGGCTAAAGGAAAAGGGAAGTAATACGAGGAAGCAGATAATTCATCTTCTTACCGTTTAGAAGTTGAAAACAACCCCAAAACACAAACTTTTATCCCCCAAAAGAGAACCTAAAGCCCAAACACATGGGTCTGCTAGTTCATGAACTGTTGAAAAACCCAGATGCATGTTCATCAGAAACATCGAAATTAAATTGAAAGTTCAGAAATTTCCCATCCAAACATTCACAAAAAACCATCTTTTGGCCGGCACGAAAATTTGGTTTAGTGGGTCAAATTTTCCTTACAACCTGCGACTTCTCAGAAACCAAACAGAAAGTTAAAATACGGAGAAAAAAAAAGAAAAGGGCAGTTTGCAAAAATCCAACCTTGACGAGAAAACAGATAGGAAACGCAAGGGAAATTCCCCAAAGTGACCTAAGATCAATCTTAAGAGAACAAGAAACAAGATCCACTGTGGAAAAGATGGGAGGCATGAATCTTATCAACTTACCGGATATCGTCCACTTGAGGAAAGAAACAGCTAGTGCCCTTTTTTTAATGGCTATGTCGTGTCATCACACTGCCAACTGGTGGAGCCCTCCAGAATTTGTATTGCAAAAAATTACACGTTGGATGTACAGAGACTTGTCTCTTCGATTCATCTTAAGATTCAGAGACAGATTATTGGTTACCACCTTCTGACTTTTCTGTTAGCTTCATCAGCAATCCTCATATTCAGATCAGATAGATATTGGTTTGGTTAGCTACCAATGAGATATTATTTTAGCTGATTGGTATGCATCAATTGTTTGACCCTTCAAACAACTATTTCGTTTGTTTATAAATAAGCTAAATATTTAATCATCAAAATCAATTATACCATTTCTTAGAGAGAAAGTTACAAGATAAAGAAAAAAAAATTATAACTTTTTTCACTGATGTTATATGTAAATTAATATACTTAAAAATATATTTATATCTAAGTATAATAAATTGTAGGAATATA
>JAOSBK010000001.1:29098934-29122974 GCA_027568895.1 Erythroxylum shatona | reverse complement strand
TAGAAATATAAATTTTATTTATTAATAAAAATTAATTAACAATTATTTATAAAATATGTATTATAAATAAAATATGAGTAATTGATCATCTTATATATTAGTATTATTATGTAATAAATAAAAACTGAATAAATTTTTATTTTATTATCATATTGATTATTAATTATTAATAAAATTTTAATATATTTTGTTTTATTATCATATTAATTATTAATAAAATAAAAACATATATTTATTAATTAATAAAATTAATTACCTTTATATATTTAAAAATTATTATAATTCTATTAAAAATAATTATTTGTAAATTAATACATCAATTAATAATTTTATTTTAATACATTCAGTCTCAATATACGATCTCTTAGACATGATTGAACATACTTAAACTAATGAGAATGGTTAAAAATTAATTTTACAGAGACAAGATAAATTAGTTTTCTTTATAATTTTTTTAAGCCATGTTCTCATGAGTCATTTTACACATAAACAGTTAATACTAAACAGCTAATTTTACCAAACATCTCTAACAAACAGCTAATACAATCCACTGGTCAATTCAGCTGATAGAATCAACTATTAGTTAATGCAATCAGCTAATTGTCAAACAAAGTCATAGCTAATACAATTCACTGATCAAATCAGCTGATAGAATCAACTATTAGTTAATGCAATCAGCTTATTGTCAAACAAAGTCATTGATTATGTTGCCTCACTACTTGTGCAAAAAGGCTTGTTAGAGCTCTTCCACCATTTGCTTTTAGCTGTGGTGCATCCAGATCATGAAACGAGAGTTGTAACTAACTCAATCATACGATTACCCTTTTTGATGAAATCGTCAAACAAGCAGCCAAGAACTTGATACACACAGATTCCGCATTGCATTGATGCAAAGTTACAACACTTGCTTTCATCAAAGTAAGATTTACATCACTGAGTTTTTGTCTTCAAACTACTTTGGTACAAGAAAGAAACTAACAGCAGAAGATTTAATCACAGAGGTGGTGATACAGCAGAGTATTATAGGTACATCGATTTGATCAGAACAATAAATAAACTGTAGTAGATAGATTGGCCCCATACCACCCCTCCAATTCAGGATCGCCCGGATGACCGACTACTCCAAACCCTCATTTCGGCCGACTTCTTCATAGAAATAATCTAATCGTATTTGCAGAGTCATTTCAGTCTCTATTTGAGTTCATCTGAACAAGCAATGCATCTAAAGAACTAAGAAAGCAGAGATTAAATGCAGAAAGGCATCCAAGCATTAAGTGACTACTAACCAGAAGGCCTCCAAGCATGAGTTAAATGCATGGAGGCTGTTTAAGAACTTATCTGATAGAATGCAGTGAACGGATAACAAAAGACCATACCCTTCTCACGGAATCATGGAACCACCCTCTATTCTGTTTCCAACACTTGTTAAAGGAAATGTTCATGCTAAAGCCAAAGAGGACCAACAGCAACTACGACTTTTTCCCGTTAGGTTTTGGTGATTGGTAAAATTGGTTGTACGGGGAACCACGTGCATCACTTAGACTGGATAAGCTCCTCAAAGGTTGTCCTTTTCTTGCTACAAATGCCCCCTGTGTTCTAATACTATTCTTAGCATTGGATTTTGACTTGCTACGATCCATCTGAATGGATTGGAAGTAGTAGTTAGAGCTGGCCATATCCTTCAAATTTGGCAAGGGTTTTAGAGTTTCCACAACTTCACTCATCCGAGGTCTGGCTTTAGGGTCACGACTTAGACATTTGTAAGCCAATTGGATTGCTTTTTGTGCACCTTTTATTGAGAAGTGACCTTCAAGACGGGGATCCAATAACCGATGAAACTTTCTCCTATCTCCAAGATGCGGTCTTGCCCATTCCACAAGATTGTGCTCCCCGTTAGGTCGATTCTTGTCCATTGATCTTCGTCCAGTCAGCATTTCAAGAAAAACTACTCCAAAACTGTAGACATCACTCTTTGATGTCAAATGACCTAAGCCAATTGAAGAACAAGTTTGAGTAAGATGTTTTGAGACTTGATAATCCCATTCACAACATACATAATATATGAATGAAAATAGTGGACAATTCAACTGATAGCCAACTAAAAGAATGGTACTTTGAAAGTCAACAAGTTAGAGATGGCAACACTTCAATAGTTAAAAAAGAGATTACCAAATAAAAAAATTGTTAGCTATGCTAAATAAACAACAATTCAATATCATCAACTATTGACGAAGATAACTTCAATTCACTAGTGATCTTAATGGCTTACATTGTGTCCTTAATATATAAAGCAACAAGTATACAGCATCCACAACAGAAGGGTAAACAAGACATGTGAATAAAAAACTCGGAAGTCATGTCAGTTGTTAAAAGATCTCTCAAGCTTTAGATGGAATGACAGTTTGGTGTACAGCTGAAAACTTGAGCTCAGCTTATTGGGAGATGGACGACTTCAAGTTCATTCACTTGATAAGATTTTAAGTAACTTGATCCTTATTGGTCAATTTCCTATCCAAAAGGTCCTGTAGTTCACATCTTGATCTTTCACTTTGTTATAATGGCCATGGAATAAATGTTGTTGGCCACCTAAGAACTTGATAATGGTCATGCAGACCATCAACCAACAAAGAGTAATGGCAGACAAGTGAGACCCACCACATTATGGTTCTAATGTCAATGGATAAGACATGAAAAAAAGTTCCTTTCACAATGGAAATATTCCTTCTTTCCTCTTTTTATATCCTAGCTATGCAGGATTGTAACATTTCCAAACAGTTTGAAGAAATGCAGTATCCAAACGGACAGAAAATTGACTAAGCTTCCATTTCTTGATGAGCTTAATTCAAGCCCACGTTTGGCTTGTATGAAAAGGGACTAGATAGTAATGTTTTGGGCCAAGGCTGACAATTGAGTTAGGAGTTGGGTCCATGCACATCCAAAAGAAAATTCTAAAATGCCTCTTTTGCACATTGAAGCAACATATGAATCGCCTCCAAATGATTCCTTCAAACAATCTCTACCATTTAAATCCATAATCATACCCTGTTTCTGTACCAAAGTTAAAGAGGTGAATCAACTAGTAAATGAGTTCCAATGTCTATCTGGCGATGCTTTCTAACCTCACAGGAAAAGCAATTAAATGCCACCTACCAGTCATCACATATTCTGGTGCTGCATAGCCATATGTTCCCATAACTCGAGTCGATACATGAGTTTTATCTCCATCAGGAGCGTCTTTGGCAAGTCCAAAGTCAGAAAGCTTGGCATTGTAATCCTAGAAGTGGTATCATTGTCCTTCTCAGAACATCAATAGAGAAACTAAAGAAAGCATGGGATTAGACAAAAATTTCCCTGTTGATGCATGTATTAGCCACATACCGCATCTAATAGGATGTTTGATGTCTTAAAATCCCGATATATTACTGGTCTTTCAGCCTCCTCATGGAGAAATGCAAGACCTTTAGCTGCACCAAGAGCAATTTTCATTCTGATAGACCAAGGAAGAGGCAAGGACCCTTCTGCACATAAAGTGGTTGTTACCAGAGAACATTAAAGATCAATCATGTAAAATAACTTTTCTGAAGGAAAATGCATCACTGAGTATAACAGCTGTGAAAAGAATTTAACAACCCAAACAACAACAGAAATATAACTATTTTCTCATATTAAATTATATTCATTCCAAGCAACAATAGTTGGTAAAGAATGCTCTTTTCTAACTCATGCTTATGTATTAACAAATAATGGATAAGCTTGAAGACATTTTAAAGCCAAGACATCAATGTTAATTTTTCCATTTGAAATTACTTTAAAATTCAAACTTACATGATCAGTTTCCAAATAAAGGAAAGCAGATAGCCTGTTTCAGTCTAATAAGAGGATACGTAAGAAACTTGAAATCATGATCTCAAACGAAGTCCAACTTAACATTACTCTTGCATTAAGGTAAGTAAATGATTCCAACATTATAAGACTCTTTTTACATAAAAACAAAATATGATTCTTTCAAAAGTCAAACTTGACATTACTGCAAAACGATGCACAAGCTCATGCAAAAAGGTCTGTGACATTATCATGTAAATTAAAGCTGATATAGCAATCATATCCAGGATCGAGTAAATCCAAGTTTGTAGTTCCAAAAAGTTACATACTTCTAAAGAGGTGATTCTCTAAACTTCCTCGAGGCATGAACTCATAGGCTAACAATCTTTGATTGTCTTCAATGCAATAACCAATCAATTTTACCAAGTTGGGATGGAGAAGATTCCCAAGGAAACTAACTTCGGCCTGCAACACATTGAAAACATGGAAGTTCAAGCGTCAATTAAACAAAAGGGACTATGTAGCATTGACAGGAGAAACAAAAGTCAAGTAATAGAAGGATTCCATACAAGCCACTCTTTATGACCCTGAAGTCCATCATGGTTGAGGGTTTTCACCGCAACAGTAAGCCCAGTGCCTGGTTTTACAGGAGCAGTTCCATTTTCCTCGATCCAACCTTTGAAAACACAACCAAATCCACCCTCCCCAAGAAGACTTTCAGGCCTGAAGTTTCTAGTAGCTAATTTAAGATCATTAAAGGTAAACTTTCGAAGCTGAGAAGCAAGCTTCAGTTCCTCACTAAATTTTGGGGTTGATGATGCACTTTCTACATTGCTAGTAGTAGTAGAGGACACCATTGCAGCAACTGGTTGATCTCTATTCTTCTCATCCGTTGATTTACTTTCCACTGAAAACCAAATAATCGTGTGCTGCTTTTTATATTTATACAAGCGTTCATGCTTGCAGTTACATTACTACTATGAGGTTCACGTTACCAGTTAATATAATCTAATTAAATTGGCTCCAGCCACAAACTAAGGGACAAACTACTTGCTACCAACTTCAACTAATTATTCATTGTCACTATAGTAAACAACTAGATTAGTACTTATCAACAAAACAATGTTAGCAAAGAGAAACTAACATGAAAAGAACAATCTTGATAAAGGATCCATCTTTAAACCTTAACTTTAATGAACTTTGAAAAGAGGAAAAGAATATATTTGGATTACACTCATAACTCTCTATCTTTAAGCTAACAAACTCTACCACCCAACAATAAACGAAATTCTGAAATCATCTTCTTTCCAGAAAAATTTACCACAATGTCAGCAAAGAGAAACTAACATGAAAAGAACAATCTTGATAAAGGATCCATCTTTAAACCTTAACTTTAATGAACTCTGAGAAGAGGAAAAGGATATATTTGGATTACTCATAACTCTCTATCTTTAAGCTAACAAACTCTGCCACCCAACAATAAACGAAATTCTGAAATCATCTTTTTTCCAGAAAAATTTACCGCAGTGCTTCCACCTCCAGCAAAGATGATATAGTTACTAATTTTTCAATTCAAGAGAAGGTTTTCGCAACTTAGTGCGAAAAGGATCAGAGGAACTCTAAACGTAGAAAACTTCAGTAAGATTAGGTTTATGTTAAACTCTTAAGCAAAAGGGAAAACAAGCATCAGAAACAAATGATATTACAAGACTATTACCATTCTGAGAAGTGGTACCCCTCGCTGAGTTATCAACTTTTGAACTTGAAGGCATGCAACCTCCCATCAACCTGAGTTTGAACCAACAACCAATCTCCTCATCTTCCTTTCCATTTCCTTCGCTCTTCTTCTTTTTCATGCTCTTCAATTTACCTTCAGAATTCTTGGAATTCGCAGAATCAGGAACCCTACCCATGTTCATCATATAGATACTCAATCAAAAGCTCAAAAATTTAGCACAAACAAACAAGAACCCATTTTAAAGAAACCAACTTTTGATCATTCACATCAACCTAAACCATGGAAAAAGTAGAAAAACAGAGGATTACAAGTGACACCCAGCTGCGCAGTTTTAGTCAAAAGTAGCTTTAAGAGAGAGAAGGTGCTCGAGAAAGTGGGAAAGTGTTCAACCGGGCAAGATGGGCAACTTAGAAACAGTAGGTCAGGGCAGGTTGGACAAAGAACGAAAAAGAGAAGGAGATTGGCCCTAACAGCAACCATGGCATATTCCAGACAAGAAATCAATATAATATAACAGCTACACAAGATGATGTGTTGAGATCGTACATTAATGGATATACTATAAAAAATAGCAGAGACGTGTCTCCTTCTGCAAAGTTTATAGATTCCGAAGAACCCCCTTCAATTTTTTTGTTGTTTCTTTTGTCGTTATTACCTAATGCGAAGGTGGCTAAGCATCGTTGTCAAGACTTTGTGTTCTGAGTGGAGCGTGGATTTCAACTTTAATGCACCATTTCTCAGACTATAAGTGCACACTCTGCACAGTGCTTTTGTTTTCCTACCATTGATGATGCCAAAAAGCACGCACTAAGAGCACAGCACTATCACACTCCTTATCCAAATTCTACAACCATGAAGACCCGTAACTTGTGGCTCTAGCCAACCTCTACCAGAAACAGATCTTCTGTTAGGCAAAAGGTTTAATTTAAAGCTTAATACAAATTATAGTGTTTGAGTTTATTTATATTATTTTAAAAACATTTAAAATAAATATTTGATGTTATATTTTTTATATTTTTAAAACAATTATTAATAAATATGTCATATGGGTTCACTCTAAAAACTTATATATTTTATTATAAATAAATAAAGTATTAATTTATTTTTATGTTAATAAAGTTTGTTATTTCACTAGTAAAGTCATCTAACAAAATTTTAAAATTATAAAATATATCACATCATATGATGTCACGTTTATTAAATTTTACGGCTATTAAAATTTTATTTTTAACATTGTTTTTAAAATTAATAAATTTTAAAATTTTAGAATATGATTGAAGTATATTTGTCTTTATCTAATAAAATTTTGAAGTTTAATTGAAAATATATTATTAAATTAATATTAATTAATTAATTAACTCACAATTTTTAACAATAGATATTTGTCAATTGTTTTATAGCTTATTACTAAAAGTTAACTTTTTGACCATTGTAAAAAGTTATTAATATATATGGTGAATGATTTATTAGTTAACTTATTTAACCCCAATCTAAAAGCTCAATGAGAGAAGCTTTTGGAGTTAACTATTTCTCTAATGATAGTATTGTCCTCTACTTTACTCTCTATTTTTGCTCTGTGTATTTTCAAATTTGGATTTTTTATAGTATAATTATATCGTGAAGTTTGGAAGCATATAATAAATAGGTTAATTAAACTTTTTAATATTTATTTAATTTTATAATATTAGTTTACATTTAAAAATACCATAATATTAAGTTTTTGAACATAAAGAATCACATCAAATTAAAATTTTTAGTATATAATTTCTATATATCTTATTATGTCAAGCTATAATTATAGATATTTTTAATTTATTAAATAATAAAAGTCATATATATTATATGAAAAAAAAATCCTAACATGACGTAGCACACACTACGTCATTCATATTAATAGAGAACTTAGTGTTGGAGTATTATTATTATTATTATTATTATTATTATTATTATTATGTTTTTATTAAAGATATAAACTTAATTTTTGTAAAATTAAATATCTAAATCTAAATTCTTATAAAAATATTCAATAAAATATTAAGAAATATAATATTTATGCCCTTATAATTTTTTCAAATAATATCTTCATAAGTTATTTTACACTTCAACAACTAATACTAATTAGATAATTTTACCAAACATCTTTAATAAATAACTGATGTAACTCGCTAGTAAAATCAACTGATAAAATCAGCTATCAGTTAACCGCTGATAGAATCAGCTAACAATTAATGCAATTCGCTGTTTGCCAAACAGAACCAAAAATTAAACCAAAAAATTGAAAAGTTGAAAGCTTTTATGATTGAACTAGTTAAATTTTTAGTCATCGATTTTTTATATTTTAAAAATATTTTAATTGAAATTACTAATCTCTATGATAAAGAAACAACAATGATTAATAATTTGTGTGATAATATATAATTGTTAAAATACATTAAAAAAAATGAAAACTCCTAAAAATTCTTTATTTCTAATATAAAAAAATGCTTCAACTTAAGCAAGACAGTCTTGGGTATACATATCCATCGATATGGCCACGAACATTAACACAACGTGCTTCAGTCCTTCCATGCTTTGCATGCACCAAATTCACATTCCTCAACCTGATGTTCGTGCATGGAACCGTCTCACTACAGTCTAATACCACTGCCCTTCTTGTTCTTGATGTCCCAAAAATGGAGTCATAGCTAATATCACTCACTTGCACTGCATCATTCTGTAACATATATATATTTCCTCAGCATTTTCCAATATTTTAAAAATTAAATTGAAAATTAAACCAATAAAATAAGATGATAAAATTAATATACAATAAAAATTAAACAAATTTGAATAATTTAAAATATAACGAAAAAGGATTATTAAATACACTGATCGGTTCAAAATTTTTGTAATTAAAATTGGTTCTATTTTTTAATCATTAACAATTTCCAATATTTTAAATTTTAGATTATAAATAAAATCAATAAGCACTATTAGATTATTATAAAATTAGTATACAATAAAAATTAAACAACATTGAACTGAAAATTTGATCAGTTCAAAATTTTATAATTAAAATTGGTTCTATTTTTTAATCATTAATAATTTTCAATATTTAAAAATTTAGACCAGAAATTAAATCAATAAACAGTATTAGATCATTATAAATTTAGTATACAATAAGAATTAAAAAAATTAAATTAGTATGCAATAAAAATTAAACAAAATTAAAAAATTAACATATAATTGAAGAAGAAGATTATTATTACTCATAAAAAAGCAAAAACGATCAATTTATTAATATATTAACTATGAATAAATTAAATTGAAAAATTGCTCGGTTCAAAATTTTTACGGTTGAAATCGAATCAGTTTTAAATTATTAGTGATTTATTTTACAATAAAATTAAGAATTTTGAGAGTGTGGAATTTTGAAAAATAAAAATAAAACTTACTTGATTGTGGCAGTGTTGATAAGGGCAGTAGTATTGATCAATTATAATAGGATTGTCCGTGTTAGTTGCCCTTATTTGCTCAAAATTGACGTATCTAACATGGCCTCTACCTCCCTGCAAAATATAATAATTATATTAATTATTAATTATATTAAGATTAAAATTACAAAAAAAATTAATAATTATATTAATTATTAATTTTAAAAATTAGTAAAATTACAAAAAGAGCGTTGAACTTGAACATAATTACCTGCCATGTCTTGATTCTCACGCCATTGGTGGCTCCTTGAAATTCCACATCCCTCACGTTAATGTATTCCACCGTCTCGAACTTCCCACCTTTACCTAAACTTCCGATACTGTAATTAAAATTATTAAAAGAAAAAAGGAAAAAGTTAGAAGATATATAAATAATATTACTTTTAAGATCATCATCACACTCAATATAAAATTTCATAATAAAGCAGAATTTAGGGAAGTACGATAATATGCAATCTTATTCTTATATAGTAAAGAAACTGTTTTCGATAAACACACGTACAGATATGACAATAAAATAATGATACAGGTTAAAGAATAAATAAATAAAATTGACACACTAAATCATTATGTAAATAAAACACAATAAAAATATAATTAAATAAAATATAAAATATAATTTGATTTTCAAAAATATTTTAAAACTAAAATATGACGAAATATATTATCTATTTATCTTTAGAAAAACACCAATATTCAGATGAAAAAAAAAACAATAAAACATCAAAGAACTCAACTTTGAATCATACAAAACATAAAAACCCAGAAAAAATGAACATGTAGAGACACAAAACGTCTAAAGCCATAATATCATTAAGCGTAAAAATTCAATCTTGACATAAACTCAACAATATCATATGCAAAGAGATCAACATAATAAAATCTAGAAAGGATTAAACACTGAATCAAACAAATAAGCTAATATTAAAAAAAACATAAAGAATAGAAATTTCAGAAAATCCAATAAAAGCCGGAAAACACCAAAGCCGAAGATATATCAATTATATATAAATAATATTACTTTTAATTTAATAACAAAAAATACAACAACAAAAAATCAAATTCACTTACCTTATACCATGTCCAGGACCGCAATGAATCCTACTTATATTCAGATGCGACGAACCATCACCAATTGAGATGCAATCATCTCCTGCATGACAATTTAATATTATTAAATAATAAAAAGAAGTAAATAAAATAGTTAATTATGCTAATTTCTTGTTATTATAAATAAAAATATTAATAATTTTTTAAAATAAAAAATCAAAATTCTTACCAGTCCTAATACTGCTGCTATCGATAGAAACATTCTGACAGTGTTTTACGTGAATCCCATCGGTGTTAGGACTGCGTTTGGAAGCATTGATCGTAATGTTGTAAACATGAATCGAGGTCGAAGCATCCAAGTCAACGTGCACTTGGGGGCTATCTTTGAAATGAAGATTACTTAATACTATATTTTGTGAGTTTGCTATGGTTAATCCCTGCAAAATATATATAAAAAATGAATTTATTAGCTTTTTTTTTTTAAATTATATTATCAATAAATTAATAATTATAACGGAACAGGATCCTTTGTTCAATTTTATGATGTTTTATTCTGTCTCGTGAATCTCAGTCATTCATTTGTGTGGATTTTATTTATGTGGATGCAGGATCTACACAAATAAATGACTAAGATTCATGGGATAAAATAAGACACTATAAAAATGGACAAACGATCTGAACTCATCATAACGCACCGCTGCTCTTCTGTTGCATAACTGTGAATTAACAAAAAAAAAGGAAAGAAAAATCAGTAATTTATACAAATATAAGAGATTAAAAAGGAATAATCAATTTAAAATATAAATATTACTTTGTCATGTTCATGCTTCCGACAATAGTTCCACCAGCTTGATCCACGACCATTGATAGTCCCAGATCCATGGATGGTTAAGCCATCAGCTTGCTTAAACACAATCCATTCTCTGCATTCGTCTTCATGACAGCTCCATTCCATAGGCTCACTCGGTGCAACTACTTCTCCTTCAACCTGAAGGTTGACATTGGAGATGCAGTTCCCTCTGAACGTAATGGGTTGAATTTGGAAGCTTTTGTCACTGGGAACGAGCATGGTTGGTGAACAAGCTGCGGTCGTACAAGCATCTTCCCAAGCATTCATAAAAGCCTGAAGTAAGAGATTAATACTTAATTACTTTCATTAAACGTATGTTTAAAAGATGATTAACTAATCTGACCAACCTGAGTATCGTCAGTTCTGCCATCTCCAATAGCTCCATAATCAAGGACGTTGTAAACTGCATTACCATCCACGCAACTTTCTAATGCATGAGAACGAGTTTGTCGAAGAGGAAGAGCGGAGGCTAAGATCAAAACGAGCAGAGAGTAAGAAAGTATAGTCATGGTTAGTTGTGCTTGATTGTAAGGATTAGTTCATGCACGTTTGTTTATAATATTTATAGAGCGTTGTAGTTGGATTACTTGTTGGATTAGGATTTTTAGTTTATTTCCAAGTTGATATGTAATTTTTAATTGGTGTTTAATACAAATTATATGTCACTTAGAAATTGATTATGAGAAGATGTGTATTAGGATTTAAATTTATGTCCTTTTATTGGTACATGAATAATGAATCAAACCACAAATTGAATTGCAAATTAAGTTAAACAAGAGATACAAGATTTAAAGTTAAACGGAAACGTATAATTAAAATTTTAATAAAAATAAAAAGTTTGAAATAAACCGATCAAAAGAGTCAAAATTTAATTGAAAAAGTCACGAATAAAAAACTCAACCGATTTGACCAGTTCAATTGTAAAAACCTTGAACCATCTAATTTTTTGGTTCGGTTTTCAATTTTTCGATTCAATTTACTTTAATAACTCCCGTTAAAAATTAATCAATTTAATTCAGTTTTCTTAAAATAATAATGAAATCTTATAAATTAAAATAAATTAATTAATTTTATTTAACAATCTTTTTTCCAATTAAACTTCAAATTTTTTTATCATTTAGAATAATCTCTTTCAAACTCTTTATTTTTATTCAATGTTTAGTCAGTTTTATGAAAGTTAGAACCTTTTAAATCTTAAACATCTTATCTTACCGGTTTAGCTTCAAGTTTTAAAAGGAGTATTAAATAAAAAATAATTAGGTTATTTTAATATATAAAAACTTATTAGTTTATATAGATTTTAAAAATAATAATGGATAATGATTTTTTTAAAAAACAATATAATGGTAACCTCCATTGTTTCTTTGTATCCCATTCACTGGAATTTGAGTTTAAACTCTCATAATCTATGCTTTGATACACACCGAAAGGAGGAGTTCAATACGCACTTAAAAGATAGTGACAGTTCCCATGGTTTATGACTTTATTCATTAAATATATATATAAAAGGAGACACAAGCCTTCAATGTTGAGTTGACTATCCAAGATTGTGGCAAGAAAAGTCACTTGCTACGTCAATCTCCAGCTGCAATTTAGAATTTGAAGTTCACCTACTTCAGCATAAAAATTAGACATTAAGCGGATGTATAAAGTTAGTCAACACCAAGCACTTTGTAATGAAATGACCACTAACAACCAAAGAAAAAGGGGAAGAACTTGTGTAGAGTTCTTAAAAAGCTATTTGATTATCTCATTTTGGATAATACAATAATCATTTTTCAGGTTTTTAGGGCATAGTGAGTACATCTCCTGTTCAAAACAAAGCTTCCATACACATTGATCACCAACCAAATGGGTCTTCAGGGTTGGAAAACGGATTCTTGTCCTGGGTTGGAAATCTTCAAGCTTCAAGTACAGATTCTTGTCTCCTGTCTTGCCGGGTTTATGTCTCAAGCCATGTCAGTGTTCCCATGATCAAGTATTTGCTAGGGAGGTCTCCAGCAGTGGGTGAAAGATATGTAATCTTCTTCCTGTAACGTTCAGGTAATTGGATGGGCAAGATTAAACTAAACCATAAGATGGACGGCTGATGCTTGTATGAAAGAAATAGAAAATGAAAAGACTCCACCTTTGAAGGTCGATGTCGGTTATGTAGATAAACCCGGCAACGTTACTGCATCAGCAAAGAAATTTAGCCTCAGTAGTCAAATTTCAACTGAGTTAGTTGTGAAATAATTGATAGAAGCTTGCTGTTAATAAACAGTGGTACAAGGAAATGGAATGAACTTCTTCACGATATATTTTCCACGGAAATATATTGTATTGCATCAAGTAGGAATTCTACCAACAGAAAGTACAATTGCAAGACATTAACCAATTTCATCACTTTACCTTGAAACAATCTGATCTGGTTCTTGGGCATATGAAACAGCAAGAACTACATGGAGCAGATCTCGGTCAATATTGACAGGTGTGACTCTGAGGGGGTTAGCAATAGGGTCTGCACCAATTGGTAGAGCTGATCTTGGGGCCTGTGGCCCACCACCGATTCGATGTATAAATAAATCACTGAAGTTTGCAATATTTGAATGAGGAGAAAGATCGTTAACAATCCCATAAAAGTATTCCTGAGAGAAATAGACACAAGTAAAAACCTTGATGTTGAAAGAGTACAAAAGGAAAGAAAAGTCAAATGACAAGATATATGCTCTAATTCGTAGGGATATATGTACTAGATGCTTTAATCAATATCTGAACTACAGATAAGAAGTTAGTGACAAAAGCCTGTGCATTATCAGATCTATTTGGTCTATAAAAAACAGAGCATTTACCCTAATCCTGTAACTCCTAGACTTTTGCCGGACTTTGGCACTCCTGGATACAACACCACCTGACCTCTGAAGTTTAACAACATCCACATTGGGCTTGCTCTTTAGCACATCCTTGAGCATACTGAAGAGCTTTTCCTACAACAAATTTATAAGGAACATTGTAGAGAAGGTTAAAGCGAATGATTCAGGATCATACAATATTTGATTCTAAGGTTGAAAGAAAGAGTGACATCCATGGCTCAACCATTAGACAAAGAATCGAAATTGACATATAATTAAACAAAATGTTCATCAGCAGATTCACAAATAATCCCCAGAAGCAGTGGTCAAAACTTTTTGTTCCTTTCTTCAAGCTTAGTATTTTTCCCAATTAATGGGTCCCTAGTGACACTTTTAGATGATATTGAAAGGAAACTTTGAGAGACATGGGAAAGGAAAGGTTAGATAACAAATTCTTACATCAACATTTCTTAAAAGGCCAATAATCTTTTCTAGAAAATGAAAACCATCTAGTAACACAAATAACTAAAAGAATAACTACAACGTTTCCAGAGTATATATTAAAAGCAGAATATATTGGAACTGATGGCTACTTAACCAAACATGAAAGTTCAAAACAAGAAGAAAAAGAAACATTGTCCAAATAGTGGTCCTATTTCTGCCGAGCACTACAGATCTCACATGGCAGTATTCCAAGTGCCCTACATCAAACAGTAAGACATTCTGATATATGACGAACAGAAGAGCATGCAGATTACTTGACAAAGCTCCAAAAGTTTTAAATTTTGGGCTGATGGGACTTGAGAAAAGGAAGGAATTGAAGACGAAAAGGAAATACAAACTTGATAGGAGTTTTGGGTGGGGGGATGAAAAAGAGAACAGAAGGGGACCATAGGAGCATATGCAAAGTGCATAAATGATTTACCTGGCCCAAAACCAATACGACATTTGCATTGAATGTATCGATTGCATGAAGTAATAACTGCAAAAGAATGGAAGGCATAGATAAAGTTGAGCTAGAGGTTCACGACATTCAAGATATCAGTCCTGAGTGAAACATAGTGACTTTAGAAGTACCTCATACCCTACACCTTCTATCCATCCCATGGTGTTGATCACCATACCTGCAGCACGAGACTCAGCATTTCCAGTGAATTGTCTCTGCAGTATTTCTGAAAGCTCCTTCACAAGCACTTTGTACAACTCTACGTTTTGACTGCAGAAACAACATGTTGAGAGACAATCACATATCTGGTTATTTTTATAAATAACAGGAAGAACTTGAATTTGACAGGTTGATTAGTATCTATAAGCCAACCATGAGGAAGAGAGGTCAAGTCAAGTAGCAAACCAAGAAGTCAAGTCTAAAATTCTAGAAATATTTACCTGGGAGTGGTATGACCATAGAAGTAAACAAGCGGCATTTCAAGAGAAATCCCTTCCACGGGATCAATGGGTAGCTCGATAGGAGTAGCAGCAATGCATCCAGGAATGGTGATAGCTCCTTGACCAATATCCAAGTCTACAAAAGTAGGTTTCCATCCTTGCTTAGCGGCCCAGCTAAGAAGCATCTTTGACAACGTACTCTTGCCAGAATCTGTAGGTCCCACAACAATCACCCGAGGACCCTGAATTGATCACAATGATAATATGCTTTGACTAATCATCAATCATGAGTTCACTTTTTTACAAACTCCATGAAACATTCATTCACAGAGATTATGGAACTGAAAGAATCAGAAACATCTTTCAGTGCTTCTATATTATAGTTATACAAATGACTAGCTTAATTGTTCAAACAGCCTATAGTAATCTAATTGCCCACAAAATTACCAGAAGTATGATTATTTTAATCTGCAATCAATGATGAAAATATAGTTACCTGGTGCCTACTATGCTGATGTTTATGAGCATCTTCCATAGTGATATGATGATCAGGGAGATAATTCCAATGATTGTAACTAAAACCTCTAGTGGGAAATTCCAAAGTGCTGATCTCATATCTATCAGCACAGACAGCATATAGCAAAACTGACTCCAACACAAATGGCCCAAATGCTTATGTCGCAGCAAATATTTTCATATGTATCTTGTTATGCATTTGCGTCATATAACATTCATAAAGGCCAAAATCAAAGTGTTAATCTCTATTCAAAACAAATACATAACCACATGGAATTTTGTCCAAGTGTTTCCGTAGGCAATGAATCAGAGCAAGCACATATTCTACAGAAAACAATCGCAAGCATACATACACCTCCATGCAACACGATCCAAGAGTTATCTTGATAACAACATGGCTTCTCAAAGATCCTCAGTACATTAAGAAGACTACGCTAACTATTCATCAAGTACAAAAAGACTATAACCATCACATTATCTCATCATTCAAATGCATCCCTACATTCTAATGTAACCATAAAACCGCCACGAGGATATTAGAAAAGTGCATGCACCTGAACGGGCTCAGAATCAGTAGAGGAGGCTTTCGCACGATTCCTTCGAGCATCAAGTATAGCATGAACATTCACATAACTAACCATTGGCGTCTGAAACCAACCAATCACAAAATCACTGCCAAATCCAAGATCATACAAAGCGTCAAACAGTAAACAAATGTACCTCGTCGGCAGTATAATCAGTTTCAGTAGAACCATCCATCTCTATAGTAGCACCATACCAAGTAAACACCTATCGAAAAACACAAGCTTGTTCAAAAAGACAATCAACTGAAAAAAAATAAAAATAAAAACGACAACTTCGACTAGAAAAGAGCGAACTTTACGGCGAATTTCAAGCGAGGAGGGAAGGAGAGCCACATTTGCGGAGGAAGCTCGGTGCCGTAGATCTCAGCGGTGCCGTTTAACAACCGAAGTCGAAGCGGCTTGTCGTTTGCCACTTCGATCCTCAGCTCGCTCTCTTTCTCCAATTTCACTTGCTTTATCGACGACCCCGCCGATGTACCGCCTGCATACGCCATACGCCGTACTGTTTTCCTTCCACAGTATCGATAGATTGAGAGTGAAGATTAAGGATTAGGAGCGACAGGGAAAGAGGGTTTAGGGCTTTCTTGCCGACAAAATCAACTGAAATTAGTGGAACGTTCCCGTCGACGATAAACGGCGTCGTCGGGGAAACTTCTTGAGCTGGTAGTTAATTGAACAAAAAAGGAAAGAGAAGGATGGAGATGCGGGGTATCGATCCCCGTACCTCTCGCATGCTAAGCGAGCGCTCTACCATCTGAGCTACATCCCCCGTCCTGACGTGACAATAAGCAACTTATTATAATAAAAATTTTTAAAAATTTTCAAATAAAAAAATAATTGGAATCTATTCTAATTTTTAGAATAATATTTTATAATAATTATTTTTAAATATAATCAACAAATTTAGCACTCTTCTAATGAATAATAACAGATCACTTGCTTTCATTATAAAAAAATTTAATTAATGGATACTCATGAAATAAAATAAAGACCGGATAGCTAAAAGAAATAATCCAAATTTACAATATAAAAAAAATAGAAAAAGATCTCAGGAACTAAAATCTAATTCTAAGAAAAACTTAAATTGTTTTTTTTTTTGTTCACGAGATATTTTAAGAAGGTTCTAATTATAAAAAAGTACCTTAAAATTATTCACATTCAGACTAATTTCTACTTAAACTGAGTAAGTCCCTTACGAAAGATAAACTTTAAGTTTTAAATTTTAAACGGCTGTATATATAACGAAAGTTTAAACCATTAACCACTTAAACTAGAAAAATCTCCTACCAACTGTAGACAATGCATGGTCCTTGTGGTTGATATTTGCAGGCTCCTTAGCACCATTCCTTCACTTGGAGTCGTTTGGTTCGCTTTTTCTTCCTCAAGCCTTTCACATCAAACGAATCTGATCTTTACCGATGAAAAGCTCAGCCTCAAGTAAGACAAACACTCTTTCAGAACTTGGAAGCTCGATCACGACCTGGTCAATGTCCTGACAACTTCATTGGCATTTCAAGGAAGGCAAATTCCAAGTGAACTAGATTGAATTGAGAAAATGTCAAGTCCCTTGTTGTTTTGTCACTGTAGGTTTTCTGATTCCTGTATGCTTTCTCCTCCATCACAACCTTATCTCAAGCATTTGTTGTTATGTTACTGTAAGTTTCTGATTCCTGGATGCTTACAATTCTCTGTATTCCTTAAACTCATTACCTCCAACGTTACGAATATTGTACTAAATTTGGTACCGTATTAAATTCTAGTACGGTACTATATCGGTATCAATTAAATATTATTTTGAGTAATTTTTTACATTTATGAAATAGTCTTTGAATTTTTATAAAATTATAAAATAGTCTATTGTCATATTTTACAATTGTACTGTTTATTTTTAATCATGTCTCAAAAAATAATAATAATAAATAATAATCATAATTTTAATTTAATTTATAAAATTAATTTAATAATTATTAATAAATATAATTAATTTTAAAATATATAAATTTCAAATAAATTTTTATTTAATAATTAAAAATATATAAATAAATATTAGTTTATAAATAATAATTTTTAAGTTATTTATTTTTAAAAATAAAATATTTTTATTAATACTTTATTAATAAATATTATGTAAAAGTTTAAAAATAGATCTAAATAAAATAATTTTTAAATTTTATTTAATGTATAATTATTATTAATAATAGACATTTTTAATTTATTTTAAAAATAAAAATTAAAAATTACAATAAAAGTTAAATTAAACACTAATTAAAAAACTTTGAAAAAATTAAAAAATTGGGAGGGGGATGGGGAAATTTTTAAAAAATTTTGAAAATTTTGCTTATTTTTTGTACCCGCCGATTGGCCGGTACCAAACAAAACCGACCTATGTCGATTAATATTTACCCTCGGTATATAAAATCTTTATTTTGTTTGGTCATATACGGAACGAACTTCAACGTCATGCTTAGACCTCAAATGAGCAAGATAAATCAACGAGCCTGATGCACCCATTTTGTTCAATCGGTGTAATAATATTTATCTTCCAGATCATAATAAAAAACAACTTAAAATGGGGGACTTTGTGGCATGAAATGCATAGTCAATTCAAAAATAAATCCGACGGATATACTACTAAAATTAGTTGCGCGAGAAACACGGGAACAAACGCTCCTATAAGTAATAACAATTGTTGGTACCCTTGCATTGTTCCAACAATTTAACTCTTTGCGACTTGAAACTGATTTGTTTACTTGTTTACATTCTCGTACTATTCAACTGTCGACAAGCATCTGACTTAAGAAATCAATACAATACAAGTGTGTACACCCCTTTCTGTTAGTAACGGCCTACGTGTCCTCCCTATGTTGCCGCCTTTGACGACGTATCTTCTCCGGTGAAGTCATTGAAATATAGATGATAAAATCAGCCTCTACCTAGACGGATTTAATTAGTGTATGGTTTTACGATAAATTCGATTCTATTTAATCCTGGCTTCAGATAAAGTAGACAAATTTGCTGGTAAGATCTTAGTTGTCAGTAAGGATCAGCGACCGATCAAACTTTTATGTAAAAAGTTGTGTTCCCACAGGGCATAGATCATGAACAGATCATCAAACATCAGACAAAACATCAAGAAGAAATGCCAATACACTAAAAGAATCACATCTTCCAAGTTCTGCAGTCTTTGCACAGGAATAAGTTCAAACTTTCCCTGATAGTTTTAGCATCTTCCACCATAAATTCTGTATAGATCAACAGCCTTCTGCATGGTATACATTCAATGTAATTTATAACAGGGTTGGCATTTATGAACAAGACAAGAGTTGGACTAAAAATCATCAAGGACGTGGATAAACAGTCATTTGTTAGTCAGAAGCCAGCCATCTCACTTTACAAAAAAGCTGATGAACAGGAAGAATCATTTAGAAAGAGCTGCCTCTAGTTTCTCTTTCAACTGCATCGCAGCACCAGTTTGTGTCCGGATAGAAAAGGTATGAAGAATGTTGTCCTGGTCTGTTGTTGACACACTACAATCATGAGGCGTAACTTGATGTTCCCTGAATGTTTTCATAATGCTAGATATTGGATGACAGTCCAGAGGGCAAGTCATCCTCACAACTGCATCATCCTGTCCTGACTGGAAATCTATCTCTGGCACTGGGAATGGCTTTTGTTTACTACTTGATATCTCCCTTTCAGTTTCCAAAAGCCTAATCTTTGTTTGCAGGTCCGTGATATAGGTAATGGCATCACCAAGCAATGAGGCCTTGTCCATCTTAGAGATATTGGGGACAACAGCTCTTAATGCATAAAATCTCTGATTAAGCTTCTCCCTCCTCTGTCTCTCCGCTTCCACGTGATTAAGTGGCTCTTCTCTCCCATTTGCAGGTTTCCTTCCTCTCTTCCTTGGTTTCCGTTCATCTGGCTGAGGTGACAAGTCATCCTTGGGCTGCTCCAAACCAGTAACAACAGATTCTGCATTGAAACCTGCACCAAGCATTTAGTTCCAGATAAGGAGAGAGTTTTGAGTCATTTGTAATATTTAGACAGCCATTAGAAGGATTTCCATAAACTCTACTACTACCTATTGCTTGTATTGCATAAGATTCTGACGTGAAGACCAAATCATCTTCAACCTTAGGAGAAAAATTAATGCTGACTGATCTCGGTTTTGAGCCACCCAAACTTAGTTCATGCCCAAAGATTTTAGGAACCTTTGCATCTGCACTGCCAGATTCGCCAAATAAAGTTCTTGCCCTCTCCATAACGTTGTGATCTTCAGGCAGGGATTTCACCGAACCCAGTTCAATAACTCCAGACTTAAGAGGTAAAAACGCAAGTGTTTGGATCCCAGCCGATCTTGCTAACTCTGATCTAAATTGGTATTGAACCAAACAATTACCAATATCGGACACCCAAATTACTCTGCCAGACTTGTATGATTCCCCAGGACCATATGCCGAATCACAGCGAAATGTAAAATACATTGACGTTAGATAAAGCATCTCTATATTCGAAACCCCATCAAACCTGATTGCATAATTATCTTGATCCAACACATTAAAGCCTGCATGCAGCTTTTGAAGCACACGTTTCTTCACATCACTCTTCTCAACTCCCTCCAATCTGCCATCCCCACCTGGATTTTCACCCCCAACTCTACCGACCTTCGGATCCAGGCAAATCCCATCTCCCCAGGCCAAGATGGATTCGCCAGACTTCAAGTTGGAAAAATTCCAGAAAATCAAATAGTTCCAACTAGAGCCTTCCACAAGCTGAGAAAGACCCTGTTGAAAACCCAAATTTCTCTGCGTTGAAAAGAACTCCCTCAATATGTTATTAGAAGCTGATAAGCTCAAAAACTTGCAGGCCTCGCTACCTAATACAGATTCCACGACTGCCTTGTCTTCACTTCCCCAAAATTTCTCATCCATTTTTCCTCTTTCACGATCACCACACAAACCTCGAATTCTCCTCACTTATAACCTCAGAACTTCAAACTCATTCATCTAATCAAATTCCTGAAAACGTTTAAAGAGAACAAGGAAAGAAAAGATGTTTAGCCCAAACTCCAAACACCGACTAAAATCACCAAAATCCCAATTCAATAAACTCAAAACACGTTATTAAAGCAAAACAATATGGTCAAAAGGAGCAGGGCGAAAATACTACAGAGACATCGGGCAAATTCCTTTAAAGAACCTGCTAAAAAATTGTACTAAATAGTAGGATGAGAGCAAGTAAAGAACGAAAGGGAGAAAAAAAAAAAAAAGAGTTACCTGAGAATTATAGTAACCTACGAACTTAAGATGCCTGAAATTCCCATATAACCGAAACCTTGAAGACGATTAGATTAGATCTGAGGTCTAGGGTTTTCTTTTCTTCAACTTTTTGTTTTCTTTTAATGTTGAGAACTGAATAAGAGACTTGGGGCCACCCAGTCACCAACTAGCTCTTTTGGGTGCGTGTGTGTGGTGCTCATGGTCATGCTATCCTCACCTCTTATAAAAGAGGAAAATGTGTTGCTTTCGTGTTCTAACTTGTAATTACGCCACATGCTTCACGTTGGGCTGTCCATAGAGAAATGGACCCCACCCATCACGTTGGAAGGAATAGCCAGCATTCCTGTTAATTACTACTGATTTAAATGCGCGCAGACCTGTCACCGAGTTTAAATTAAATAAATAATTATATATATTTATAATAATACTACAGAAATAAGAAAAACAAAAAGTGTAATTTCCATTCAATATTTTAATTACAACCTAACTTATAATTATAATATTTCAAAGCGTTTATATTCAATTATAATAATTTTTAAATATTTTAAAAAATTATAAATTAATTAGAAGTTAATAAGATTTAACTTCTTCATTTAAATGTCACATTAATATTGATATAATTTTTATTATTTATTTTAAAGATTTATTAACAAGCCCCACTATCAGATGTATATTTTGCAATTAGAATAATTATTTTTTAATATTAATTATTTAGTTTAAGTTGTTAAATAAAATTCATAAATTCCCTAATCAGTCGACCTTAATTTGTCAAAACCCTACATTAGTACTAAGCATCCGACTAAATTCTCTAGTTTGTCAAAAACCTATACTAGTACCAAATATGTTTTACGGCTCCTTAATTTCTTTAATGCACAATCTTCCTCCAGCTTCTTCAATGTAAATTCCTTCTTAACGCTTCCTTCACGGACTGGTTCAAATCTTTTGTCCTATTTTACCCTCTACCTTCTGTCCCAACAATATCCCAACTGTATAATAATTAATAGAGGAGAAATTTAAATGACTAGGATATTATTAAGACAGAAGGTACTGAGCAAAATGGGATAGAAGATTTGAAGCCCTGTTTTACAACTCCCTAATTTTGATGTTACACGATCTTCTTTCGCCTTCTTCAACGCAAATTTTTAAGGGTATGTTTAGATGTGGGTGGAGGGATGGAAGTGAATGGAATGGAATGACCCAAATGACTCGGGTCATTATTTGAGAGTCTATTTTGAAACAGGATGGAATGACAATTGATGGCTTTGGAAACCATCCTTTGTTATCCAAAATTTAATATTTTGCGACCTTTTAAATTGGGGAGCCAGGGATGGAATTACATGGCTTGCCTTCTAAACCCTCTTATTTTATTTAAACTTCCAAACAATGAAGTGACCAATTTCATTTCATTTCATTCCACTCCATTCCATTCCGTTCCATTAATTACCATTCCATTCTATTCCATCCTAAACTCCCAAACATACCCTAATGTCATTAAGCTTTTTCCCTTTGTTTCGTACTAATTTCGGGTCAGATCTACTATTTAGTTAATCAATTTCAATTCTATTTTATTAAATCTCATCTTCGCATAAATGTATGAATCAAATTAAAAATAACAGGAACACCTAATTGAATCTCCAACCTCCTAATTTCTTAAACACACAAATTTCCTCTCGCTTCTTCGATGTAAATCCCTAATTTCTTTAACGCTTCTCTCCTCTCTCACATCTCGCACTAGATTCCTCGTCTTCTCTATCGCACCAGCGCTATTGGTCCTGTTTCTTGCATCTCGCACTAGTTGCTACCTCTTTTGATGATCAATGCAATTTATATTTGAAGTGCATGGTTTAGTATAATTTCTCTATCTCGCATCTTGCATCTCACGTCTTGCTTTGAACGTGGATTGTGCTAATCTTGCATCTCACGTCTTGCTTTGAACGTGGACTGTGTATGCTAAGTGCTTGGTTTAGCATAATTTATTTTGAATACTGATTTTAGTGATTAACTTCTTATGTTTGATTAAAAAGTGAAGGAACATAAATTAAAGAATTTGGGTACAAACGATTCTTCATATGTCACAAGAATTAAATTAGGAGAAAAAAGGATTGACTCCCTTACGATATTGGTTCTGCCTAATTCTGGTGAGGCAGGACGCTACTGTTTGGATCCATGAGATTGGTTGTCTTTAGCGAGAGAATACCTACAAAACAGCACAAGGCACGCCGGGGGTTGATAGCCGGCAGGCCCCTCTGACGCTCAAGTTAGTCTTTTGGTGAGGGTTTAGGTGGCTATAATCAAAGAATATCAGGGTTCTAATCTCGTACCTGTATCATGGCAAAGTAGTACCTTATATGTTGGACCCCGAACTTTCGGTAGAAATTAGAAATATTAAATGGAATTTAAATGAGTGTGTTTGTATAGGTATTGTGTTATAGATGTTATTGTACTTAAAGGAAATTGATGAGAAATGGAGTGCTTGATTTTGATGACTCTGAATATTAGTTTTGGTTA
>JAOSBK010000001.1:29066551-29083175 GCA_027568895.1 Erythroxylum shatona | reverse complement strand
TCTTGCATGTCGGCCTCACTCATGGTGCAGTCTCATCGCTCCATGACTAAGTCACAAGTCACAATCCGAGTTAGTATGTAAAACCTCACCCATTTACATACCTTCGAGCTGCCTCGCCGAAGTTAGGTGTTTAGGCGTCTCATCACAGTCGCATGCCTTCGCGTATTCTCGCGGGTCTCGTACACCTTTGCGCCTTCTCGCGCACCCTCGGGTCTCGCATGACTTAACTTTTCAACTCCGCGTGGCCTCGCATCTAAATCTCGCGTCTCATTGAAGATTTCAGCCAATGCGCGCCTACGCGTATCGAATCTCGCCTACTCTCAAGATCTTCGTCGATACTTCCTGCATCCCTCGCCTACTTCACAAGTTCCTCGGGTTTTGCTCGCTAACTCGCAAGACTTTGCCTTGTTCCTCGTCAACACGCCTTCCTCGTGCCAACTTACGTGCTAAGTATTGGCCAAGGCTCGCCAACACTCGCACGATCCCACAATCTGAACTTAAAGGTCTAACAGTTGGAGCCAAAAAAGATGAGCTTGAGAAGAAGGTTGCAAAGCACAGGGAAGCTTCCACTACTTGTCCTTGATTCCTCTGTACTTCATCATTTAAGTTAACTCGAGAGAAGAGAAGTGACTAACTTTCCTTGCTCTCCTGCTATATTGTACACCATTAATATGAAGAGGGATGATGTTGATGACAAGGCAAGTGTGAAATATTTGATCTTTTCTTCCACTTGACATATTGAATTGGTAGGTCTGTAAATATTGCTCGTGTACTTCCATTAACAGAGCTCTTTAGTCTTCATTTTTTCATTTATGAATCCTATGACGAATCCTGTCTGTTAAATAGGATCATACATAGGATCCTAAAAGATTGCCAAAAACTGAGGAGAATAACCCAAAAAAAACAGATAAAATAGTGACACCAAGCACCAACCAATTATATAACTGAGTACTACGTTTGACTATTATGTATACATTTCAGTTGACTTATGGTTTATACTACTGGAATGTTAGGTAGAGCAAGCAGTTTACTCTCGTCTGTAGATGTATGTATATACCACAGAGGAAGCAAAATGGATCTTTCTCAAACGGTGTACGATTGCTGAATTGTGTCAATGTCAATACCTTTCATTCTAACAACTGATTCAACATGCCCTTTAAGTGTACTCACTTCTCTAAGCCTGCAAGAATCAATGCGATTTCAATTATATTTGGCAATCAGAATGTATGCATATGTGTGTGTGTGTGTGTGTGTGTGTTTCATTCATATCTAGTTTTGTACCTTGCGATCTCAGCTCGTCTTTTTGCCTCTTCAGCCATCTGGTTAAGTTCTGTGAAACTACCACGCTCGGTGAACATCTTGGTATCAGGTGGATGCAACCCATGGAGGGTTCTTTGTGCATGTGCCCATTTGAGCTCACGTTCTTCCTTTCCAAAGTCTTTTTTCCTGGTGAAGGCAATCTGCAAGAAACATCGTTAAACAATCAGCAACAAGATTCGTCGTCACCATCGATGCAAATGGGGTTTGAACTGCTGAAACGGTGCCTGTTAGTTCATACCCTTTGTTCAATGACAAGATCCCAAGCCTTTCCGCTGAGGGCATACCGAATGATGAACTTTATAAAGTCTAACGGGACATAGCAGACGAGGTTGTAGAGCCAAATAACTCCGGCCCAACCCCATCCGATACCATCGATTGCGGCGAAGCTCCAGCTAGCATAGACAGCAATCAAGGTGGCAATCTGGGTAGAGGACAAAATAAGCAGTGTTCTCAATGCTTTCGATCAAGTAACTTGACCAAAACTCACAAATTATAGTAGGCCAATTTATGCATACTTACCAGCTGAGCAGCAATGAAAGCTCCTACAAGCAAAAGGCCAGGACGCTCGACGAATGACCAGCTCCGAGCTCGAGTCACAAATATAAGGGCCTGACTAATGATACTTACTTGCAGGTAAATTGCTGAAGCAAGCTTTCTGAAATCTTCTTGATCTTTTTTATGAAGGCTGTATACCCCAAACGTACGCTGAGATTTGGTACAATACATGTGTGTTAAAGCTAACTAACATGAATATGAAAAACCAAGCTCAAAATTATAGCAATAACAACAACTCAGTAAAAGTCCTGCTGATCGCAAAGTCTGAAAAGGCTTAGAAATACGCAGCCTTATCTCTAAATCAAGCTCAAAATTGGAGGAAAAATGAAGAATGAGAAAAGGTTTAAGAAAATGTCTTACAGGAAAGAAATTTGTTTTGTATGCGGCCCAGAAGAAGATGACAGTCATCATTGCCAGATAGCCACCAAGTATGATTCCGGTCATAAAAATTTCAGCTAACTTCCAACTGTCTGGGAGAGGAGATGGTTTCACTCTATCCTTAGATATTGTCATAATCGTACCATCATTGAGGATAGCAATAATCAGCACCATGAATGGTGGGAAGTCAAATTTCCATATCAGAGCTAGCAACATGAAGCCAAGCTGCAAGGAAATGGATGATACATAATATATACTATATTGATGACTGGAGCTAAGGTTTTATGATCATCTCATGAATATAATTTTGATCGAGACAGTACAAAGCACTTACCACTATACGGATGGTGATGGAGACTGCATATATCTGCAAAAGGAAAATCAGCTTTGTAAATAAACCAGCAAAGCTCCAAATCCCACTAAGTTTTCAGAAGCAGACTAATGAGTAGAGTCCGGAATCAATCAATGGATACTAGGATCAAGTTTGCTATTCAAATGATTAGGATGAGAAGTTCAAGACTTTAGATGAACTTGGTATGCAATATTTTTCTCACACAGATGAAAAGTCTGACTAGTTCATAATCTTAATTTCTTGCAAAGATCAGGGACAAGCTCACCGTGTAGTTTTTCATTCTCTGAAATATTGCCCGGCTAGTTAGTACGGCACTGATGATGACGCTGAGTCCAGGCTCCGTCAAGACAATATCGGAAGCACTACGAGCTGCATCAGTAGCATCAGCAACAGCTATTCCAATGTCAGCCTTTTTAAGAGCAGGAGCATCATTCACTCCATCACCAGTCATTCCACATATATGTTTCCTGGCTTGCAATCGCTTAACTATCTCATATTTGTGTTCTGTTACATGAAACATTTATTCTAGTTAAAATAGAAAAACCATCAAGGACATAAAGCTTGTACTATATGAGATTGGCCAAATGTCAGCTAAGCTTCTCGTGAGATTCATGAAACAGAAATAGGGACTCAGTTCAATTGGAAGAACATTGAATACCAGGGAAAACACCAGCAAAGCCATCAGCTTTTTCTATTAGTTCATCTACAGGCAAAGCAGCAATCGACTCATCCTTATTCTGTCCTAGAAGAGATGATGAAGGATACATGTTTGTTCCCATCCCGAGTCGGCGTCCTGTTTCCTTTGCTATAGCCAGTTGATCACCTAATAAGTTGTGGGACAGTTTCATGAAAAAGTTAGAACTCCTTCATAATGAAATGCCAGAAAAGATTATCGAGCAGCGTTTTACATACCAAAGATAGATCAAATTGCACCTAAAATCAAGTATTAGTAGTCATAACATGTATGACTAATATAGATATGCACCTGTTATCATTTTCACATTCACTCCAAGGTTCAATGCCCTTCTAATTGTCTCTGCACTGTCATGTCTAGGTGGGTCAAATAGAGGCATGAGACCAATAAATTGCCATGGACCTCCTGAGCTTTCCTTCCTCCCATCAGGAACTTCCTGTGCACAAATCAGAGAAATTGTTAATAAGATTATGTCAGCAGAGAGTGTAACCAAGAAATAACAATTTAAGCAATATAAGTTACCTGATACGCTACAGCAAGAGATCGCAATCCCCTCTCTGCAAACTTATCAATTATGACATGAACTCTACGTTCGATCTCTGACTTGTTGTGTGCAAGATTGAGAATCTAACAGGGAGATCGCACCCATGAATTATTCATTGCACAAGCTTAGAACTTAACAAATAATAATGTGGTTTCTGATGATCATACCTGCTCAGGTGCACCCTTGCTGACTCGATGCATTTTACCTTCACTGTCAATGTAAGTCAGAGCAGTTCGCTTGTCTGTTGGGTTGAAAGGGAGGAAGTGAACTTCTTGAATACCAGCTCGTGCCTTAAGAAGGAACAAGTGAAAATAGTGAGATATAACCAAGTCTTAATTCTACCATTTGGAAATTTTCAGTCTAACCAATTCAGGCATAGCATGTTTCTTTAAAATCAGCACCAAAAACTACATATAATCACAGAAGTGCATGTATAGAAGAGATTGTGGTATAATCTAGTTACCTCCTTTGGATCAGCCAGCATTGACACAATTGCAGTGTCTATTGCATCCTGGTTTTCCGTTCGAGAGGCTCTAGCTGCCATTAGAACAACAGTATCTGCATCCACTCCTTTAGCAAAGACCTGTTTTTTATATAGGATGTTAGAATAGTTTGTTAGATAACCAAGTAATGAATTGCATCATATATAGACCAACCTCAACTAGATTCTTGTCGACCGAAAGCTTATTCAAGGTTAAAGTTCCAGTTTTGTCACTGCAAAGCACATCCATGCCTGCCATTTCTTCTATTGCTGTCATTCTTTTCGTGATAGCTCCCTGCAATATTTCATGAAACATTGACAATAAAAACCATGAATGATAAGTCAATGATCATTCAAGAATTCACATCAATTCATATTCTAATGGCAAACCTGCTGCGATAAACGATGGGATCCTATTGCCATTGTCACAGACAATACTGTAGGCATTGCAATAGGAATACCACCGATGAGGAGCACCAGCAAATTGTCAATTCCTGGCCGGTATTTCCGACGTTGAATAGGATACATTACAATTATTTCTATAATCATCCCCACAGCTATGGAACATATACAGAAATTCCCAATAGCAGTCAAGACCTGTTAACAAAAGGCAGACGAAAGTCATACCAACACAACCAGAAAAGGAAAAGAAAACACAAAATCACCCGTTTAGTCGACTAAATGAGCAGTTATAAGAATGGCAATGCATCCTTTATGACAACCTAAAGCATGTTCATAACTTTCCCTTTGTTTTTCCTATATAGCCATAATACTTCCAAGGAAATGAAAATTTGCATATCCTTACCTTTTGGAAGTGCCCAACCTGATTTGTGCTATCCACAAGGTGGGCAGCTTTGCCAAAGAACGTGTGAACACCTGTGGCAATGACTACTGCTTCAATTTCTCCTTGTTTACACGTAGAACCAGAGTAAATACTGTCCCCAGGACTTTTAGTTACCGGAAGAGACTCGCCAGTAAGTGCAGACTGTTACAGAAAAAAGAAAGATAAGGCATCTGAAATTTTTCAATCAATCTTTATCAAGAAGTGAGGAATTGCTGCAAAAACGCACCTGATCAATTTTCAACGGATCGCCTTCAAGGAGACGGGCATCTGCAGGGATGATATCCCCTAGCTTAACACTGATAATATCGCCTGGAACAAGAATGGAAGCATCTTCCTCGATCCATCTTCCATCTCGAAGGACCTGACATGATTTGATTCAGAAGATTATAACAAGTGCAAACCATAGACAATTCAAAGCCAACCACAAAAGTTAAGACCACGAGCACACAGTGCCAAGAAACAAATTGGCAAGTTACTAACAACAAATACAATATCGGTCATGGAACAAACTGCTCAATACCTTAGCTTTGGGAGCAAGTCGTGCCATGAGAGCAGCCGCAGCATTACCAGCATTGTTCTCCTCAATAAAACTTATAGTAGAATTGATCAGAAGTAAGACAATAATCCCAACAAAGTCTTGCCAATCAGGTGGTTTTCCCTGCCAAAGAGTAAATCCAGAATCTAACTATTATGGCTGCAAGAACAATAACCAGATACTATTGAAGTTTTAACTACAAAACCTTTAGAACAACCCAGAAAACTCATTGCAGTGAAACATGAAAACTTAAACCAATCTAATAAGTACAAGAACAGTCATTAACGATCTAGATAAAGTAACAGCTGAAACTTTTAAAGCTCTTTTGTTGTCCTTTTTCTCTTACCAACTTCCTCATTAATCGTCCAGAAATTAATGAATAACAACAGAATAACTTACTCCCCCATTAGCAAGCGCAATAGCCATGATAGCTGCTGCCTCCATGACCCATGAGAGAGGGTTCCACATAAAACCCAAGAACTTGAAAAGCTTACTCTCCTGCACCACACGAAGATAAAGCATAGAATTTTCATATCATGTCTATCACGAGAACAGTGTGAAAGTTCAGAAATGAGAAACTGATGTTGTCCTTCCAATCCAGACAAAACAGAATTTCCCAAAAGATATGGTCAGTGAAAGCAAAAGAACAAGATTAAAACATTCTACCTGCTTTTCTTCAAGCTTGTTATACCCGAAAATAGTGAGCCTCTGTTCAGCTGCCTCTTTTGTGAGTCCATTTGAATTACACCTGAGAGTCTCAAACACCTCTTCAATTGGCACATTTTCCTGCAGTTCAAATTCACAAAAAAAAAAAAGTTCAGAAAAACAGAACGAAAAAAGCGCCTGGAAACAAAACCCAGAAACCATAACTTCTGTTAAAAAAAGGACAAAAATAATTAAGCAAGCAAAAACAGAGAGGTGGGTTTATGTTGCTCTGTTCTTGTCTTCTTTCTTTTCTCACCAAATCCACAGCTTCTTTCAGGACAGCATCCAAAGTTTCAGCCTTTCCATCCATCTCAACAAACACCAACCTTCTTTTCCAGAGCTCTAGAAAACCACGAAGATCTTCTTACTTCTTAGAAAACAACAAGCATAAGCAGAGTAACAAAAGAAGACGTAAAAGGTACCGAAATCAATGAAGAAAGAAAAGCAGAGTACTCTGTTCCACCTCTCTGTTTCTTTCTCTCTCTAGAATCTTATTGGCAGCTTTTTTTTTTAGAGCAAGTGCTGATAAACAGGGACAAAAGAGCTCATGTACTTGACGGGTACACTCTGTTCTTCTTTGCTTATATCATATATTTGCCCACACATTAAACTTGTTTTCCATTTATGTTGTTGTTTGCAGGTCTTTTCTAAGTAGAAGGAGAAGTCACCTTGGTGAAAGCACCTGGTGGTGGGTATTGCTCTTTCTCTACAGTTTGGGACACTCTTTGCGGTTTTACACTTATGCCCCTCACCTCATGCAAAAATTCCCATGTAAACACTTAGCCGAAAATAGCTCCTTTATCCTTATATGGCCTTTTGGTCATTCTAACAAAAAAAATCATCAAATGCTAATAATTCAATCTTAGTAATGAGTACATTTTTATATTTATTGATAAATAAAAATAACAATTAATTATTATTAGATAAATAATTTTTATTATTTATAAGGTAAATGACTATCAATATTTAATAAACACCAGTTGCATAATTTTTTTTATAAAAATAAGATTGCGTACTTCTGAACTTCCTGAAATCTCGTATAAATTATGTATTTTATTTAAATAATGTATATTTTATGTATCCATATGTTTATATAATTTTTTATATCAATCAAATAAAATACATAATTATAAGTTTATTAAATACTCAATTATATATAATTATTCATCAATTATATATTTTAAATAAATTAATTGTTGGGGTCAATAATTTATAACTAATGTTCAATTTAAGTACGATAATAATTACAATTCAATTTGAAATTAATAGTTTATATTCGCATTAATCAAATATTAAATGATGCTCAAATAGAAAGCTTAGACTAAAAAAAGTGTTTTAAAAAAACTGGATAAGAGCTTAAAAAAATTGAGCTAGATATGAATAATTCAGAACTATGTATAATCCTAACCACCTTTTTTTTTTCCTGGTGTGTGGGGAGATTCTTACAATTGACGTATAAAATCGTAAGATTGTCGCACTCTCAGGGCACTAATCAAGAAAGACTCATAGCGCATCTAACAATGAGAAAAGCTGGTCTTGAAAAGGCGAAAAGTAATAGCAGATTGTGGTCACCATTAGGTATATATATGGATTTATTACCAGTCTTTACGTATTTATTATTTATAACTTACATCTCTATTATCATGTCACATATGCTCATAACGCATTTAGTAATGAAAAAAGCTGGTCTTGACAAGGCGAAAAGTAATAGCAAATTGTGGTCACCATCAGGTATATATATGAACTTATTACCAGTTTTTACGTATCTATTCTTTGTAACCTACATTTCTATTATCATGTCACATATGCATGTGAGCCTACTGAAAACAACCTCTCTATAATGTAGGAGTAAGGTTGCGTGCTATCAAGTCCTTCCAGACTCTGCTCCATTGCGGGGCTTCGAGATATGATGAAGACGATGATGATATGTATGATCCCGACTATAAAAAAATTCAAGAATGGAAAGATCGATGAGGCTCGATCCATTAATCTCCCTAGTCTCAACATATTTTTAACTATCCTTTTCAAGATTGACATGAGTTCTAACAACACCTTCCAACCTTCAATATCTTGTATTAAAAGATACCTAAGGCAAGCTTGCTTCACCACTTAAATAATTATTTTTCATTTTCTTAAAATGTTCCATAAAGGACAGTGGGCCATGCATGCATGTACGTGTAGGTGCCAAATAATTTAGGGTCACTCACTTAACTTATTAATTCCTCACAATTCAATGCGCGCATCACTCTATGTCACGATAGTCAATGTGTGAGTGTGACCTTTTAAACTCGACCTTCCAATTTTGACTTCAAGCCTCTCGGGATAATTAAATTAATAAGATAAAGAGTTTAAAATTTAAAAAAAATTATTGAATTGTTTAAATATTAAATAAAATTTAAATTGTGTTGCATAATTTGAATTTTAATTAAAGAAGATAATATTAAATAAATATTAATTAATTTGTTTTAATTTATAAGAGCTTATTAATTTATAAAAATTAATTGATTACTTAATAAATTGATCGGTTTTTAATAACAAAAGTTATGAAAGTAAATAGTGTCGAAAAGTTATATTGTTTAAAGTTTTTATAGGTAAACTAGCTTAATCGATTGAGTTTTTAAAAACTTTTTAAATCTGTTACGCATAATTGAATTTATTTTTTATTTTAATTATTGCAATTTGGAAATTTCTATCCCGAATTATTTAAATTATTAATTTGATCTCTGACATCAAATTTTGTTACTAAATAAGATGATGAAATAATGATGTATCATTAATTTTCATAATTTTAATATTTTATTGTTGCGAATAACAACAAAATATGACAAGTAAATAATAATTTTTAAAATAAGGAAGTCAAAAAGAGAGTCACAAGAATTAATCTTATTATTTTATTTAAAAGACAATTTACGCTATAAAATGAAAGATAATATTTCTTTTAAAATAAAAATCGTTAAAAGACAAAAATACCAGCCTCTAACCTACTCTTTATCTTCTAAAAAATTTCCTCAACTTAATGTTGAAAAAACCAACCACCAACCTACTGTTTGTCCTAATAGGTCGGTTTATGAGTTAAGTCTAGGCTTATATTAACCCGAAATCCAATTTTTAAAAATAAAATGATATTATTTTGTTCAGAAGAATCAGGCTTTACTGCTTTAGGCAGATTTAAGCTTTGATGACTTAAGTTCAAACTTAATTAAAAAATATTATTTTATATTTTTAATTTAAAAAATTTTGTCAGAATTAACCTATAAATTAACCATTGTCATCCATGATTGTAAGTGTTAATAAGGCTTTATAAGGTAACTAAGTGACTGTTTATACGAACTTTTAAGAGGTTAATAAGTACTTTTTCTATTACAAAAGCTTTTTTTTAAGAAAAATAGATGTTTTGCTGTAAAATAAAAAAATACTTCTTTAATAGATATGATTTTTTCAGCTAAAATACAGCTTTTTAAGAAGCTCAAATTTAAAACTTCTAAAAAAAGCCTCTCAAATGACTTTTTCGAGTATATTAGCCTATTTTTAGTCATTTTTACTCTTATATGTTACACATAATTCTCACAATACCCACAAACTCATCTTCACGTTTATCTTACAAACTCATTATTTAGCTTTTTTATATGTTTTAATATTTATTTTTTATATTAGTTTTACTTATATTATTATTCATATAATATATTTGGTTAGATATAGGTTCATTTATAATACGTATGGTTTAAGATTATATAATAATTAACATATTATGTTTTACATATTGTTTAATATACTTTAAATAATATTTATATGCATAAATAATTTTTATTAAAAATAAAATATAGTTAAACTTAAAAGTACTTTTATTTTTATGTTACCAAATAATCTACTATATAAAACTCTTTTAAAATTTTTTTTTTAAATAACAGTCAAATAATTAATTAACAATTTAAAAAGTTTTTCCCATTAAAAAAAAATATAGGATAAAGACGGCAGGACATCATAAAATGTAAAGATCTCTGTGCAGAAGAATTGGCCTGTGTGTTTGATTTTTCTTGTTATAGGTAAAGCTAATAAAAGCATTATTGCCCCAATCTTGTCCTGTTTCTTTTGTATCACATCACTTAACTTGGTATTTTATGTTTGCATTTATTGTTTTGGTCAGAAATCTCAACTACTAGTCAATCTAAACGTCCACATGTATGTTCATTTATAAAATATTATATCTCCTTTTGTATTATTGCTTCGAGTGGGAAGGTGGGATTCTGTTTAAGTGACAATTAATTAATATAGATTGTCAGAACTAATGTTTTAAAAGTTAAAATAAAACCAATTTAAACGGTTTAATAATAAAAACCTAAACTTATTTATTTTTTGGTTTAATTTAGTTTAATAATGTTTATTATTAAAAATTGACATATTTTTATAAATTAAAATAAATCAATTAATTTTTATTTAACAAAATTTTAATTAAACTTTAATATTTTAATAAAAAAGGACAATCTTTTTCAATGATTTTATAAATTCTTCATTATTTAATCGATTTTATGACGTTTTAATACCAGTTAAATATTTTAATCCTTAAATTTTCTGTTTTACTGGTTTAATTTCTAGTCCACTTTTAAAAACACTGGTTAGAAATTAGAAGTACACCCTTCTGATTATTTATTATGTTTTAAAAATTATTATTTACTTATGCGATATTCTTTAGTGACTGTTTGGATGGGCTTTTGGCAAGTCAATAAATACTTTTCTCTACCACAAAAACTTTTTTAAGAAAAATGAGTGTTTGATTGTAAAATAAAAAAATCACTTCTTTAATAGATATGATTTTTTTGACAACTAAAATACAAGTTTTTTAAAATCTCAAATTTGAAACTTCTAAAAAAATCTCTCAAATAGCTTTTTCGGGTCGATTTTTCAGATTAATTAATGAGCCTATTTTTAGTCCCTTTTGCCCTTATGTTTTACATATAATTCCTACAATACCCACAAACTCATCTTCACGTTTATCTTATAAACTTATCTTCTATATTGTAATAAAATGCATAATTTATTATATATTTAACTATTTACTCAACTTGAATATTTATTTTGGGATTTATATAATGTTATTTGACTTTTTATATGTTTTAATATTTATTTTTGATATTATTTTACTTAAGTTATAATCCACATAAAATATTTAGTTAGATATATTTTCATTTATATTTCATATGGTTTAAAATTATATAACAATTAATATATTGTACTTTATTGATATTGTTTTTATAAATGTCTATTCGAGAAATAAGGAATTGAAAAAATACATTCGTGCCTAAAATGTCATGTTACTAAATCTCTCCTACCTTCCTTTAAATTCGTACCTACTTTCATTTGTATTGAGATATCATGCCAACATTGTTCTCAATTTCCTACCTAACCTCCACTTAACTTTAGAACTAGAAATTGATATTACTTTTTTTCTCCTTTCACTTAAAATAACAACATCATAAATTTAAAGAACTGATAAGCGGGATTTAGAGAGCTTTATTAATAAATTTAATGAACTGATATGCGGGATCTAGAGAGCTTTTATTAATAAATTTAATGAACAGATACATGAAATTTAGAGAAGTTTATTAATATATAATTTTATTCATAATTAATAGAGAAACTGTTTTCGATACTTTCATCCAAAAAGAGTGACGAACAAACAACAACAACAACAACACTTAATAGAAATCTTCTTAATATGCGAGTCTAAGAAGGTTGTCTTACTTCTGATTAGTAGATAGACTATTTTCAAGTGATCTATATAAAGAGGAAAAATTAAAAATAAAATTGAAATTAAAATAAGAAAACATCATATTTTGATAGCCATGTTTTAGCTTTAAATTGATAAGTATCATATTAATCTGTTCCTACAAACACTTCTATCTAGTGTTAAGAAATTTCTGGTTCTAATCAAGGATTTAACGTGATATTGATATGAAAAGACATGAATCTTCCTAAAAATTTGAACTTTTTTTAAAAATTATATATATATATATATATATAATTTTTAAACTTATCGAAAAATTCCTTATAATTATTGTTTTTTGAGAAAATTTATTTATCTTATAATTCGGTTTAAAAATAATGACTAAATACATGTAGCATGATATTAAGCGTGAAGCAATTAAATGATATCTTCAACTTAATTCTTAAATTTGAGTTACATTAATTAAATTAAATTTAAACTGATCTCTTAAATAATTAGTTTGAGTAGAATTTAATTAATTTAGTTCAAGTTTAATAATTACATTAAGTTACCATATGAGTAACATTTAATTGATCCATCTGTATCTATTACTTTTTAATGAAAGTTTTAATTAAAAATTAAAAAATTTAAAGATTAAAATTTTCTAAAGTTCCTAAAAATATAAAGAAAATATATATCATTTATTCTTAAAAACTCTAATAGGAGGTGTATAATCCCGGGTTTGATCCTACTCAACCTGAAATTAACGAGGTCGATCTTGTTTGATAAGATTTTAAGCTGAGTTCAATTTTTTAATATTTAGGCTTAAAATTTAAAATAATGATTCATTTTTAAAATGTTTAGTCTTAAAATTTTGAAAATTTTTAAAAATGAAATGATTCAATTTTTTAATATTTAGACTTAAAATTTTGAATCTTTTTTTAAAAAATGACATCACTTTTTAAATTATATCTGAAAAGATAAATAATTAATTTTATCGTATAACTTTGTACCGGCTAAGTTTACAAGTTAGAGATAAGCGAATTCGAATAGTTGATATCCGCTATAAGATAAACCACCGGCTCTCGGCAAGTTCAAGCCCGGTTGGACTTAAACCCGGGTTAAAATTTTCTAATCTGTCCAAGCTTGATTCCACCAAAGCCATTGCCGTCTATATCTAAGAGATGCATTAACAAAGGCAAGCAGCCAACCACCATCATTACTGATGCAGCGGTCAATTTTAGGGAAAATCCAAGGACAGTGAATGCGAATCTTCGTTACGAAACGAGTCATTGTTTGTCTGTCTACGAAGGAGTGAGACGAGACGAGACGAGACGACGTGTTAAACTTTGGACTTAAGAGGCGTTTGATTTGAACACAAGATTGGCTATAAATATGGGTATAATAATAAAGTGATAGAAATGAATATAAAAAATAAAAAAATAATGTTTGGTTTGTAACTTAGGTTTCTATATTAATACCAATAATATTGTTTGGTTCGTTGCATCAATGAAAATAAAAAATAATATATACCATTTTTATCCTCACTAAAAATGAAAATAATTTACCTTTCATATATTTACTGAGATTTCAGATTAAATCGAGGAGTTTCAGAAAATATACCTAGAGGTGCAAAACAAAAAATTCCTTCGTTTATGAGACACGATAAGGTAGGATGGGAGATCGTAAGGAATTGAGAAGCGATAAGGAAGTAAAGATGATGGTAGGGCAAAAGCTGAAGATAAAAGAGTAAAAAATAAACGTAATAAAAATTTATACTGGAATGAAAACTCGATACCTACCCCCTTGGTGAGTTTAGTAAATTCTCAAATTTAATGGAATAAATTCATTCCCCTGGAATTGAAAACTTCAAAGTAAACACTGTTTTTCACAATTATTTCATTCCTTCATTCTCAAACCCTCAAATCAAACGCCCCCTAAGTTTTAATGCAATCGTCCCTTTTGAGTTTCCTCCCTCTTTCCTCTTCCTTTACCCTAATCTGTATGTTTTCTTTATTGGTTATTTAATGGTGGGATCGGAACTTGATCAGTTATAGTAAAACGGTGTAGCTTTAATTGAATAGGCTTATTAGATCAGCTGCTAAAATTTAAATTCAACTTAAAACTCGGCAGAAAATTTAAATATTCCCGATTTGCTTAAGCAGTTATAAAGAATCTTAGTGTTTGTTTGGATTTGCTTAAGCAGTTGTAAAAAATCTTAATGTTTATTTGGATAGACCTATATTAGTAGAGGTTTTATCAGTTGAGCTTTTGTAATTTTTACGAGAAAAACATTTTTAAGAAACTAATTAACTGTTTGGTTGTTATTTAAAAAAAATTTTTTTTAAAAGAACTTCATATAATTTGACAACATAAAAATAAAAGTACTTTTAATGTTAACTATATTTTATTTTATAATAAAATTATTTATGCATATAAATATTATTTAAAATATATTAAATATGCAAAGTACAATATATTAATTATTATATAATTTTAAACCATACGAAACATAAATAAAAATATATGGAACTAAATCTTTTATATGAATTATAACATAAATAAAAATAATATAAAAATAAATATTAAAACATATAAAAAGTCAAATAATATTATATAAATCTCAAAATAAATGTGAAGATGTATTTGTAGATATTGTAGAAGTAAAGCATAATAACAAAAGGGACCAAAAATATGTTCATTAATTGATCTGAAAAATTTACCTGAAAATTGCTTTTTTCATAAGCTCTAAATTTGAGCTTATTAAAAAACTATATTTTAGTTGTCAAAAAAATTATATCTACTAAAAAAAAGTATTGTTTCATTTTACAGCTAAACACTATTTTTAAAAAAAATATTTTGCTGTAAAAAAAATTACTTATTTACATTCTAAAAATTTAACGAAAACAGTGACTTAATCTTATATATATATATATATATATTTGTATTTTAAATAAGAAAAGATGAGATTAAAACACTGAAAAGACGTGTTGCAATGTCTTGTCTTGTTCTTGTGCACTTTAATAAAGAAGGAATAATATTTTTAAAAGGTTCCTTTTTAGGTGACTTAAAATATAAAACAAAAGGAAAAGTCTGATTGCCTTAAGATTTATACTGATATTATGCTTTATATTATTCTTCCATGCTTTTTGGGCAAATCTTGAAGATTAATTAAAACATTTTTTAATTTTAATAAATTGCTAAAAAGCACTTCTTATGCATCAAAACTTTGGTATAATGAATAATACAAAAAAAGCAACCAAATTAGTATATACCAAAATATTCTACAAATAGTTATTATGTCTTAAAAATTATTTTAATGTTAATTTTAATAGATAAATTTATTAAAAAATCTTTTTTTAGTTTTATTTATAAGACAAGACTAATTTCATTAAAGAATTAGATTTTCATATAATTAAAAATAAGTTTTATGCTAATTAACTACTACAAATTTTCAGTTTAGTTTATAACATTAATTTAAATTAGCATAAATTGATACGAAATAATAAACAAAGAGTATATAACAATAAACATTCGCAAGGAACTGTGCATAATTTCTTATCGAATAAGAGAATTATGGAAGTTTTTAATTGAGTTCATTTACCATCGAGAAGTTGCATTGAGATGATTTTCAGTGTTCTTAAGGCTCGAAGAAAGATATTAAAGAAAATGTCTAAGTCTTCATTATTGGATCAAAATAGAATAATATGCACAGCTTTACGTTGCATAACTTTATTAAAAGAAGCACAATTAACAACTCAACTTTTAATATTATCGATCAAGATCTTAAATTTATAACTTCAGATGTATTTGAAGATGTTATATTAACCTTACACGAAAAAGCGTTGAAGAACTGAGAACTTAAAAGATGTTAATTATTTATAATAATATTACTTCTAATTTAATGATAATTAGACTTCGTTATTATATTATTATCTATCTTTGCTTTAAATGGATGAGTTCAAGCTTGAACCGATCCATCGCGAAGATTGACCGAGGAAAAGGGCATAACAGAACAAAAGAAAGCAAAGCAAAACCTTGTTGTCTTGTCTTCTCACTGTCTTGGAAGTTCAGTCTAGATCTTAATTCTTACACGTGTTCTTATTCAATTTTCAACAAGAATGTTATTTTCATGCCCCAAAAAAGAGAGATGAGTCATCAAGATTCATTTTTTAACAAGTCATAAACTTGCAGTATCACATCTTTATGCTTTTAATCTTTTTCTAGCACCAAACAAAGGCAGAGAAGGATAAGACTGCAAACGAATGCCCACAAAAGGTGACTAAGACATCACAAAATGGAACTCACAATCTATCACAACATCCAAATACTTGTCCTTGAAGAATTTATTACCAATAGCCTAATTTTAAGCTAATTTGAAAAACCTAAACTTTTAGAGCAAGTGAATAAGACGATGAACAAGAAAGTTAAAAGCTCGAGTTTAAACTAATTCAGACTGAACTCAAATGCTACAAACTCATGAATTGAATGGAGTTTGTAGCATTTGAGTTCAGT
>JAOSBK010000001.1:29009042-29032212 GCA_027568895.1 Erythroxylum shatona | reverse complement strand
CATCATCTTTATAAAAAGAACAACTGTTATTCTTAATTATAAAGACAAATCCATTCAAATCCAAATAAGAAATAGAATGATGTTTCTTGTAATAACAGAAATATAATAATAATTATTAAGTTCTAATATAAGGCCAAAAGGCAAAGTTAAACTATAAGTTACTACAGCTAATATAACAACTCTTGCTTCATTGCCAACTCGCAGGTCCACTTCACCTTTCATCAATGATCCATTCCTTGTTAACATTTGCATGTTATGACATAAGTGAGAATAACAACTAATATCTAATACCCAAGAATGTGGAACAAAAGTAGAAAGATTGATCTTAATCATAAACATACCTGAAGAGACAACTTCAATAAGCCTTTTATCTTTCAAGCTAGCAAGATAAGATGGGTAGTTCCTCTTCCAATATCCATTGACTCCTTAATGAAAACATGTGCCCTTGTCATTACTCTTCTTCTTGACACCTTCTTTGGCTTTTACTACATTAGTAAAAGCCTTTTGTTTCTTGTTATTATTCTTCTTAAAGCACTTTTTTCGTGCTTTTAGAAGAACTAACAAGTACACAACTGGGTTCCTTCTTAAGGCACCCTTCTGCAGTCTTAAGCATATTCAATAGTTCATGCAGTGTTATGTCCTTCTGATTCATGTTGAGGTTCATGACAAACTGTGAAAAGCTCGAACTTAGAGATTGCAGCACTAGATCAACGCTTAACTAATGGTCCATAACAAAACCTAATTGGGCCAATTTTTTAATATATCCATCATCTTTAACACATGAACGTTGACTGAAGATCATTGTATCATCTTGCATTGAAATAGTGCCTTAAAGATTTGATATCTTTCCACCCTACTTTATGCACCAAATAACTCCTTAAGATACAGTATCATAATAGATGCATTCATGTTCTCATGCTGCCTCTGAAGTTCTTGAGACATGCAAGCTAACATCACACATGCAGCTTGCTCAACATTCGGATGCAACTAATGAAGATTGGGAGAAATATCAGCATCACTATTATATCGAAAATTATCAAATAATTTCTTAGTGGGCTAGAATCCTATTTAAAATTAATTGATCTTGAGTTTTTTCAACAAACCAGTTAAAAATAAATTAGGTAGAAAACAACTTTTCAATTACATCTTATGTGACTCATAAAATCGTTAGATGACTACTTTTGCCAAAAATATATCAAATATATTATTCCTAACCCTGCCTCTAAATTTATATGATCATGAGTTTACTCATCCAAATTATATAATTTTAGTTAAGTGGAACTCATTAATTTAAGATAAAATATATTAGGGTTAAAGTAATCTCGAGTTTACTCAACAAGTCAAAAAAAAAACAAAATTTTGTTTTTATTCTCAAATAATGGAAAACAACTATTACTTTCATAACGTGTATATAATATTTTATTGAGGGATTTAAAATTTTAAAAGTTTTCGGTCTCATCAAAACAATATAATCTCATTATATTTATAATTTAAAACATAATCCAATTATGAAAAAAATTATTTAGAACTTTTGCTTGATTTTAATTATTGATTTGATTAAAAATTAATTTAATAAAAATTAAATTAAATTCCAAAATTTTTCTAATAAAAATTGCCTTTGAAAACAATTTTCAAAAATTAATAAAACATTATTCAATTTTATTAGGAGATGAAATTAATTTAATCTCTATTAAATTAATTAAATGACAATTTAGGGTTTTTAAAACATTTAAAAACACATAAAAAGGGTTGGAGGGTGTCAGATGATGACATGCGGGGAGCGTGCAATGCATGCACCCTGTGGTCAAAGTGAGAGTTTGACTGGCAGGTGCAATGCACGCATCAGTCAACGTCTGCGATAGATGCTTCTCGAAAATGGTGGGCATGTGTGGGACACGCCCCATCATCTTCTCCAAAAGCGTCTGTCTGCTTCTCCATCTCCCTTCCATGTACTTCGAACTGCTTCCCATCTTCCACATTTCCCTCAACCGCACCCACGTCACAAGTTTCATCCTTAACCATCGGGTCTCCAATCGATGGTTCTTTGATCGCCACCTCATCTACTTCTTTGCTTCTCCTCATCGTCAACTACCTCGAACTATCCAAGTGACGCCATCCATGACGTCACTTGTGACGTTACCCATGGGCGTTTAATCGCCCTAACGACGCCAATGATTGGCGTCACTTGTCACCAGTGGTGTCGCGAGCAACCTACTGGCATTGCTAGCAATGCCAGCCATGGGCATTGCACGCGATGCCTAGCGACATCACGTCGCAGGTGACAGTCCGATGGGTGATAATCACCCATCTTATTTGCTTGTTTGCAAAGCAGAAACACAGATCGTGCATAATCAATCAACACATGCAGTAAACATAATCACAAGGGAAAAACGTAGAAGCCAGAAGCAAAGTGTCACTCACGATGCCTAGCAGTATCGGGTCGCATGAGACTGTCCGATGGGCGATAATCACCCATCTTGTTCATTCAACATAAAGCCAGTAAACCCAGAAAACAATAGGTCTTCACAATCAGAAGAAGAACACGCACAAACCCAAAACACACACAAGTTTGTGGAAACAATTTCCAGAAATAAACATAGTGGTATAGATTTAGATTTGGCATAACTTAAAATCACAAGCAGGGATTTCTGAAACCCTAAACAGTCAGAAAAACGATAGGTTCACAAGAACAATTTTCAAAACCATTGTATAGGCATCGTATATGCTCTCAAGGGCAGAACATACAAAAAGGCAAAATGAAAACAAAATTTTCAAAAAACACAAGAGCAGTCGAGGAACCAATTTCCATAACAAAAAAAACAAGAACAGTCATGAAATAGCTTTGAAAAAGACAAAAAATCGAAGCATAACAAATCAAATCAACAATAATCAAGCCTTTGATTCAAGATTAACAATTAAAGGAGGCTCTGATATCACTGTAGGAGTCCAACCGTGATCAAATCACAGGCGTAGCGGAAAATTATTTTTATAAATTATGAGCAGATACTGATAATTGAATAAACTTAAATAAAACATAAAACGATTTAGAAATCGTACTTTGTTCGCGTTTTTGTTGAAAAATCTTTGAAACTTTTTTATTTGATCAATCACGAGCTGTCCAAGTGTCCAGCCTCTGATGGTATCCACAGAGTAATTCCCAAATTATTTTGAGAGTTAGAAGACAAAAAGTGATAGCTTCTAAAAAGCTCTTCCCTTTAAATAGAAAAAATTATAACAGTCTTTTATTAAAAGTAAATCTCTTTAATTAATTAAATTCAAATTCAAATTCAAATTAATTTAATTTTAATAAAATCAAATATCTCATATTTGACCTTCAAAATTTCTCAAACGTTATAATTAAGTCTAACTTAATTAAATTGATTTTTCTTTCACAAATTACTCTTTGTGTATGACCATCTGGTTCCAATTACCATCTGGTTCCTAATAAATTGGAAATGATTATAAATTATATTATAATTCACAATCAGAATTAGATAAATTAAAACTTCTTTTAATTTATCTATAATTCTCCAATTAAACAATTTATAATCATAAATCATGATTGACGTCTAGTAACATATCATGATTACTCAAATATAAGGAATGTCAAAGTGATTAACTTAACCTGTCAATGCATGGTTATAATGCATAATTTAATTCTTTCGTCATTCAATATTCTAATTGAAAACAATATGGATACGGTATCTACTCTTATCATCCAATCATGTTCGTTCTTGCTAATTAGTAATTGATTTATAATTGAAATTTGAAAAGTCTTTTTCAAATATCAATTCACTCTTGCCAGATAATTCCATAGATCATTACAAATCAAGAACAGTATAATATTCTCTCTAATTACTTTAGAGTGACGAATCCTATATTAACTTACTCAACTATCTACATACAGTTCATACTGTATCCAATTACTATCGACTGAATTATCCTAAAACGATTCATAAGTAGCATCAAAACACAATAATTCCCATACTAGATACCTTGGTAATCTCAAATCTAAGGATTAATTATACAACCATCATTATGAGATAATTCATAGACACATAAGTAATATTCCATTCAAAATTTTCATAAACATATTCTCTAATAATCAACCACATATTAGTTTAAGTATCCCCATACTTTAATTTATGAGATCAATTACTTTCTTCATAAGAGAAAAACATAATGTGTACTAATTTTACTATTTTAAAAACATTCAGCCTTGATAAAAGTACAACTATGAACATTTAAGAATAACATTTAAGTGTAAATTGAATCTCATAATTATGATCTTATTATAATTTCAATTACACAGTAATTATTTTAAAGATTTTATTTTTAATATTAAAACATAAAATACTAATTAAATTAATACATAAAAATAAATAATACCTTTTTATTAATTCAAAATAATATCATATATTAATTTGCATCTAATTGATTAAGTGCAAGGCAAGGTTTTGAAGCCCGGATCGGACGTCGAACTGGAAGTCTTACTGGTCACTGGTTCGATCGGTTCAACCGGTTCGACCATCGGTTGAATCGGTGTGACGTCATAATTACGCAATAATTATATTTAATTATATATAATATTAGTAATATTAAAAAATAAAAAAATGTACCTTATAATATAAATATATATAAATAAAAATTCATTTGACTGGTTCAAATAATATAAATAAATATAAATAAAAAACGTGATGCGTTTTAGAAAGAAAAAAGCAAAAAAATTAAAAAAATTCATTAAACCAATGGCCAACCGGTTCGACCAATTCCGATTTAACCGGCCAATTGATTGGTTCTCACCGGTTCGCACTGGTCCAATTAAAAACTGTTTTTAGGAATCACCTGAACTGGATAGCCGATCGATCACCGATCGAACCGGTCAAACCAACCGATCCAATCCGAGTTTCAAAACGCTGGTGCAAGGGCCTACGTGCCGGCCTTTGCTTTGTTGAAGAACTCCATAGCTTATACGTTCAGGACCTTATCAAGCTTGTTTTCATATGTGCTGTTCATATAATAATCGGAGCCAGCCGACAAGGTTGACGAAAGACGTAAGAGGAAAAAGACTTTTATATTATAATTTTATTAATTTTTATTAAAATAAAATAAGAATTTATAAAAATTAATTAATTAAATTAATTAAAATTCTCAAATATTATATTCCATAATTTATTTAACTATTAAATTTAAACAACAATAATATATAATAGAGAAGTGTAAATTAATAATAATACATCTTGATTGTACTTTGATTTTGTTAAGAGAATGGCTAAAGTGATTGGGAACATTTTCTTAATTACAATAATTAAACAATAAATGTTCCAACCTCTGTTTTCTTTACATGCTGGTTTGGATTATGACATTGATTAATTATTACCTATTTATTAAGTCAAAATGAATTATTATCATTTTAAAACAAGCGAGAAATTAAGATTCACAAATTCATACGTTATTTTAACTTAGCATATCATTTTCAAACATTATTTTTATTAATATTTTCCTAATTTGGTAAGTAATCATCCACATAAAAAATTAATTGTTAACTAATCATGGCCGTAAAGCAAAACACTCAACTTATTGTTATAAGCAGTGTTTTAAAATTTGGACCGGACATCGAACCAGAGGTTTTACTGGTCACCGGTCGAACCGGTGTGACGTCATAATTATGCAATAATTATATTTAATTATATATAATATTATTAATATTAAAAAAATACAAAAATATACTAAATAATATAAAAATATTTAAAAAATTAAAAATTAAAAAAAAATTATTAAATCAGTGGTCAAACCTAACCGGTTTGACCGGTCAATTGACCAATTTTGACCGGTTCTCACTGGTTCAATTAAAAACTGATTTTAAGAGTGAACCGGACCGGATAGTCGACCGATCACCTGTCGAACCGGCAGGTCCGATCCAATTTTTAGAACAATGATTATAAGTTGAATATTTTAGTACACATGGATGGTCAATTAACAGAAATACCATTTCAAACCAAGTTATTAAAATTATAAATGGATGATCAATTAATTAAAATTTTGGGCAATAAATAAATTGAAATAGGTTATAAGAAAATTCTACCCCACCCAACTTACCTCCTTACACCTCTACAAGAAACTTCAGAGAAAGTAAAAGTTCAGACCTGATCAACTGCATGATCTGCTTTCGTAGATGGAGTAGATGACAATGACAAGTTCGAATTCTGAATTTCGGAACCCAAAAGATCATGAGAAAACGATGCTTGTTGCGGGCGATACACGTTGTGTACGTATGGAACCAGATTCCAGTATCTCCAACACATCCACGTCCCAGAATACCCAACTTTGAGTGGTCGTCCGATGAGTAACATCATGTGTAACGGAGTTTCTCCAAGGCGGCGTGCCACCGTTGGCCCTTAAGAACTTGCCACTTCGTGCTCGTAACTTCACCTGGTAACCTACTGTTAGTGGCTCCCAATCCATGCTCGTTTCCTTCCTCGACGTTGCCATGCCCTGCACTACCTTTTTCCCGGTAAAGTCGAGTAAGCATGGCTCGTCGGAGGCCGTAAGGTACTTGCCATAGCAGCTCTTTAGTCTGATAAGGTGGCTGAAACCAGGAACAAACTCGACGGTCCACCTGGCACAAGTTGAGGTTCCATATCGGCTTTGCCTGACGGTTTCTTGGTCCTCATCGGCGATTAGGTACTTGTCGTGGTAGCTCCTGAGTCTCACTTCCTTTGCTTTGTTGAAGAACTCCATAGATTGTACGTTCAGGACCCTGTCAAGCTTTTTTATATGTGCTGTTCATATAACAATTGCAGCCAGCTGACAAGGTTGACGAAAGAGACGTACAAGGAAAAAGACTTGACCCGAATTTTTACTAATATTTAAATCTTAATTTTTATTAAAATAAAATAAATAATCATTGAAAGGTTAAATATTTGCATTAATAGTCTAACAAATCCTATTTGCAACGACCTAGTCAATTTTGTGAACGACCTAGTCATCAATCATTATTGTTACTCCGAAGGCTCTATTAGGTAGAGGGGTTACTAATATGGAACGTAATATTCAGTTTTATAACGCAATGAAATGAAAAAGAATGAAATAAAAGTGGATGGTTTGATATTAAGTTTCGTTCAATCCTAAATAATAAATAATAAAAATAAGAAATCTTCGATTTTAAAAGTTTAGAATGAAACATAAATTAATAAATACTTACTATCTAATATACCCTCAATAATTTTTTTAATATCAACTATTTCTTATAATCTTAACCCCTTTTTAAAACTCATTTATTACTGTCCACAAAAATTATATATAACTAATAATATTTTTATAAATTTCTCCTTATCATAATAATAAAATTAATTAAATTTTTATTAATAAAAATAGAAAATATAAAAAAAACTTATCCTTTAATTATTTGTATGTGTGTGTGTATATATATAATTTTAAAATATATATCACATATAATAGAATATAATGAAATTTAATAAAATGAAATTTATTAAATAATTAATGATAATATTTTTATACAATTAATAATAAATTTTATATAATTAATAATAAAATAAAAAATTAATTAAATTTTTATTAATGAAAATAGAAAATATAAAAATTTTATTCTTTAATTGTTTTTTATATGTTTAAATATAGATAAAAATATAAATAAATTATTTTAAAATATAAATAACATATAATAGTATTAAATAAAATTTATTAAATAATTAATGACAATATTTTTATATAATTAATAATAAAATAATAAAAATTTTATTATTTTAAAATAAAAATATATAAAAATTATTTATCACTTAAGCCGTGATTTTTTAATTAGACACGATTTCTGTTTTAAAATCATAGCGTTAAACTTTCTGTAACAATCATTTTAATATTAAGAATATAATAATCATTTATTATACATTTCATCCATTTTCTAAACATTACATTATGAACTCTTACATTCTTTTCAAACAATTTTTTATTGTATTACATTCGATTTTGTTTTAAACCGTTTTGTTATGTTATGTTTCATTTCGTTAACTAACATCCAACTAAATAGCCCTACCAAAAACAAGGTGACAACGAGTTGGGTCGGGTTTATGCTTGAACTTGAAATTTTATAATTAGACTTCAAACTCGAGCCTGAGCTTGATTGAATTTGAGCAATTTAAAGATTAATGGAATTAGAATTAAACTCAATTAAATATATTTAAAATTTTTAAAAATTAAAAGTGACACTGATTCTTTAAAAATTTTAAATCTTAGCTGTGTCAAGCTTGAATATTCTGAACTCAAACTTGGTCCAAGTTCAAAATTTTTAAAAGAAATGTTTGACCCAGTCTAAGCCTTGCCAATCTACATTGAAGAGGTGAACACTAACATAACATCCCAAGAAAAATAATTATCAACATTATGTTATAATAAAAAGTTTTATTACTTGGATAATACAGTGGTTGATCTAAAGAAAAACTATAACAAGAAACATTCTTAAGAAAACCAATAAAAATTTAAAAAAGTATTTAAAAAATACACAATTATTAAACATTAGTCGTTTTTAATCCAAGTTTTGCTCAATTATTTTTAAAAATTTTAAGGTTATAATATATTTATTTCAATGCATAAATTTTCATTTTTTTAATTCAAACTTGACCGATTATAAAAATTCTTAAATTTAAGTCTCACCTATAAATTTTTATCTTAAAATTTATAAATAATTATTTAAAATATAAATAATCTACAGAATCATTAAAATAAATTTAAAATTTTGTTTTAAAAGAAATAAATGAAAATCGTTAAAAACTTATAATTTTTATAAAATTTAATACTGTAAGATTTCATAAATACTAATTAATCTAAAATAAATATTAAATTATATATAAATCTTGAATCATCTTTGAAAATTTTTTTTATTACATCGTCTAATTATGATATTTGAACCCATCCAAGCAAGTCGATTTATCATACGTAGCTCTGAACACATGTATCCATCAGCTTTAGTTGGATAGACCCACTTGACATCAAGTTGCTCCAAAGCATAAAGCGCCTCAGGGGCTTGTTAACCAGGAGGTCAAAATGCTGAAAGTAACTAATATCTCTGCAACTTTTACACCAAAGTGTAACTTTTTCATGTTTCAAGACCATAACCAGAAAAAAAGAAAATTTACAGAATTTATTCATTTCAATGCCTTTCTTCTGCTTAATTACGATGGATCACTGTAGTAGAACTGAAACCTCAGCAAAAACATAAATATGTAACATAAGAGACTTCAACCAGAGATTGTGGCAAGTGGGTATGGTACAAAAACCTAGTTGAAACAAAATTTTCTGATACATATGATCATAACACTAAAACAGGTGCTTGGCAATCCCTTCACCTTGCATACATGAAGGACACATTCGAGATTGAGCCATCAATGTATCAGATCATTAATTACGACAGCTAAATAACAAAGGGAAGAAAAGGTTAAGATAGTACTAGCAAAACAGAAATCATTAAGCACCAAAGAATTATCTCGTCACAGGAGATCAGCAACGTTTGATGGCAGCTCCTCGATCGTCACGTTATAAAACTTCTGGATATCGAATAGCATTCGCTCGTCGTCCTTTGTCACAAAGTTGATAGCTACACCTTTCCTTCCAAACCGTCCACTTCGTCCAATGCGATGAAGGTAGTTTTCAGGTTGAGTCGGCAGATCGTAGTTTATTACAAGGGATACTTGCTGCACATCAATACCACGAGCCAAAAGGTCTGTCGTGATAAGGACGCGGGAAGAACCAGAACGGAACTCACGCATGATTATATCACGAGTGTTTTGGTCCATATCTCCATGAGTAGCTGAGACTGTATGATCACGGCTTCGCATCTTATCAGTTAGCCAGTCGACCTTGCGCCTTGTGTTGACAAAAATGACACTTTGGGTGATGGCTAGGGTCTCATAGAGATCACAAAGTGTTTCAAGCTTCCAGTCTTCCCTCTCCACATTGACGTAAAACTGCTTGATACCTTCAAGTGTAAGTTCATCACGCTTGACCAAGATCCTAACTGGCTTGTTCATGAACTTCCTTGTGATCTCAAGAGCTTCAGGAGGCATAGTAGCCGAGAACACACCAGTCTGAACTTTTGCCGGTAGCAACTGGAAAATATCATAGATCTGGCAGCAAAATAACCGTGATTAGTTGAAACAAGATGTAGCAGACTCAGAGATTACATTGAAGTTGATGTAAAACCTGATCTTTAAAACCACGTGAAAGCATCTCATCAGCCTCATCCAATACAAACATCTTAATATGATCTGGAAGAAGTGACTGCCTTCTTAACATGTCAAATACACGACCAGGAGTGCCAACAACAACATGTACACCAGCTTGAAGGATACGCTGGTCTTCACGCACACTTGTCCCACCTACACAAGCATGAACCTTCACACCAAGGTAATCACCAAGGGCTCGCATAACCTTCTCAATCTGCTGTGCAAGCTCCCTAGTAGGTGCCAGAACCAGTGCCTGACATTGGACTAGACTGTAATCAAGTTGCTGAAGAATGCCAGAGCAGAAAGTTGCTGTTTTCCCAGTTCCAGACTGTGCCTGCTGAATCACATCGAGACCCTTGCAAAAAGGAACAATTCCTCTTTGCTGAATTGCAGAAGGCTTCTCAAAACCTGAAAAGGAAAGAGAATGTCAATCAACAAATTGAAATGTCCCAGGCAGCCTTGAAAACCGTTAATATAAGTAGGTAAGCCACCATAAACCTACCGTAAGCATAAATGCCCCTCAGAAGGTTTTCTTGCAATCCCATTGCATCAAAGCTATCATAAGCCTCATCGTATGAGGTGAAGAAATCCTGTCCTTCAGTGGAAAGGCTACATAGTAATTAACAGAAAGTTAGAAAAAAAGCCGTTTAACATTAGAATTACAGTGGCATCAAGAATCACTGAGAGAGAGCTAGCAGTTCCAAAATAGACATACACTTCATTCATTTTTGAATCAAATTGTCGAGTATCAAATTGTGAACCTTCAGATGCAAACCCTGCCATGGCTGAAAAAGTCCAACTACAAGTTAGATATAAGCTCTCATTGAACGTATTGGATAGGAATGGTCAACATACAGGCCACAAAAGTAAAAAGGCACCTCAAGGTTCCAGAATCAACTCAAAGCATGAACACCAAACAAATAAAAATATAAAATGTGGAAATTTTCCAGCGTATAGTGTGTGCTAAGAAACTCTTCCATCCAATCTGGAGGGAAGTATTAGATTTTACTAACAGAAAACAGAAAACAAAGTACCATGGGCAATGACCAAAATGCTAAACAGAAAAAAGCAGATAGAACATATAAAACTGACATACGCCACAGATGCTATATCATCAAAAACTGAAACGAGCAGCAATCATGATCAAAACCACGAAATGAAATGAAAAATAGCTAGCTCAGAGTGAAGTTCTACCGGGAACAACAGACTAATGACTCAATCTAAAAACTGCAAATGGACGTAAAAAGGTCATATGCAAATAGCAAAAGCCAAACTTTCCAATTGGAAAAAAATCAAAATGATATCTTTAGCCAAGAACCAAACATAAACGTCAAACCAAGATCCCAAACAACAGAACGCTTTTCTCTTCCACGCCAAAATGAAAAAGAAACAGTCTTGCGTAAACCATCACGCCTGAAGCCTTAAATATAGACGTGGGAATGACCATAAACATCAAAACTAATCCACAACTAGATCTCCCCACGAAAACCAACACTAGAAACCTGAAAAAAAAAACAAAGCAAAACAAAAGAGGAAAGAGAAACAAAACGAGAGGAACCTGCAAGTTTGTTGAGTGACCGAAAACTGGGAAGAGATTGAAAAGCTTGAGAATGCAGAGAGTGAACTTAGGGTTTCTAATCCCAAACTCCTCGGATCTGCGCCGTGGAGTTTGAAGAGAGATGGAGACTGTATACTATTGTGTGAGATAGGGAGAGAGTTGAAGATATGTTTTGATAGGTTTTAGCCCAAAAAAAAAAAGCTATGTGTGATTACACTTTTACCCTTAATCATTCAGCCATTAGTGACAAAGAGAGACTTTAAATGTGTGAAGGATTACAAACTTTATTGTAATTTCGTTTAAATAAAAAAGACACTTTAGGAATTTGGTTAAAATTTAAAAACAATGTTACGAATATTACATCACCAAACTCTTGCCTGTTTGGTTGTTTTTATGAAAAACTTTTTCAAAAGATCTTAATACAATAAATTATTTGATAACATAAAAATAAAAATATTTTTAATTTTAACTATATTTTATTTTATAATAAAATTATTTATGTATATAAATATTATTTAAAAATATTAAATAATATGCAAAGCATAATATAGTAATTATTATATAACTTTAAACCATATAAAACATAAATAAAAATATATCTAACCAAATCTTTTATATGAATTATAATATAAGTCCAATTAATATAAAATATAAATATTAAAATATATTAAAAATTAAATAATATTATATAAATCTCAAAATAAATATGAAGATGTGTTTGTAATAATTGTGAAAAATATGTGTAAAATATAAAGATAAATGGGACTAAAAAATAGGCTCATTTGGACTTCTGAAAATCTATTTGAAAAAAGCTTTTTTGAAATGCTCCAAATTTGAACTTATCAAAAAGTTGTATTTTAGCTTCTAAAAAAGTTATTTCTATAAAAAAAAGTGCATTTAAATTTTACAGACAAGTACACAATTTTCTTAAAAATAACTTTTGCGGTAAAAAAAAGTGTTCATTCACCCTCCAAAAGTTGAACCAAACATGCACTTAGTCCTTAAATATGATTTAAATCGATTTGAATAATTAATAATAATAATAATAATAAATTAAACTAAATTTAATCGAATTCAAACTCAAGTTAAGATCGACATTTAAAATATTTGGAGTCAAATTTAAGTTCGTGATCAATTGTACAATTCTTTATATTCGATTAGATTTTAGAAAACATATGGCCGTTCAAACATATTGTCAATATGAACTCAAATAAACCATTGAATTACCAATGAAATTCAATGGTATGGTGTCTCCTATAGGGTCCACTTTAATCTATAGTCAATACTAAGTAAACAAAAATCCATTAAAATCACCAATGAAACTCAATGGTAAGGTGGCTTTTCTAGACTTTTTGTTGTTGATTCAATGGTAAGGTAGCTTTTCTAGTCTTTTTGTTGTTGGTTCGGGGTTTTGGAGTTGAAACAAAGCTCAATTCAGCCCATTGTAACACACTAAGTAATTATATCATTGGCATGGTGTCTCTTGTTAATTAGTTTGGAGTCTAAACACAAGCTCATTTTTAATACCAAGTAAAATAAACCATTAAATCATTATTGAAATTTAGTGTTATAGTTCGAGTCAAAATACAAACTCGATCAAGTCCATTGTCAATACTAAACAAGACAAATCATAAATTACCATTAAAATTCAATTCGAGATGACATTTTACTTTTAAAAATTAGGCTTTGTTTAACAATCAACTAATTACATTAGCTATTAGCTGATAACTGATTTTATCAGCTAATTTGACCAATGGATTGCATTAGTTATTTATCATTTGATGTTTGGTAAAATTAGTTGCTTAGTATTAACTGTTTATGTGTAAAATGACTTATAAGGAAATAATTTTAAAAAATTATACATGTATGAATATTATATATTTTAGATTTTATTAAATATTTTTATAAAAATTTAGATTTAAGATATTTAATTGTACAAAAATTAAGTTTATAATTCTAAGAAAAATATAGAATATATAATAATAATAATAACAACAACAACAACAAATACTTATTTCATTCAAATTCTATAACATTCTCACATTTGAGTTATTTACAACTACACACGATTACAACTTTGATCAAGAAGGGTAATTTCAACAATACAGAAATTAAAACCACTCATTCACCAATTCAACTATTAAGAAATCAATCCAAATCTTTTTAAAAAGTCAAACAGTTGTAGAAACCCACTATCGTCTGAGAAGGCAATGAAAGGTGAACCAAGTAGTATGTAGAAAGTAGCATTATACCTAATGTCAACAAAACTTGCCATCAGACTCCAAGGCAGTGCACCAAGAAGCCCGGAGAGAATGAGACGGTAACAAGGTTGGGCAAAACTTAAGGGCATTATAGGAAAAGTCAATTAGCTGTTGCGTAAACGATACTTACAAGTAACTTCAATAAAATTAGCTGGTTGGGTTGAATCAACCAACTCAATCAGCCAACAATTAAACAGGGTCAATAGTCTTTTGATAAAATCAATAAACTAAAAAATAGCTGATAAGTCAACAACCAAATAAGGTCATTTTTGGAGTCCTCATTATTGACATTTTGTGTTATAGTGTGAGTCAAAACACAAACTAGATCAAGTCCATTGTCAATACTAAACAAGACAAATCATAAATTACCAGTAAAAATTTAATTATAGATGACAATTTTTGACTCGTGACCTTAATTTTAGATATTTTAGATATGTTGACCCATAAGTCAGGTTCGGGTTTACATTAATTCGAGACTCAATTATTCTAAGTAAAATATCATTTTATTTAAAAAAATTAGTTCTCGTACAACTCAAGCTAAACTATTATATTATTCTATATTTTTAATTTAAAAAATTTGATACAACCGACCGATAATTGGCTCATTGTCATCCCTAAATTTAATTGCAATGTATCCCTTGTAAGCTTTTTTGTTATAGGTTTGGAGTTGGAGGAGGGTTAAGAATTTGGCTTTTTTCGTATAAAAGTGATAGGCTGGATACCTTTCTTTGGATTCGGTTATTCACTTCGCATCGACGGTTAAAGTTGCATTTGGGATCTCAACGATTATTATGTAACCCTTTTCAGTTTTAACTTGATAACGTATACATATGTTTTTGGCTAAAATGGTTACTCTTCTTTAACGGCCATACCTCATTTTGTGTTACCTTTTTTTTTTTAATAACTTTTTTGCATTTGATTTGTTATTAGATTTTTCCTTTTAGATGATTGATTAGATGATCGATAATTAGTATTTGTCGGCATTCGTTTTGATAGGATCATATTAGTAAATTATCATTGGAAACAGCTTCTCTACTCTGTAAGAGTAAGACTGCATACTATCAGATCTTTCTATATTTTGTTGTGAGACTTCAAACTGGATGTGATGATGATATTAGACGATCATTAGTTGCTCCTTTTGATAACGACATTAACTAATCACAAGGTTTTTATAAGAGGATTGGTTTTAGAATAATCGGTAAAGTTACTCTTTTATGACTATAAGATCATATGTTAAGTTACAAAAACGATCTCTTTGTTAAAATGCAAAAAGAAAGCTGCCTAGTTTACGACCATAGAAGGAGCTACGTGGGGGCTCATGGTGCACTGGGCCTCCCAACATTTAAAAAAAATAAATATTTTTACTTATATATATATATATATATATAAGGATGGAATTAATTGGAATCCATTAGTACACTGGGCCCCTCAAGATTTTAAAAAATTAAATATTTGGGCTCTCCTATCTTAAACTTCTGGCTCCGTCACTGCTTACGACTCTCCTCATTTTTTTGCAAAGTAAAGAGTTTTGTTTACGGGATACGTTAGCTTTTAAGATTTTTATAATGATGAAAACTACGCTTACCTACTAATTTTTATTAAAATATGACATGTTTTAGACTAATTATATAGTCAATGATTAATAAGTTTCGTGATTATAATTTATTGAAATTTTTATTTCAAAATTTTATTATTTATATTATTGGTCGCTCTCAGAGATGAATGACCGATGTTTACTTAACTTCTTCGTTCAATGCTTTGAGACTTGTACGCTTCTTATTAACAACAGCGAAAGAATTGGTTGATTTTTTATCATAAAGATTTATAAAAGTTAATTGATTGATTAATAAATAAATAAATTTTAATAATAAATTTAATAAAATAAATTAAATTAAAAAATTGATCAATTTAAATTTTGTATGCTTGAGTTAGTGGGATCAATTTGGTTCTTTAATTATTGATTTTATAACTAATTACAAGAGGTTGTTGCCTCCTGAGTTTAAAGAAATATATGTTTTTATTAAAAAATAAGAATTAAGAAATAATGGGAGTATTATTATAATTTATAACAGATTATACTTCTATTATAATTTATAATAAAATTATAAATTACTATAATTTTACATAAAATTATTTTAATTCAAAAAAATTAACATATTGATTAATAAAAATAGCTAGTTTAAAATTTTTATGCTTGAATCAACTAAATTAATTTAATTTCTTAATTATTAACTATTAGATAGAAGATTAATTGAGATATCAAAGTCAAATCTTTATTGTTAAATTAATTGAGATAAACAGAATTTTTTATTTTCTTGATTGCTCATAAGATTATAGGAAATTTTCATAACATTATCATTCAACTCTACCTTTAAAAGGCGTGATCTTAACTAACTTACTCAAATCATTTTTATAAAAGTACAATCTTAACTAATTTAACTAAAAATGCTGATTTATATATCTTATAATAATGTTTTTAAAAATCGCATTATATCAAATAAGAATAATAAGAGTGTTATGTTAAATTTAAATAAATTATAAATCAAATTGAACCCAATTAAAATAAAATATACAAATTTATTTTTTAAAATTTTCCATATTTTCTCATTTTTAGTTAGCATAAAAAGGTCTTTTTTTACCTTAAAAACGAACCAGAAGCTAAACTGGTAAGAAAAAAAGTTTTAAGGTTTAAAATGTTCAATCGACTGTTGTAAAATTTACTTAAAATTAAATAAAATAAAAGATTTTTAAGTGAAATAGAAATAAAATTTTAAAGGGATATAGGATAATTTTTAAATATTAAAGATTAAAATAAAAAAAGCCGACATAATACATTTCAAAATAATAATTTAAAATAAAGGGAAGGATGAATCATATGAATAAATAAAATCAACGTGACAAGACATCCTCAAATACTTATTCAAAGACCACATTCAATTGGCCATAAATGTAGTCAGCATCTGATATTTGTTTACTCGAAAACAAGATCGCAATCTGGTTGAGCAAATTCCCCAGGCCGCAACAAGAAACAACCAAATCCTCTGTTCATCATCTACTCCATTACCCACAAAAAGGTTGGAATTTGTGTATTAGTCTAAACCTTTTTCTACTCTGTCTGCTTCTCCTCCAAGTCACTGTCTCACCGTCTAAAGATGAGCTAATCCTTCGTCGCCAACAACTAAAATTTCCCCTTCTGTCACGGCGATGGTCCTCCAACAAAAAAGCTTTCTTTTTAGTTCCCTGCCCTTTTCACGTTCTCTCCGCCTCGACCCACCTCACCTCCACATTTAATCTCCTGTTCCAACTCACATTTTCAGCGAACTAACCTCATTTTGTTATCTGGGTCGTGGCGATTCCTCTGTTACAATGAAGAAATTGAAGAGTTACTATATGCAGTTCCGTCACCACCAGAAAACGGAGCGACGCCGTTGGATCTTTCCACTTGCAATTGCGTCTATAGTATTTCTGTTTCTGCTCTTTCTCACCACTCTTACTTCCTATGATGGATCGCGGATTCTTTCATTTTCAAGATCATACTCTGTTTTGGGTTCTAAATTTGTTGAAAGCAAGCTACAGCCAATATCCGTCTCTACTCTTCCTCCTCCTCCTCGATTCGCGTACCTGATCTCTGGGTCTACTGGGGATGGGAACATGTTGAAGAGGACGTTAATGTCTTTGTATCATCCGAGGAATCAGTATGTGGTGCATTTGGACAGAGAGTCTTCGGCTGAGGAAAGACTCGATCTTAGTGAATTTGTAAAAAACCATACCGTTTTTGCCAAATTTGGTAATGTGAAAATGATTGCAAAAGCCAATCTCATCACTTACAGAGGACCCACTATGGTCGCTAATACACTGCACGCGGCGGCGATTCTGTTGAAGGAAGGCGGCGATTGGGATTGGTTTATTAATCTTAGTGCCTCTGATTATCCATTAGTTACTCAGGACGGTAAGTGAACCACCACATTTGTTGGATTCTATGTTTGGTTGAGCTTTGATGTGACTTTTGTACTGATGGTTTCTTGTTTTTCAACGGTTGGATTAGATCTGCTGCACACGTTTTCATTTCTGCCGCGGAATCTTAACTTCATTGATCATACGAGTAATATTGGTTGGAAAGAGTGAGTGGGCACTTTGATTCTGTTGAGGCTCAGTTGATACGTTGGTTTTGATGAGTTATTGAATCAATTGGCTATATGTTACATTTTGTAGGTTTCAAAGGGCAAAGCCAATCATCGTTGATCCTGGTTTGTATATGACAAAGAAAGCTGATGTCTTTTGGATTACCCAGAGGAGGAGTGTCCCAACAGCATTCAAGCTCTTTACAGGTGTAACTTTGGAATTTCTTTTTAAGTGATGCTCTAACTATCTCTTCCATATAAATTTCCGTCCTCCATTTTTTTATTTAGGTTCCTTGGTTTGTTCATAAGTTAGATATAAAAAAAAAGGGAAAACCTAATGCATCAATGCTTATTCTTCCTACTGATTGTGAGTGACCTGGGCTGAGCTTAATACTCTCTTCTCGGTCTACTTAAAGTAAATACAAGAAACAGATAGAAACAGGCCAGTTGAAGTTTTGCTGATGTGCAATGATGAGAGAATGTTTGCTAAAAAGAATGCAGTTAAATGCACTTCTGTTCCTCTATTTACAATTCTTGAGAATTGCAAAATTGTCCAACAAAAATTGTAAATTGAGCCCAGTTTGCATTGGGGGGTTCCTGACACTGTCAAGTGTAAACGTTTGGAAGGTTAATTCAAGATTTTTCTCTCTCTCTTTTTTTTTCCCTGCTATCTCTTCGTGTTCAAAATCGATTCAGTGTAATTGAATTCTGGTCTTAGGTGAAACCATTATTGGATTGCTTTGATAGATATATTAGTTGACCTTTAGTAGTCACTATCGCTGGAGTTGGTGACTATCTTCAAATAGCCTTCTTTTTCCCTATAATCAATGTTCAGGATTGATGATGTTTTCTTTAGCATTTTTTTAACTCGAAACAAAGAAGAGGGGAGCCTGAAACTTTTCATGTTACATTGGCAAATAAACTAACTCAATCAGCTGGCCTAGTGACTTAATGTCGATCAAGTGTAGGTGGGATGAAAACTAGCCAATAACAATTGGTTCTGGAAAGAAAAAAGGTTACCTTCTTGGCTATATTTGTACTCTTCACTGCTAAGAATGACACCATCTGTAAAACAATTTTCAATTTTGTTCAACAAGGTTATATCTTTGGAAAAGTTGATGTACAAAGTTCATATTTGTTAATTTCTGGGATTCACCTGCTGTTACTTATAATTAGGCTCATTAAGCAATATGTGCATGGTAGCTTTGTCTTGAACTAAGCTGTACCGAAGATTCCTCAAAAAAAGGTAGTACATAAATTTACAATTTTCAGTGTTATTTTGTTTGCATGCTTGTGTGCGTAGAGATTTTAGATATTAAACTTCCTGTGTAGTTACATACATTTCGTCTCTTGATGCATGTATTACACATCAGTTGTCATCTGATACGTTGGTGAAACATATATGCGTGATCAACGGAAAATTTTCTGGGGGGTGTATACGGCATTGATAACCTTGTATGGTTTAAAGGGGCTAATCTTTCTTTTTGGAAGAAAGCAAAAGTAGAGTTCTCAATGTTTTGGGCTTTTATCAAATGGAATTCTTGCTCCTTGCTGTTTAATGAAATGCTAAACAGCTTTAGCATATGGCTAGACTTGCTTTTAAGGAATAGTTAAATGTTGCTAGACCCTTTAAAATTGCGTTCATGATGCATTTCATCAAATAATTAGGTAAGAACAAAATAGCTGCAATTATTTGGCATAAACTGTCCCTCCACATGGTCTGCAGATACTAGTTTGTTCACAGGCTAGTTTTTCTTTCTTAAGTTATGTTGATAAAGGTTAATTTACTTTTTCAGAGTTGTTTTGAACTATGCATGAGAATATGATAATTTTCAGCTGACTGTAACCAACTTTAATCTGTGTTGTACAGGTTCTGCTTGGATGGTTCTTTCTCGATCTTTTATTGACTACACCATATGGGGATGGGACAACTTACCTCGAACCGTACTCATGTACTATTCCAATTTTATATCTTCACCTGAAGGATACTTCCACACTGTCATTTGCAATGCTCAAGAGTTTAGAAACACAACTGTGAATGGTGATCTACATTTCATATCATGGGACAACCCTCCAAAGCAGCATCCGCACTTTCTCAGCCTTGCTGACATGCAAAAGATGATTGACAGTAATGCTCCTTTTGCTCGGAAGTTTCACCGAAACGATCCAGTGCATGACAAAATTGATTCTGAGCTCTTATCTCGCGGTCCTGGCATGCTTACTCCCGGTGGCTGGTGCATAGGAAGTAGGGAAAATGGAAGTGACCCATGTTCTGCAATTGGTGATATCAGTGTTCTTAGACCTGGTCCTGGAGCAAAAAGGTTGGATACTTTGATCAGCTTTCTCTTGTCAAAAGAAAACTTCAGACCTAAGCAGTGCAAGTGATGCAATTAAGAAGTAAGTTGTGGGGCAATCATTTCGTCTACTTAATTGCAGAAAAGAGATGACTGGCAAATCCATAGTTCTTTTATCAAAGCAGAGAAGAAAAATGAAAAGTATACAAGAGCAGTCTGTTTATACAGGAACATGGATAGACAAATTTCATGTGGGTAGGATATGAATCACACGGCTTGGATTTTTCGTTTTTGATGATATAGAAGAAGACCGAAGTCATCTCTGTGACTAGGCAGCCATGAAAATGCTCGACTAAACCTGTGTATAAGTTCAAAGTTGTCTCTGATGTACTCTATTGAATGCAGAATTTCTAACTTGAAAATCCCATAGTTCTGATATCCTACAACAATGAAGTGGGCTTTGCTTATTTAGTATTGAAGTACCTCCATGATGATGAACGTACTAACCACCGTTAAAATAAAAAAAAACATCATTACTTCAAATTAGTTATGACTTTAAACTATATGAAGTGGTCAAAATTTAAGAATGTAAAGAGGCTGAAGAGGAGGTCCGTCGCAGGGAAGATGGCACCTATTGCTACGGTCACAGTGGAAGCACCTGACACCCATGTTTCGTGGGACTGGAGCCCCACTATCTCCTACGAAGCTAAGCACATCAGCCTATCAATCTTTATGTGAAGTTGTGTTGTGGTTTAAGAAACTTATACTAATTTTTAAATTATCCAATTTTTTTGGTATAAATTTCGGTCAAAAAATAATAACAAAATTCGCTTGATATAAATATCACACATGAACTAATCAAATGTTGATTTCATGACCATCAATCTTAACTCTTAAACTTAAACCGAACAAATTAAATATGTTCCAAACTATATTCTATTATAATTATCTTAAATTATTAATTTTAAATTTAGTTTAATTGCCTCAAGTCAGATTTAAGAGTTGAGTTAGATTATCTTTACAGTTACATTTGATTAGTCAATATAGAAAGTTAAATTTTTGTAGAATTTTAAAAATTATATAATCTTTCTAAAATCACTACAAGAAAATTAGTAATTATTGACGAAAGAGAAATCGTAACAAGTTAAAATAATTTTTGGTAGGTAACATTGCCGGAAAAGATTACATTTTGCGACAGTATAAGTATCCATTGATAAAAATGGAGGGAAAAATATCCCGGCAAATTTTCCGACAGAATATAGCGACAGTAGAAAATTCTTGTTAGTAAAGGAGGCAGGAATACTTGGCAGAATAAAAACATTTTGGGTTTACCGATGGAAATGTTTCAGTCGGTAACTTTTAGAGTAAACGTCATCGTTTCTTTCGGCTTCAACATTTTTAATATAACGAAAACGACTCCGTTTAGTTTAACATCAAGCGACATATTTTCTTACGCATTTAACCTACTCGAAGACCCCCCTCATTTTTTCTGGCTCTTTCTTCTCCCGCTCTTTTCTTCTTCTTTTTCTCCCCAATCAACGACCTTTTTCTTCTTAATTTGTGCCCTTCTGTCTTCTCCAATTGGCATCCTTTTGTCTTTCAGTCGAGGTAAGTCGTGGAACCTTTTTTATATTTGTTTTGTGCTTCCGTTGTTGGTTTTTTAAGGTTTGATGTTGCATAGATAATGGCAAATTTTTTTAGGTGTTTGCGTTGGTTTGGATTATTCGTGATTGGATTTTATTTGGAATGTCTTAATGTTAGCAAAGAAAGGAAAGACATGTTATTTTCGTAGTTATCTTGAGATGAATATCTCATGTTTGTAAAGTGTTTGATGAATTACTTGTTACAATTGTGTTAAGTGTTGGGAATGTTTTGCTTGTGTTGGAGTATATCACATTCTGTTGATATTATACCGATAATTGATTATAAGGCTTTAAAGTATTAGTGCTTATAGTGAAATTTGACATTGATAGAAGCAAATAAGATGTTTAAAAGGGAGTTGATACCATTCTTAATATGTTTTAAAGGCAGTTGATATGTTTAAAATTTTCCCAATTTGTTATGTATCAATCAATTTACCTAGTTTCCACCACGGGGATGGGGGACCAAAGAATTGGTAAAAATTTGGAAATTTGTAATAATCAATTGTTTATGTGGTTTGGCAAAACTTGTTATGTCTTTAGTTCCTTGATTTTTTGTTGTGAATAGAGGTTTGAGTTCCTTTCAAATAATTCATCTAATCATGTTTAGAATCCCCCTTTGTCCCTTGAGTTTTTATGCAGAGCATAATTTCATAAGAAATATGATTGCAATGGGAACAATGCTTTCAAGTCCAATGTCAATTTCCACTTACCCTTTTTGATTATGATTTACATTGTTGAATTAAAAATAATAATAAATGCTGCTTTCGTGGTAAAAACATATTTTCCTTTCATCGTTAATTTACAAACGTCAAAGATAGTTATTTACTAGTGGACTTTAATTGTTTTAAATTTTATGCACAATAATTATCATTCCATAATATTAATTTAATAACGTTTTTTATTTGGTTTAGTTGAGCACTTGAAATTAAATTCAATCTATATAGCACTTGCAATTATTATATAGATATGGTAATTCGGATTAACTACATTATTCATATATATTATAAATTATTTGTTAGTATGTATAAATAGTTTAGTTTATATGAGCCATAATA
>JAOSBK010000001.1:28954148-28965197 GCA_027568895.1 Erythroxylum shatona | reverse complement strand
GGCTTTCCTTCCTTCCTTTCATCTTCATCATTTCTCAAAAGATGATGGACTTATATAGAGGTTTTGGAGTGAAATGAAACGCTGTTTACCGGTTATTGAAGACAAATGTTGAAGAAGAGGTTTGATTGATAGGTGAAACTAAGTTTCATGGAAACAGTTAGTCACGTGTTGGAATTTGTGTGTTTCCAACCTATGAAGCTATATGTTCTGCCCTATAACATGATGTATGGTTTATAAATAATATACCTTAGGTGAAAAGACAAGCATTTTTTGTAACTTAATGAAATTTATTTTTAAAAATTCTCAAAAAACTTATTTTATTTTTCAGTATTTTAGAAAAATCTCTTACTTCTGTCTTCAATAAAAATAAAATAAATTATTAGTTTGATACAGATTTAATTAATTTAGTCAAATTTAACTTATAAATTAGTAACTTGGAAGACAAACTTTGTTCACATTGTAATCGGGTCCATTTCTTGGAAAAGCTGGCACTTAGAAGGCCAAGTCACTCACAATTGTTAGGTTACAGGAAACGTTACTGCAGAAAACTTGACTAAGCACCTATTTGGTTCAACGTTTGGAGTCTTTAAAACTACTTTTTTTTATCACAAAAGTTATTTTAAGGAAAAAAATAAGTGTTTGACTATAAATTTCAAAAGTACTTTTGAAGTAGAAATAGTTTTTTTAAAAACTAAAATATAGCTTTTTCAAAAGTTAAAATTTGGAGCTTTTTAGAAAAGCCCAAAATTTTAACTTTTTAAGGTAAATCAAATTTGCGTCACTTACATATATATCGAAAGAGAGAGACTGCTCTGTTTCTTTAGTTTTATCTGTTTACACGAACCCAGGAAGAAAGAGACCCAACTTACAAAAACACCATTACGCATTCGTCTATTTGTATATCAATTCATAGTTGTTTCCAATTCCGACCCAAAACTGGCGTGATAGGTCTAGATTGCTTTGACTCCCCATTAACCCTTACCTCAAGATAATGTTGGCTTTAGAGATTCAAGCGGAAGTTTCACAGAAATTTAGAGCAAACACCAATTCTTTAATTAATTGACTATTGTTCTTTGTTTCACATTCTTCTTAATAAAGAATTATAGTCAATTCTTTAATTAATTGACTATTAGAGCAAACACCAATTTCACGATTTCACATGTGATAAGTAGACTTTCTCTGATTTTTGGCAGGAGAGGAGCCACGCAAGTGGAAAGAAGTTTTTCTTGCTTGTTTGACTAACGAAAATGGATTCCAACTATATGATTTGTGTGGGAAAACATCCACTGGAAAAACCGAGGAAGCTACCATTCTGAAAAGGGTTCTGCCACATTAGGAAAGCAAATCAAGGTATGAAATATAATAATGAATGTAAAATTTAAGGAAACGTCGCATTATAATCAAATCATGAGTATGACATATAATAATCAATGTGAACTTTATAAAGGAAACACTACAGTATATTACTTGTTGATTTATCTCAGAATTGAAGACAATATAATTAAGGATTTTAATAATTATATTGGTTATAACTTCTCAACTAGTTAGATATAAGGCTGCATATTATTAGATTTCCTTAGATCCTGCGCTTTAATGGGATTTACATTGGATATTGTTGTTTTTTTAAAATTAAAAAATTAGATTGATAGATTAAAGATGAAAAACAACATTAAGAGAATAGTAGTACTCTCTTTAGTCTCCTACGATAAAATAAACAACACACTATACAATACAAACAATCCATTTGGAACAATGGAGTAGTAAGAGCAGATAACAAAGACGACACCGTTGCTTATCTAAGGCAAGTCGATTGTAAAAGAGGTAAAATACCCCTCCCATTTGCACATCGAAAATGCTAGTATTTCTAAATTAGGGCTATAAGAATAGAGGTAATCCAGATGCTTCTCAGCTCGCTTATATTACAAATCAACTTCTTAAGTAAGGTAGTATTAGTTCACAAAAATAATCAACTAAATATATCATTTTTACTTTATCTCCATATAAAGATTGGAATGAACATTGCGTGCCAACATACGTTGATGTGAGCAAAAGCAAGGATCACCATAGAGATGTCATGTGTGATGGGGGTGAGCTTGTCATTCCAGTTGGACTTATGTCCAAAGCTAGGACCGAGAGACTTAAGGAGGCTCTCTATGTGCATGTGGCCTAATTTATGGAAGAAAAAAAAAGGAGTGCACCAAGCCTATTGGTGGAGAGCTATCTGAATCACAGCTCAAATAGATTCATTTATCTCAAATCCTTATATCAGACTCACTTGAGAATTGAAGACTATTGTGTTGGGTTGCACATCATGATCAGACTTGGGAGTTCGTTAGGCCAGATCTAGACGTGTTTTTATTATTCTGTTTTGGACTTGTTTTAAGTTATAATTATATTTTGGGCTTCCATGTACTTTAAGCTCAAGTCTTTTAGCATTAAGCTTAGGTATAAATACTTATGTTTTAGGATTTTAGGAGGACAACTTGATCATATTATTTTCTGTGAGCCGTCGGCCATATTGAGAGGAGAAAACCCAGTTGTTCTTTTCAACTTAGGAATTAAACTTCACTTATCAATTGAATCAGATTGTGGCGTGATTTTGATCCTACCAACTTTTTTGGTTTGTTCTTTACTTGTTATCTAGGTTGCTAGAGATAAGTTCTTCGTGAGATCTAGTAGGTAAATTTGAAACCCTACATATCAGATTTAGTTTTTGTTAATTCGAATCTATCCTCTTTTTTCTTATTTGAATCCGAACTTTTACATCTTTCAATTCCGTAGAGCGCATTATTTGGTATCAAAGCCTTGGTGTGGAGGAGAATTCTTATTCAACTCCATCAAAATTCAAGAAACCGCCACCCATTACCATCTAATTATCATCGGTTTATCAATTCAGGTGTGAATTAACTTTCGGCCTGGGGATTCAATCTTAAATTAACTGTCGGCCTGGGGATTAAATCTTTCTTGTTGTTTTATTTTTTAGTTAGCGCTTTCAATTATTCTTCTTGGTTCTTTGTGAAACTTTCGGTTTATATTAAAAAAAGTTAAAAAAATCTAGAAAAAATTTGAAAAATTCAAAAAAAAAAATGAAAAATCCTAAAAAAGAGTTTGAAAAAAGGCTAAAAAAAGTTTCAAAAAAGTTCCGGAAAAATTTCAAAAAAAGTCTGAAAAATTAAAAAATCTGAATTTTTTTTGTTGTTTTGTCATACTCGTACTTACTAGTTAGTTCAAAATGTACATACCTATTTGATTCTTTTGATCGGTTGAGAATTGATTCCGAGTAGTGAATCGAATTTCAGAGGGGATTGAGTGGTAAAAGGCAAGAGTGTGAGAGTTTATTTGAGGGATTCATTGTTGTGACTTAACCACGAGGAGAGTGACATCATTTGAGTAAAACACATGAGGGAGTGTGTGAGATTGTTTATTACTAACCTTATTTTGTAGGTATATCATTTTATCTACAATGTTACAGGGAGGTAGTAATGATGACAACTAATAGGGAGATGCAAATATCGCTTTCATTTTGAAAGCCATGCAGCAACAATTTGAGAGGTTCAATGTAGCCTTAAATGGGGTTAGGGGACAAATGGATGAGTTTAGACAAGGGAGACGCTTGGAACCTTATGGCAAGTGTACGTTAGCAGCAACCACCACCTCGGTATAAGCCAAAGGAGGATGACATTGAGGAGGAGGAGGAGTTTGAGGTACGCAGACCTAGGAGAGCTCAAAGAGTTGAACCATTTACCAGGAGAGATGGAGACCTCAAATCCATCAAGATGCAGATCCCAGCCTTCAAGGGAAGGAATGATGCGGAGGCTTACCTGGAGTGGGAAAGGAAGGTAGATTTGGTTTTTGAGTGCCATAATTTTTCTGAAGATAAAAAGGTAAAGATTGTCGCTGTTGAATTTACAGATTATGTACTAATATGGTGGGATCAGTTGATGACATCCAGGAGGAGAAATGGAGAGGTGCCAATTACTACTTGGGACAATATGAAGACATGCATAAGGAAGTGGTTTGTGCCTTCTTGCTATTATAGGGAGATGCACCAGAAACTTTAGAGACTCACTCAGGGGTTTAAATCAGTGGAGGACTACCACAAGGAGATGGAGGTGGCTATGATCTGAGCCAACATAGAGGAGGATCTAGAGGCTACAATGGCCAGATTTTTTAGTGGACTCAATAGGGAGATAGCTAATGTTGTGGAGTTGCAGCACTACTTAGAGATTAAGGATATGGTGAACATAGCTATGAAGGTGGAGAGATAGCTCGAAGCTAGAATGACAATGAGGAGTGGAGCAAACTCTAGTTACTTATGGGGCTCCAAATGGCTTAGAAAGGAGGAGAAGTCTAAGGATAAAGGAGTGGACTTCAAGGAAGCACCTAAGAAGCTGACTGGGGGATTTGAACAGAAAGGTACTTCCAACAACCAAGCTACTTCTAGTAAACATTCATCTATAAAGTGTTTTAAATGCTTGGGTACTGGCCATATTGCATCTCAATGTCCAAATAAGAAAGTCATGATTATGAGGGATAATGGGATGATTGATTCGGAGGATAGTGGTAGTGAATCTGAATTTGTTGTTGATAATAATTTTGAGGATGATAGCTACTTTGAGGGAGCTATTACAGCGAAAGTACTAGTAGTTAGGAGGGTAATGAGTGCTAGGGATATAGATGAGGTTGTAGATCAGAGAGAAAATCTTTTCCATTCTAGGTATTTAATTAGTAAGAAAATATGCAATTTGATCATTGATAGGGGTAGTTGCACTAATGCAGCTAGTTAGACTATGGTATAGAAATTGGGTATCCGGAGCCGTACAATTTACAGTGGTTCAACGAGAGTGTTGGTGTGAAGGTGACTACGCAGGTTGTAGTGCCATTTTAAGTAGGGAGATATGTGGATGAGGAGTTGTGTGATGTGGTACCAATGGAGGCTAGTCATATGTTACTTGGAAGACCTTGGTAGTTTTACAGGAGGGTAGCACATGATAGGTATACCAATAGGTACTCCTTCAAGTTTAAGGGTAGGAACTTCATTCTACTACCTTTATCACCTCATGAATTATACTTGGACCAGATAAAATCAAGTAAAAGGGAAGAGGGTTCGGATAGTGAGAACAAAATAAAAGAAGAGAGAAAAGAGGCTTAAAAGAAAAATGAGTTTGGCCCAATAGAGAGTGACTACATAAGTGAGGAAAAGAAAGTGGGATGTGTAGGAGAGAAGAGCTCAAAAAGAGAAAAGAAGAGTGAAAAGAAAGAGAGAAAAGTGAGCGTGTTTGCTAAAGGAAAAGATTTAAGGAGAGTAATTGGAGAGAAAAGAGCACTAGTAATGGTGAGATACAGAGAGTGTTTAGTTTCTGACACAAACCCTCTTGATGCTTTACCTAGTGTTTTTGCTTCTCATTTACAGGATTACTTAGATATCATTCTTAAGGAGATGCCCAAGAGACTGCCACCCTTGAGAGACATCGAGCACCAGATTGATTTTGTGCCCGAAGCTCAAATTCCAAACTGTCCAACCTATAGGAGTAATCCTAAATAAACAAAGGAGCTTCAAAAGCAGGTTGATGAACTGTTAGAAAAGGGACATATGAGGGAGAGCTTGAGCCCGTGTGTGGTGCCAATATTGCTGGTTGATAAGAAAGATGGAACCTGGTGGATGTATATGGACTGCAGAGTTGTTAACAAAATCATTGTAAAGTATCGCCACCCTATCCTTAGGTTAGATGATATGGTTAATGAATTGCATGGTGCATGTATCTTTACAAAAATTGACTTGAAAAGTGGATACTACCAAATTAGAATAAAACTAAGAGATGAATGGAAAACTGCTTTTAAAACTAAATATGGGTTGTATGAGTGGTTAGTCATTCCATTTGGTTTAACTAATGCACCCATCACTTTTATGAGGTTGATGAATCATGTCTTGCGTGCATTTCTTGGAAAATTTGTGGTTGTTTACTTTGATGACATCTTGATATATATCACTAATCATGATGAGCAAGTTATGCATGTGAAGTGTGTCTTGGATGTGTTAAGATGGGAGAAACTATATGCGAACCTTAAGAAGTGTCCTTTTCACATTGATAAGCTTGTATTCTTGGGGTTTGTAGTTATTTCTAGGGGAGTTGAGGTGGATGAGGAGAAGGTGAAGGCTATAAAGGAATGGCCGATGCCTAAGAGTGTGAGTGAGGTGAGGAACTTTCATGGGCTTGCTAGTTTTTATAGGAGGTTTGTGAAATATTTCTCTACCATTGTTGCTCCTTTGACTAAAATAGTCAAAAAGGATAAAGGGTTTGCATGGGGTAAGAAACAAGAGCATGCATTTGCATTATTGAAAAAAAGTTATGTTCTGCTCCTATTTTGTTTTTGCCTAATTTTGATAAGGCTTTTGAAGTTGAATGTGATGCTTCTGGGATTGGTATAAGTGTTGTGCTTTTGCAGGAAAACAAACCAATAGCATATTTCAATGAGAAGCTGAGTGGTGCACAACTCAATTATCCAACCTGTGATAAGGAGCTTTATGCTGGGGTGAGAGCATTGGAGGTGTGGCAACATTACCTTCAACCTAGAGAGTTTGTCATTTGGACAGATCATGAGTCCTTAAAGCACTTGAAGGGACAAGGCAAGCTAAGCAAGAGACTTGTCACTTGGGTGGAGTTTCTGGAGACATTTCTGTATGTGTTACATTACAAGCAAGGAAAGAAAAATGTGGTAGCTGATGCTTTATCTAGGAGGTATTCCTTAATTTCTACTCTTAATTCTAAATTATTAGGATTTGAGCAACTTAAGGACATGTATACTTATAATGATGATTTTGTTAATGTGTATGTTGCTTGTGAGCATGTTGCATTCCAGAAATTTTATAGGCATGATGGATATTTGTATCGTGGTAATCAACTATGTGTGCCTAATTGTTCTTTTTGTACTTTGTTTGTGCATGAGGCCTATAGTGGTGGGTTCATTTTGGGTTTACTAAAACTTTGGATATTATGCATGAACATTTCTATTAGCCTGGTATGCGCAAGGATGTTGGTCGTGTATGTGCCAAATGCATTGCATGTAGATAGGAAAAATCTACTGTTAAACCTCATGGATTGTATACTCCTTTACCTGTTCCTATTGAACCTTGGGTTGATATTTCTATAGATTTTATTTTAGGACTGCCTAGAACAAAGAAGGGGTATGATAGCATCTTTGTTGTTGTTGATCGATTTAGTAAGATGGCGCATTTCATTGCATGCCATAAGATTGATGATGTTGTACATATTATTGATTTATTTGGGATATTGTTAGATTGCATGGTATTCCTAGGTCTATTGTTTCGGATCGAGATGTTAAATTTTTTAGCCATTTTTGACGTGTTTTGTAGGAAAAGTTGGGTAATAAATTGCTTTATTCTACTACTTGTCATCCACAGATAGATGGACAGATTGAGGTTCTTAATAGAACCTTAGGTACCTTGTTGCGTGCTGTAGTTGGTAAAAATTTGAAAACTTGGGGTGATTGTTTGTCATTTATTGAGTTTGCATATAATAGATGTGTGCATTCCACCACAGGTTATTCACCTTTTGAGCTTGTATATGGTTTTAATCCTTAGACTGCCTTGGGCTTGGTGCCTTTACCCTTGCATGAGTTATCTAGTATAGATGGCAAAAGGAAAGCCGAGATGGTTAGGGAATTGCATGTGAAGGCGAGACAACACATTGAACATAGAAACAAAGTGTATGTTAAGCAAACCAATAAGGGGCGAAAGTCGGTGACTTTTAAACCTGGTAATTGGGTTTGAGTGCATCTAGGAAAGGAGAGGTTTCCTACCCAACGGAAATCTAAGCTAGATCCTAGGGTTGATGGTCCATTCCAGGTGTTGAAGAAGATAAATGACAACGCCTACAAGATTGACATGCCTAGTGAGTATTTTGTTTCTGCAACTTTTGATATTACTGATCTTTCTCCTTTTGATATTGATTTATATTCAAAGATGAATCTTCTTAAGGAGGGGGGGACTGATGTGAGCAGGAGCAAGGATCACCATAGAGATGGCATGCGTGATAGGCGAGTTGGTCATTTCAGTTAGACCTATGTCCAAAGCTAGGACCAAGAGACTCAAGGAGGCTCTCTATACGCATGTGGACCAATTTATGGAGAGAATGGAATGCATCAAGCCTATTGGAGGAGAGCTATCTGAATCACAGCCCAAATTGATTCATTTATCTCAAATTCTTAGATTGGATTGAGACTTGAAGACCGTTGTATTAGGCTGCATATTATCACTGAAGCCCAAGAGGAGAGGCGTGTCTATGATCAGACTTAGAAGCACGTTAGGCCAGGCTTAGACGTATTTTTTTATTTTTCTATTTTGGACTTGTTTTAAGTTATAATCATATTTTGGGCTTCCATTTATTTTAAGCCTAAGTCTTATAGCATTTATCCTAGGTATAAATACTTATGTTTTAGGGTTTTTGTAACACAACTTTGATCATATTGTTTTCTGTGAGCCGTCGACCATATTGAAAGGAGAAAATCCTCTTGTTCTTTTTAACTTAGGAATTAAACTTTACATATCAATTGAATCAGATTGTGGCGTGATTTTGATCCTACCGACTTTCTTGGTTTGTTCTTTACCTATTATCTAGGTTCCTCGAGACAAGTTCTTCGTGAGGTCTAATAGGTAAACTTAAAACCCTGTATATCGGATTTAGTTTTCGTTAATTAGAATCTATTCGCTTCTTCCTTCTTTGAATCCGACCTTTTACATCTTTCAATTCTGTGGAGCGAGTTAATATATGCTTTAATATAAAAAGAAATTATTTAATGAATTGCCATGCTCTTTTAATAGAATTAATTCTTTATGAAAAAATGACACTACATGAACGGATATTATGAATAATTTTTATAAAAGATTAAAAAGGAAATATTAATTTCAATATTTAATAAATGAATATTTTTTATTACAAATTTAAATTATAGGGTGTGCACTATTGATTGAAGTTTGTATAACACAACATGGAGTCAACAATAGTGTAACTTACGACTACTTTTCTTAAGGACACACATATTAACTATAATTACTATAACAAAGTTGGACCGTAATGGATGTTCAACAATAATAACCAGTTGAATCTACAGATTAACAACTATAATTTTTTTGTTATCCATTAGTTTCATTTCTTACGGGCATGTTTGTTCCTTTTGAAAAGTCATGCCCTTCCACTTGAACCATCATGCCCTTCTGTTGTTTTGATGGAAGACAACAAGGCATATAAAGAGATTGGGTCCCTAGGCTTAGCAAGTAATTATTTTGCACACACCATCATTTGTATTTGTTAAAAGCTTAGAAGAGCCCTCTCATATTTATTCAAGATCTCTCAACATCAATGGCAGGAGGTATATAATAACATTTTGCATTTTCATTTTTCTATAATAGACATGTATGTAGATTATTATCATGTCTAATAGTTGGTATCAGAGCAAAACTTTTCTCTGCCTTGATGTAATTAATTTTCTGTAATTATATGCATGATTGGGTGTTTTTTTTATTGCATATATTGATGTTGGAGGAGTTATTGTACTGTGCAAAATGTAATTCTATTTAAAATGGCCTTTGAATCATTAAAAATAGAGTTTAAAAAGCTAAGATATAATTGGTTTTGGAATATGGGTTGGAAGCGGGTCCAGTCAACCCGTCAAGAGGTTGAAGATGAAAACTGCGTTTTTTATTATTTGCTACCTTGCAAATTATCAACATGGCCCACCATGTGTGCTTTAATTGTTTGTGTATTGACACTATACGACTTCTAAATAAAGGACTCGTGGGCCATCGTTTGCACAATTTTTGAATAAAGGATGTAGAAAGCCTTGTTTTCGTGGGTTAAGCATAACCTTTATAAACCCACAGTTATAAGAGTTAATTGGTGTTTGCTTTCATTGCTTCATGCCTTTACATGAAAACAACTAATAATTGCAGTAATCTTGCGTGGGCCATTGTTTAAAAAGTGTTGAGTAAATGATCTTGTTTCCGTGGCCATTATTGCAACCTTAAGTTTGACAGTAGTAAACATACTTCTTTGTCACTTTAAAAACTTGTCAAGGGGCCTGTCATTTGCTTTTATTGTTGCATGAATTCTTGACCAAGATTAATTATAGAGAAGTCGTGGGTTCATTCGAAAATTTTCAGTTTGTATTGGTCAACCATAAATGGAACAAAATAATGACAGTGTAAAATACACTGTATTTACATTATGGTCCATATTTATTTTGTATTTATATATAGAACCTATAAATATTTCAGCTTTGGCATATTAGCCCAATTTTATTAAATTACATTATTTAAATTATTGTTTGATTTTAAATTCATGTATATATATTTATAATTATGCAAATATATGATATTGATTAAGTATAATAAATTGTAAAGGATTATGTAGAACCTTTATTATTCATAGTTTTGCATAAAATGGGGTGTCATGTGGTCAATTTTAATTAATTAAATATTAGCCACAACATCTTTGATTAATTAAATATATATATTATATGGTATGGATCACATATAGTAAAATGACAGAAATTGTAATTAATCATATTTAAATATAACAAATTTTTTCCTACAGGAAGATTTATTATATTTGCATGATTAATTAGGATGGAATAGCAAATTCTCTTTTTCTTAGTTTACCCGCAAGTATTAAGAAAAAGAATATAATTTGATACTTTCATCATAAAGAGTATGCAAGAATCTTTTAATTAAAGCTTAGCCCACAGGCATATTTAATTGTTATATGATTCATATTTGAAATATAATTGCATGTTTTAACATTGGTAAAACATGATACATGTTTCTTTGCTTTAACAAATTTAATGACATAAGCATGTATGTATTTTGAATTTTGTGCAGTTATTCAACCTTTGAATTTTTCTAATATTCAATGTGATTTTTTTTGAATTGAATGGTGATAACTATCATGTTAGGCCCCGAATTTTTTTTATGATGTTATTAAGCATGAATTGTATTCATTATGTGTTTATGCCTTAGTTAATTGAATTTGT
>JAOSBK010000001.1:28932948-28948739 GCA_027568895.1 Erythroxylum shatona | reverse complement strand
TTCTCGGAAGTTACGGGGCTCGGAATTCTCCTTTCAATCATCCTTGATTGGGTTTGATCCGGCATCCCCAAAGGAAGTTATGCCCTTTTTCTCCCAAAATCAACTGATTGTACCTATCAAGTACACAATCAAAATGTGAGTGAATTAACTCAATAAAACTTCAATTCCAAGAAAAAATAAGTCAAATTGAATCTAAATCATTCCAAGATCATCTACATAATTTGACTTATCAATATGTTTCAGTGTAGTCTACTCCATATTCTTATTTTCATCCCTTGATAACAAGTCTAGCTTTATGTTTGTTGATGGACCCATCAGGATTTAATTTTTCCTTGTAAATCCAATTGAAGTCCACAACCTTTGTTTCTGGACTTGGTAAATCATCCAACAACCAGGTTCCATTCTCCTCAATAGCCTTTTTTTCTTCATCCATTGAACTTTTCCACACCCCTTGCTTGAAAGCTTGCTTATATGTTTTCGGTTCAGATCCTGCTAGTAGTGCACATTCTATAATTGTCAATGCTTCATATGTTTCTTCTTCATTAGCATCATTGTACTTGAAATGAAACAAAGGGTTAGTTTCATTATAAATCGAGGCTAGATCTCTCTCCTTGTGAGCACTGTCTGAGCTAGATATCTCCTCCTAAGATTTTGAACTCAATTCATCATTTTTCAGGGCTTGAATCATTTTCAGGGCTTAGTGAAAACTACTTTTGAGATCCATCACTTCCAGTGTTATTTGAGCTTTATGGTTCTGACTGAGATGTCTCTTCTTAAGATCTTCCATCTCCTAAATTGTTTAAATTATCTACAGCAATCATATTTTGATTTGAGGTCTCTTTTATGATCTCTTCAACACTAGGTTCACTCAATGGAAATTCAATTTCAACTCCTCTTGGCTTTCTGACAGCAGGTTGCTCCTACTTCCACCCTTCATTTTCATCAAACTTCATATCTCTACACACTAACATCTTTTTAGTTTCAGGACTGTAGATTCTATATCCCTTAGATTCTGCACTATACCCCATCATGACTTCCTTAATTATTTTCTCATCCAGTTTTTTCTCTTGTCTTCAAGAATATGCATATAGGCTCTACATCCAAACATTCTTAGATGATTCACCTTCGGTTTAACTCTAAACCAAACTTTAAAAGGAGTTTTCTTCTTCAATGCTCTAGTCTTCTTTCTGTTCTATAAATAAACAGCAATGAAACAAGCTTATGGCCAAAATCTTCTAGGCACTTTCATTCCAAACATCATCGACTTTGCCATATCCACAATAGTTCTATTTTTTCTCTCTAAAACTCCATTATGTTGTGGTGAATATGCAACTAAGAATTGGTGGAAAATGCCTTCGCTTTCAAAATAGTACTTCATCTCATTCGAAATGTACTCTCCTCCTCTATCACTTCTCAAAAATCTCACGTTCTTCCCACATTGGCTCTCAACTTTTGCTCTCCATACTTTAAAGAAACCAAATACTTGATCTTTACTCTTTATGAAATAAATCCATGAGTATCTAGATACATCATCAATGAATTCCACATAATACCTATTTTCTCTAGTTGATGGTGTATTTATTGGACCACAAGCATCTGTGTGCAGTAGCTGCAACCTCTCTGTGACTCTCCAATCACTAGTTAGGAAAGATAACGCATGGCTTTTCCCCTTTGCATATGATTCACACACTGTTTTCAACTTACTGCTCAACTCAAGTATTCCATAAACCAACTCTTTTCTCTGCATTTCAATAATATAATTAAGGTTTGCATGTCCATACCTCCTATGCCACAATTGAGTCAATTCTGTCACTAGAATTGCAGCAAACGCTCCATCTATTTCTGTCATTTTTATTTTCAAAACTCTGTTCATAATTGGAATCTTATGCACTAGCTCTCCTTGTGCATTGAAGATTCTGCACATTCTATCTTCGAAGTAAACCTTGTAACTTTTCTCCAGAAGTTGACCAACACTTATTAGATTCTCATCAAGTTCTAGAATATAGTTCACCTCTTCAAGTATTGTATCTCTAGCCTTTGTAGCCAATTCCACAACACCCTTCTAAGTGACAGGTATGGTTTTTCCATTTCTAGTTTTCACTACTGTATTTATACTAATATTCTTCTCAACAAAAGCTTATTTTTTCTTTGTCATGTGGTTAGAATAACCACTGTCTACTACCACTCACTCTCCTTTTCATCTTTTACTTCAACTGGACAAATTTCAATAGTAGGGTCATATTTCATGGTTTTGTGATAGGTCTCCACTACAAATACACTCTCCTTAGTGACTGGTTTTCTAATGGTTTAGTTGTTTGTAACGATCTAGGTTATATTTTTAAGATGTTTTGTAGGTTACTCTGGGAATTTGGACAATTTTCAAATTGTGGTTGAGATGAAAGATGGTTAACAGAACATGTAGTTTGAGGCAGTTGGTTTGGTGCTTAAGTTTGTAAGGCTTGGTAATGCATCTAGTGTGTGAAGGTTGGCTGAGACATATAAGATTGTGTTATCTAAGGTTGAGGTTGAGGCATCAAAGGCTGAGATAGGTAATGCTGAGGTATTTGTGCATTTCTAGAATTTGCAACATAATGTGCTTGATAAACTTGTGATTCAGGAGTGTTTTGGCAAGGTTGTGATTGAATTGACATTTGGTTTGATGAATTGTTTTGTCTTTGTAATGGGTCTATTGGTGGTGGTTTCCCAAAAATAGGACTTTGTGGGTTTTGTTCTCCGTCATCCACCTATCACAGCACACTCTCTTCGAATGTCCCCTCTTCCTACAGTGAATGCAATCTACACTTTCATTCCAGTAGCACTCTTTAATAGCATGATTGCTTTTCCCACAGAATCTGCAATTTGGAAACATTCCCCATCTTGTTGTCCTAGGTCCACTTTGCATCCGGTTGGTATTGTTTCCAGGATATTGGTTAGTGTTTTGAAAGTTCAGGTAAGGCATTTACCGAGGGAATTATGTTTAAGGATACACTTGGGGCAGTTGACATTGCATTTGGTTTTTATAAGGATGGTTTTGAGGATATGATGTCACTTGGAAATGATTTTGGTTATTCTTTGGTTGGTTTTGTGAGAGTTGGTGCATCTGTGATTGCACTGCATTTGGTTCAAAATGACTTTAGTTTAGATTTTTGGTTTGGGTATGTAATGGTGGGTTCTCTGGTATTTTGAAATGCTCTGCCTTCAATGCATACTCCTCTCCTTCTCTTTTAATCCCATGTCTCTCCTCATGCATTTCAAGGACATTGAAAACCTGCTCCAAAGTCACTGAATCAGGGTCAGTACTAAATTTCCACTCCACTGGTGCTATACTAGCTTCGAATCTCCGGGGCAATCTACTAAAAAATTTATCAACTAATCTCTCAAAACTAGTATTTTCACCAAACTCCTTCAATTGTTGTATTAATCCCATAAATTTGGTTTTTGTTGCAGTTACATTTTCTTCATCCCTCATAGAAAAATTCTCGAAACTTCTCATTACTACTTGTTTCTTCAATCTCAACGACTGAGCTGAGCCTACATGTTCCAACTTTAGTATATCCCATAACTCCTTTGCACTCTTACACCCTGCATGTCTCAACAAGTTAGCTTCCCTAACCACAGATCTCAGAAAAATAAGGGCCTTAAAATCTTTGTCTCTGTCCTAACTTAATCTTGTCACTTGCTATTTTATCAAGTTAGTTATTCCCTCACTTTCAACTACTCCTTCATTTACTACATCCCAACATTCACAGATCTTAAGACAATCCTCTACTTTAAGGGCCTAAGCCTTATAGTTCTCATTGATTAAAACTGGTATATTTGCCTGCATACTTTGCAAGTTCATCACAGGAATGCTCGTACTTGCCATGGTTTTGATTTATTCCAGTTTGAGTGAACCTTGGAGCTCTGATACCACTCTCGTAGGTTGACAAACACCTCCTTTGCTCAAACCACAAATTCTCAAGTTTTGTTGGTCAAAGTTTTACTATAGTTGTCTGCAGTGCTGATTGCTTCTGCTCCAAGAAAGTGGAAGAGTTCGAAAAACCAAATTTCAAATTTTGTTGTATTCGAATAGTTATCCCTGAAAAATGCAAAGACAACTTCCTCTCAAGTGTTTAAGTGTATAGTAAAAGATTTGTCTCCATTTGATTATAAGCTTCAGTTGTCACTCGAATACGTTTTCCAGAACAATGTCTATGTTTTTCTATTCAGTGCGACACACTCAACAACTCAACTTCAATAACTCTAGTTTCCTTAGATGTCTAGGAACCTTCAACTTGATCTTTAGCCTCCCTTTCCTCTTCACTTTAACTGCCACAGCTAAGTCCTCCACAAGCTTCATTACAACAAGTTGCATAAAACAACATAATTCAATAGCTTCCGTTTACAAAGATCCCTCATGCTTTTTTTAGGACATTCTCATGCAACTTACAATGAAAGGTTACAAAATTTGGGATTAGTAATTCGAGAGTAAGGTTTCTTAATTATATTTATCTATAATTAAGCAAGTTATTTAGGTTTTTGTCTTTATTAATTTCAGTTATACTTAAGTGAATATGATTATAATTTTAAAAATTAATTAACTTAAGATTATATTTAAAAATTGAGTCCCATATGTTACATATAATGTAATATGTTCTTAATAAAAAATAATTAATATATGTCATACCAATGTTACATTACATAACAAATAAAAATTTTCTTACCTAAATTTTTATTCATTCAAATTTTAATTTGAATATTTTGTAAATAATAATTTATTTTTGAACGCTAACAAAAATGTAAATTATATTGTAATGTTTTCCCATAATATAAATTTAACTCATAAAGCTAACATTTATATAACATTTAAAGTAAATTATGTAGATAAAAAAATTTGTTGAAATTAAGTTTATATCCATTGTATACGTGTTAGTGCTGATGTAATATATATTTTATATTTTTAATATAATAAGTGACTTCTATTACTATCTACGTGGTGCTGTAAAATTTACGTGTTAAATTTAAATTAAATATTTTATATTTGAATAAACTTAAAATTAATTAAAAATTTTAAATTTTATTAAAATTTGCAATTATAATTTAAATTATAAAAATTGATAATAAAATACCACCAACTTTAAATTTTCGAAAAATAACTATTACAGAGCTAATGGCGTCAGATGTCATAATTTGGACAAAGACGCCAAGTGAACAAAATTTTCTCTCATTTTCACTACTTCGCTCATAGGAATGAGCATCTTAAATTATACGAGAACCACCGTGAAGTTCCAATACTTCAAGTGTTCGAGAAAATGGATAACTTTTCTGGAAATTTTGATGTGGAGAAGCTGATGTCGTACTGGGACTGCTTGGGAGGACAAAAGGACATTAAAAACTTGACCCTTTGTTTGGAACACTCCAATGTCCAATATCCTTAGCTCCTCTTCCAATTGTGAGTATGATGACATTTATCTCAGCTCTGAGGTCTGTTTGTGGACTTATATGGGCAATTTCAATTCTTTTCATGTATATAGGTTTCATAAAAAATCATAATGTTTTAGCTAACTTGTTGATTTATTGATGCAGATTATGAGAAAAAGATAGATGAATGCAAACATAAGACAAAGAAAGAAAAATCTGAGGCTTGTGTAGATATGAATTGGAGATTATGAAGAAGGAATTGGAGGCAGAGCTTAAAAAGGAGATGTTGTAATATTCTTGTGGTCTATATGATTCACAGCAATCACAACATTTCAAAGCTTAAGAAGGAGATATTGGAATATTCTTGTGGTCCATATGATTCACAACCATCACAACGTTTAGGCCGAGCTTAAGAAGGAGACATTGGAATATTCTTGTGGTTCATGATTCATAACCATCTCAACATTTCAGAGCTTAAGAAGGAGATGTTGGCATATTCTTGTATTCTATATGATTCACAATCATCACAACATTTTTGAAATGTTGTGATGGTCTGTTGCTATCAGTTGTCTTTGTAATGGGTAGAGCAATATATGGATAGTTATGTGTTAGTTTTTGAGTCGTTAATCTTCGACTTCAATTTTAAGAAAATTTTATGCCATTATCATGAGAGTTTGAGAGGTTAGAATATTAAGAAACATTTCATTTTTGGCAGTGGGATTTAACCAATGGATCAAGCTTTTCAGATAGCAATGGATAGATATATGGTTATATATAGACACCTTGGACATATAATAGTTCTGAATCGAATCTCTTTAGAAAGAAGATCTTCTGTCTCATGATAGCCTGCTCTAGTCCCCTTACGAAACTTTCGTTATTGGGTTAGCCATAGATTTTACATATTTTTAGCGATTCTCATGGCATCATCAATAAAGATTTCTTTTTCGATTCATCCCTAGAGTTAAATACCTCATTTAAGAATTGTTTTTGATCCAATCCGTAGGAATCAATAAAAAAGGCAAATCCCTTATGATACACCAGATCTGGCTTGGTTTTTTAAATCTTTTTGTAGTCCGTCAAAATAATTTTTTGATTGTGCAAACCAACGAGAATAATAATCTTGGGTTATGCCTATCCCGAAATAATGAATTGAGTTCGTATAGGCATTTTGGACGCTACTATTGAAATAGTTCGCCTAGTTGTATTTTCGACTACTCCGCTCATTTCATAAAGTATTTTACCCGGCTTAACGACAGCTACCCAATATTTGGGCAATCCTTTCCCCGAGCCCATACGAATTTTCATAGGTCTTGCGATAATGGAACATACATATCAGTATTCGTGGCTTATACCTTTGTTACACTTCCAATCCCTGTGTTAATAGGAGCAGGATTTCTCCTTTTTCTAGCAGCAACAAAAATACCACCGTTCATGCCTATTTTATACATTCCATATCCACATATGGAGTTAGATACAATTTTATATGATACTATAACCTGTAAATAGAATATTTCATGGAATTTGATTAATGGGGCTCCGTTGTCAAAATTGAGACCTAATTAATCTAATCCTTTTAAGAAATAAGGTTTTGATCAGAATATGATCCGAGGGATCCCTTAACTATTAGGGTTCCGTCAAAAATTGATTTTATGGTTTATACGCTTATGACCTCCCCCTTTATGCCTTGCGGTAATGATTCCTCTGGCATTACGACCTTTACCACAACGATGTTATCCATAGATCAAATTTTTTTCGTGTATTGGATTTCACTTAACTGCCTACGGTTCCATTGCGTGTGCTCAGGGTAGAAGTTTTGTATAAATGTAGCCATGCTATTAAGTATTTTGATTTAAGTTATTTTCTTTCTAAGAGGTGGAATTTTTGATCTTAAAGGGGATCTTCTATAATTTCGCACGTGAGGGGTTATTTCTTGGTTTTGGTCAGTCGTTAATAACTTGAATATTTTTAGATAATAGTAGATAGAAACAACGCTCGTAAGGAGTCCTATTAAAACCAAGAAATATAGGTTTGCTTGCCATTCACACCATAATAAATAGAGTTTTCCGAAAAAACCTGCTAGTGGAGGAAGACCTTCGGTAGCTTGGAAGGCTAGGGGTTATAGTCGATGTTGAGTCATCATCTTTAACATCTCTAATTCAAAACCAAATATGAAACTTTGATTTCATTCGGCTCCTTCATGGAATATGGAAAAATATCCAGCTATAAGGCATGAGCGAAAAAAAATTGGACCCATAACATCTATGTCAGCCTTTCGCTATCTTAATGCATTCAAAACAACGCGCTTTCTAGATGATCCCTCTAGATTCGATGCAATTAAAGATTAGTCTAAATATGAATAACTTCAAAGTATTGTTATCATAATTGGGACCTCCTAAGATACCAAATAAATAAAAAAAAGGGGTTTAAAACTTGATGCCACGTGAAATAAAAGTCTTAATTTAATTATTCTAAGACAGCTCACTCACAATTGATAGGTTGCAGGAAACGCACGCTTTCAGTTTCAGCCGCCAGACCTTACCGCAGAAAGCTTGACTATTAGGTCTAGCGTGATAGGTCTAGATTGCTTTGACTCCCCATTAAGCCTCACCTCAAAGCAATGTTGGCTTTACGGATTCAAGCGGAATCTTATTTTAAAGCGTTAATAATCAAGTAATTATTTAAATTTATAATCATTTTAAATTTTAAATAACTTATAAAATAACAATTAATCAAAATTTAAACCTATTTTTAAGACTTATAATTATTTTAAAATTAAAATTAAACATCAATAATTGATCAAGTTCGTCTTAGAATTAATAAAACGTGGAAAGTTGGAAGTTTCATAGAAATTTAGAGCAAACTTTTGAAAGCCCTTTCTTACAATGATTGTTCAATTAATATAAACATTCTTTGAGAGGTTGATAATGGAACAGGATGGGATGGAACATAATGCACTTCTATCGTTTAATTGAAGATTTTATAATAGAACGGAACGGAATAAGATGGAAGCAGAAGGTTTCATTTTACATTCCATTCTATTAGTTTCATGTTACGTTTCATTCTATCATAAACAGTGAAAATAAGAAACCTCCAATTCAAAGAGTTTAAGATAAAATGTAAACTAATAAATACATACTATCTAATATATCTTTAATAATTTTTTTAATACCAATTATTTCTTCTAACCTCAACTCACTTTTCCTCGTGCTCATTTATTAACGAAAAATAATATTTTATATTATTAATAATAAAATAAAAATTTAAATCAATTTTTATTAATGAAAATAAAAAAATATATAAAAAATATTCTTAAATTGTTTGTATATATTTCTATTTAAATAAAATTAAATAAATTATTTTTAAATATAAATCACATGTAATAGAATAGAATAGATTATATTATATTATATTATATTAAGTAATTAATAATAATAATTTAATATAATTAATAATAAAATGTATATAATTAATAATAAAATAATAAATCTCTATTATTTTAAGATAAAAATATAAAAAAAATTATTTGTCATAGTTGTGACTTGAATCGTGACATTTTAATTGGATATGTTTTTTGTTTTAAAATCATAGCGTTAAATCTCTTGTAACAATTATTTTAATATTATGAATATAATAGTTATTTATTATACATTACGTTCTATTCTATTCATCTTTCAAACAATATTTTACTACATTATATTATAAACTCTTTCATTCTTTCAAATAATTTTTTACTATATTATGTTCCATTCTATTATAAACCGTTCCATTTTGTTCCATTTCTTACGAGAAGAACCCATTTCTTCCTGCCAACTTCATGATTTCACGTATGATAAGTGCAGAAGAAAATCGCAGAGTTGATTTGATTTTTCGCAAGAGAAACCATGCGAGTGCAAGGAAGCTTGTCATGCTTGTTTGACTAATACAAATGTGCAAGTGCAAAGAAGCTTGTCATGCTTGTTTGACTAATAAAAATGGATTCCAACTATATGTTTTCTGTGAGAAACCAACCACTGGAAGAACCGAGGAAGCTACCATTCTGAAAAAGTTGAAATATAATAATGAATGTAAAATTTAAGGAAACATACCATAAGGATGAAATATAATAATGAAAGTGGAAATTTAAGGAAACATCGCAATATTATCAAATCTTAAGTATGTTTAGTTGAGGGTTTATTAATAAAATGTAATGTAATATTATTCTATCGATTGAGATGAGAGTTTTATATCTCATTCTATTATAAACAATAAAAATAAAAAAACTTTCGATTTGGAAAATTTAGAATAAAATATAAAATGATAAATAACTTTTCATTATATTACATTACAAACTCATAATCCAAACAGCATTTCACTATATTACATTATAAACCCTTCTATTTCTCCAAAATAATAATTTTCTAATATTACATCCATTTATATCTATTTTTAATAAATCATTCCATTAAAAACTATACGTACAACCAAATATAGCCTTAAGGAAACACTACAATGCATTCCTTGTTGATTTTTCTCGCCATTAAAGGTGATATGATTAAGGTTGTTAATCATTTTATTGGTAATTACTTTACAATCATTTTAAATGTTATATGATCAATTTGATCAGTTTCAAGATCGAGTATTTAGGTCGAGTATTTGGGTCGAAATGAATTCAATCTGATTAGTCGTTACAAATTTAATAAGGTCGGATTGGATCAAATTCTTAAATTACATAAATTTACATATTAAACTATCTTCAATTTAGGTCGAGGGTTAGATAGTTTGAATTGTTGAATTGATTCTTTAATTAAGTCTAGTTTAAAATTCAATCAACTTAAAATTATCCCATTAACTTTAAATTGTGATTAATGAAGCTTAGGGATGATAATGAGCCAGCCCATGAGCCCATATTTAAGTATTTTTAATAGTCGATCATGAGCCCAGGCCTAGATCGACCTAAGATAGGGACGAAAATTGGCTGACTCGTGAATCTAAATTTAAGTGTTTTCAATGAGCTAAATCAAGCCGAAACCAGTTTGAGACCCAATTTTTTAGAATTAGGCATCAAGCAGGCCTAAGTCTAAGCAATCTAAGTTCATTGACGCTATTTTACACTTTATATTTAAAAAATTATTTTAGAAAAATTAGCGAGATCTGACCGAGGGCCAGCTCATCATTATCCCTTGTCCGAGACTCAACTTCCAGGCAAAATGACATCGTTTTGCTTAGAAGAGTTAGGTATCAGTTAAGCCGAACCTAAGCAACTTAAGTCTAAATCTAATTTTAAAAAAACGTTATTTTAAATTTTTAAATTAAAAAAAATTTGACAAAGCTACCCCACCTACTGTCATCCATAACGGGGACAAACTAAGATTGCTATACTTCTATATTTCTATGTTCTTTCAAGTTTTAGAGTTGCTGGAACTCAGCACACAATCCTCGAGTTCCTCAATTGAATATTTCTATGTATCTCTCCTTTTGCGCCCTTTTTAATTCTTTTATCTTTTTTCTTTTACACAAATTTATTAATTAATAAGCAATTTTTTATAAATTAATCAGAAAATAAAAATAAATCAATTAATTTTTATTTAATAATTTTTTAATTAAACTTTAAATTTTTCGACAAGTAATTCTTATTTTCTCTTCCTTTATTTTATTTTTATTGTATTATTTATACATATTTTATTTTTTATTTAATTATTGTTATCTCTTATAAAATGCAAATAGAAGACTACGTACAAATTGATGACCTTTCTCCAACTCTCAAAACAAGGAATCTTGTGAGGTTGTCCTTATCTTTTGTGTTTATTTTTATTTTATTATTTTAATATTTATACGCTTTTTTTATGTGTGTCTATTAGAAAAAATGAGCTCCTTATCAATTAAGGATAAAACTATGTACTATTAGACTATTTCAGACTTGACGTATTACCAAGATTTTCGCTAAATTGTTGTTGTTATTATTGAAATTTGAAAATTTTAGATTTAAAATTAAAATGATATGATTTTTAAAAAATAAAATTTTAAAAATTCGTTTTCATTATGGATTAAATCAACCTTTTGAGATAGCTAAGCCCGGCCCGTTATAAAACCTGGAGCAAGCGTTGGATTCAAGACTAACCACTTCTATTTCATACCTTAGGTTATGAGATATAAAATATGTATATACATACTCTGACAGCTTTGTCGATGCCTGGAATATCCCAAAGGAATCCAACATATTGTACTTTACTACTCCAAACAACTGCCCCTGCCCCACATCACAATTACCAAACCTGCATAGTCCAATACAGTATTCAACTCTGAAGTATTGCAAGATGTGCCCACCCAAGATTTATTTTCAGGCCGACCGTACTGATTCAAACTCTCAAACGTCTTTCTTTCATAATCGTCATGTTACTTTGAAAATACATGTAATTATAAATCCGAACCTGAAAGTAACAACAAAATCGATTGAAGTACCCGACCAATGATCGATTCAAACTTAATTGACGAATTTAGGTAGCATGTACAATGTACCATGTACTTGCCACTTAGAACAGAAGCAGGATTAACGGTAATGGCGAAAAGCCTGTGTTTCAATGTGTTCTCTGGAAAAAAAAAAAAGAAAAATCTGAAATGCTTTCTCTCTTCCTCGTAGAATGGGACTTTCCTCTCACTGTGACCGAGAAATGTTACAGCTTGAAGACAAAAACAAATGAAACGAAAAGAGTGGCATGTGTGCATGTGTGAGAGTGTGTGTGTGTGTGTGTGTGAGAGAGAGAGAGAGACTCCATAACCAAGAAGTGTTAGAGCTTAGAGATTCAACACTCTAATGCTATATAGGGTGTCTCGTCTGATTTTCAAATTTGAAACCCTCCCCTTTGACCGCCTCGGTCACAACCCACCACCACCATATTCCATTGTTGTTTTTAACTGAAACCAGTCTTTACCGCTTTTCATCGAACAGTTTCTCCACATTGTCCCAAACATGAACGAACAACCGCATAAGATCGAAAATGGGGACGCTGACTCTGTAGCTAGCAGCCTACAAGACCTCAGTATCACTAACAGTGTTAGCATCAGCTTATGTAGTAGCATCGTTTCTGGGTCTGATCACAGTATTAGTAGCAATGTTAGTAATGCAAGTAATGGGTGTAGTGAGGCTAAAGAGAGTGAGAAGAGCAGTTTGAGTTGCGACCCAAATGAATCCAGTTTCAGAAGCTTTTGCCCATCAAAACCCCACAAGGGAAATGATATTAGATGGGATGCAATACAGTGTGTTAAGGCTAAAGATGGAAACTTTGGGTTGGGTTTGGGTCATTTTAGGCTATTGAAGAAACTTGGATGTGGGGATATAGGCAGTGTGTTCTTAGCAGAGTTAAGAGGGATGGGTTGTTTGTTTGCTATGAAGGTTATGGATAAAGGGATGTTGGCAGGAAGGAAGAAGTTGTTGAGAGCTCAAACTGAGAGAGAGATTCTGGGTTTGTTGGATCATCCATTTTTGCCAACACTTTACTCACATTTTGAGACAGAGAAGTTCTCTTGCTTGTTGATGGAGTTCTGCAATGGTGGAGATCTTCACATTCTTAGGCAGCGACAACCAGGGAAACATTTTTCTGAGCAGGCTGCTAGGTCAGTGCCTAATTGTATAATTAGTTTATTCTGTTCATTCTGATTATGTTTTCTTAACGAGTATGTATACAAGTTCATTTATTATGCTAAACAGGTATTCTCTATCAGAATTGTGATTGTTTATTTTATTTATTCCTCTTTTAAGCTCTGTGATACAAAATAACAATCAGCTAGTTTGTTCTAATGATTTATGAAATCTGAGGTTGAGCTAATTTGTTTCGACATATGAACAGAAACCAGAAAGTAATTTGAAGTTTCACTTATAGATTCCCAGTTGTTGGTTCATGTCAAAAGGAACTCCTTGGGAGATATCACCAAAGTATTTAGCCACAAGTTTTGCTTTGCAGATGATGTAAATGCGTCTAGTTAATGTCTAATCTACTATGATAACCATTGAACGGTTTCAACTTTCCCTGGAAAAATTTTTGAACTCTTTGCAGTGATCAATTACAGCTCATCCAAAATGACATGTTTGTTTTTTAATTGACATAAATGTGGTTTTTCCCTCATGGTATCTACTCTTTCAGGTTCTATGCTTCAGAAGTGCTTCTTGCCCTTGAGTATCTGCACATGATGGGTGTTGTGTACAGGGACTTGAAGCCAGAAAATGTATTGGTGAGGGAGGATGGTCACATTATGCTCTCGGACTTTGATTTGTCATTAAGATGCTGTGTGAGTCCCACACTTGTCCAATCAAGTACAGAACCATCTTGCAGGATCTCCTCTTACTGCATTGAGCCATCATGTATTGATCCAGCATGCAAATTACCCGTTTGCGTAGAGCCTTCTTGCTTGCAACCGTCGTGCTTTAAACCTCGTTTTCTCAACTCAAAAGTGGCAAAGGCTAAGAGTGAAAGGCCAAATCTAGCCAATTCTGATTCACTTCCAGTACTCATTGTGGAACCAACCACAGCACGGTCTATGTCTTTTGTTGGTACTCACGAGTATTTAGCACCTGAAATTATCAGAGGTGATGGCCATGGAAGTGCTGTTGATTGGTGGACATTTGGTATCTTCTTGTATGAGTTACTCTTTGGAAAGACGCCGTTTAAAGGCTCCGGAAACCGGGAGACGTTATTCAATGTGGTCGGCCAGCCCCTAAAATTTCCTGAAGGATCTTCTGTCAGTTTTGCTGCTAAGGATTTAATCCGTGGTCTGCTTATAAAGGACCCACAAAAGAGATTAGGATTTAAACGAGGTGCTACAGAGATTAAGCAGCATACTTTCTTTGAAAGTGTTAATTGGGCACTCATTCGAAGTACCCAGCCTCCGGAAATTCCGAAACCAATCGACATCTCGTTTCTGAATCACACATCCCAGCCAACCTTGGCTTCCAATGACAGGGGAGCTACAGATTCAGATAGATCTTCAGGTCCTTACTTAGATTTTGAGTTCTTCTAGCAAAATTTTCCATGGAAATTTCAGAGCTTGTAACTGAGGTAGATAGTATTGTATTGCTGTCTTCTACTCATTTTCTGAATGAAATTATCTTCTTAGCAAGATTTTCTCTTTCTTGCATCAGATCATTTTAATCTTTAATATTGTTGTCTGTCAACAGTTTTGCTCAATAACATGTGAACTTTGTGCCCACTTGAGACATGCCTTTTCCTCTTAAATGCTTGAAAGGGATGACAAAATTTTTTCCAACTTTTGCTGCAAAGTGTCTTTAATCTCCATCCTCCTGTCTGTGAACTTTACTCCTTTAGCATGGGAGCTTCCTAGGGTGGGTGGGTGGACCTCAAATGTTGAGGTCTCGAGCCATTTTCGTGTTCTTCCTGTTGTATAGTCATTGTCTGTCTAAACTCTGTTCTGTTATTCTCACTTTATCTGCAGATTGAACTTTTCTTAAAGAGATTGAATATTGACAATTCTTTATAAAAGGGCTCAACTTTGCAGGTTGATCGTGAATTGTCTATGTCAAACTGATCCTCCGTTCCTTGTATTTGCCACTTTAACAAAATGAGATTCTGCTTCCTTGAATGGTTGGTTTTTCAATCTCAAGTTACTGCCTTTCTGACAAAGGAGAAACAGAGTGCTTTACTCTTTTTGCAGAAATAGACCTCTCTTTCAAAAAAAACACTCCCACTTTAATCACAGTGTCCTCTCTTGGCTAGTGATTATCAAACTCAGGCTTTATAGTGACATCCAAGTATGAGAATCAAAGCTGACCACCCTTGTCTTTCCCTTTTCTCCTCTCTTCAACTTCATTTTCACGCATTCATTAGGATTAGTATCATAAAAAACTTCAGCAATTGGCAATGTGAAACAAAAATTAAACTCATCGTGAGCTTTCTGTTGGTCACTTAGTGACTGTTTGGATGGATTTTTGGGAGGTCAATAAGTACTTTTTTCTACGATAAAAGCCTTTTTAAGAAAAATGAATGTTTGGCTATAAAATAAAAAAATATTTTTTAATAGATATAATTTTTTTGGCGGCCAAAATATAGCTTTTTCAGAAGCTTAAATTTGAAGCTTCTTAAAAAAGGCCTCTCACATGACTTTTTTGGATAGATTTTTCAGATCAATTAATAAGCTTATTTTTTAATCCCTTTTACCGTTATGTTTTATATATAATTTTTACAATACTCACAAACTCATTTTAATGTTTATCTTACAAATTCATTATTTATCTTTTTTATATGTTTTAATATTTATTTTTATTAGTTTTATTTATGTTACAATCCATATAAAAAATTTGGTTAGATATATTTTCATTTATGTTTAATATAGTTTAAAATTATATAATAATTAATATATTGTGCTTTGCATATTGTTTAATATACTTTAAATAATATTTATAT
>JAOSBK010000001.1:28889705-28914702 GCA_027568895.1 Erythroxylum shatona | reverse complement strand
GGTTTTACTATCAAGTCACATACTTGATGACATAAGTCTAGTACCATTCATGGAACGTAAATCACATTACATAAACAACATACATGCATATATAAAAGGAATACCTCATAATATATTATTAACAAGTCATAATGTTAATACATGAATCACATATATGTTCATTGGCCTAGGGCACACTACTAACATCTACAATAATGAAGGTATATAATGAAGGTATAGTACTATAACTTAACAGACTCCTAATCATATCCATAAGAGTACGATTCTACCTTTCAACTACACCATTTTTTTTGCGGTGTACCATGTATTGTGTATTGCGCACACATGTCTTGACTTGCAAGAAACTTTGCAAGTGGACCTGGAAATTATCCACTTTCATCAAATTTTTCATAATATTCACCACCTCTATCAGACCTAACTATCTTTTTTATCTAACTGCCTTTCTATCTCATTAACAAACACCTCTACGATGTCCACAGACTGAGAGTTCTCATATAGTAGATAAATACATTCATATCGTGAGAAGTCATCAATAAATGTAATGAAATATTTTTCAACCCCAGAAAGGAACGTCAAAAGGACCACAGATATCAATATGTATAAATTCAAGTAATTTTCTACTTCTTATGGCTTGATTACTTGATATATGTTTGGTTTGCTTACCTTTAATGCAATCAACACATATATCCCAGTCAACAAAATCCAATTGAGACAAGATTTCATTTTTCACTAACCTCTGTACCCTTTCCTTAGATATATGACCTAATCTTTTATGCCACAAAAAAGCAAAACATTGTTTATGTGCACTAAGTTTATTTCCTATAATATGGTCAAGATGAAACAAATATTTAGCAAATTAACATCAAGATTGAAACGATATAAACAACCAATTACAGTACCAGAACCATAATAGTACTTGTGTTTATATAAGAGAAAACACACCATTTCCAATCTTAAAGTTAAAACCATCATCATCCAAATTTGCAACAGAAACTAAATGCCTAGTATAGTCAGGAACATAAAGACATTTTTTTAGATCCAGGTGACACTTATTATCCAAGATTAATCTGTACATCCCAATGCCCTCTATTCCTGCCTTCATTCTGTTCCTCATATACAAGAACTTTTTGGTTCCTTTTATGGGCTAGATTGAAAGGAATCCATGTTTAATAAGTGACACATCAGTAGTTGCACCAAAATCTAACCATCAGGTATTATTAGGCACTTCAATAAGATTTGATTCAAAATATACTGAGACATAGTATGTACCTTTCTTTTTGAACCAAACCTTTCTTTTAAGGTAATCTTTCTTGAAGTGACCTGGCTTTTTGCAGAAATGACACCTCTTATCTTTATAGATTCGACCCTTATTAACTTTGCTGAGAGATTTGTCTTTATCTTTTCCTTTCTTTCCTAGTTTGTTCTTGCTGCTACTAGCTCCTTACTGAAATGTGAGATAAACGAAGTGTTCCTTCATTTTCTTTAATCTTCCTTCCTCCTGAACCAACAAGGCCTTAATCTCTTGAAGGTTCCATTTTTCCTTAATATTGTTATAATTCACTTGGAATTGGCCAAACTCAAGAGGAAGTGAGTTGATAATGAACTATATAAGGAAGGACTCACTTACATCCATACTCATGGATTTCAACTTTGCAACTAGATTTGACATATGTGATACATGATCCTGAATAGGCTGTGACCGGTTAAACTTTTTGGTCATCAGCTCACATATTAAAGTCCCTACTATGGACTTGTTAGCTAGATCAGATTGGGAGTATTCTTTAAGCTTCAACGTGAACTCCTTTGCATTGTCAGTTTTAGGCATTGACAGCTTTACATTTTCGACGATCATCATTTGTATCAAATTCAAGCTCAACCTATTAGACCATTCCCAAGCCTCATAATAAGACTTGTCAGTTTCAGAACTAGTCTCCATTATGGCTGCAAGCCTTGCATTTGAAACTATGGCCAAATCCAAATCCATTACACCCAGTTGGAACTGAAATTGTTTGGAACAATCAGCATAATTCGGACCATTGAACTTGATCAACCTATTTCCTAAAGCAAACAAATTAGTGCGCTGCAAACACAATATATAACTCATATAGTAATGCTTTGAGTAAACCTGAATGGATTCAAACTAACTAATACACTTTGATTATGCATGTAAATTCTCTTTTGGGTGAAATTTAAACACATAGTTGTAACATATCATGATGCAAATATAGTTCACTGTAATAGACAATCAATCATATTCTAGTCAACATGCATGTTATCTTTGGATATACAATCATATTAATTAAATATGTTGATAAAGTCCCTTTAATGTCATTAATTATAAGCAATGGTCCACCTTTGGGTGATCTCCTAGCGTTATAATTAATGATCTCAATTATTCAATTCAACCTTTAGGTCATTTTAATAGCATCATATCAACATGAGTAATTGAAAGAATGCATAATTAAATGTCTAAATTTCTTTTCAAATAAGGTCACTTTGGTGACTAACAAGCTTTCCATGCGATAAACATTTAATTTGACAATTATCATACATGACATTATGTTAATTTAATTAGTTTGGTCACTTTGGTGACTAACAAACTATTCTAAATTACCATAATGTCATGTAGCACATTCAGCATATAATAAGAAAATGTAATTCCAAGCATGGCATAATATAAATGGTCAAATTACCAATTAAAACATAATATGACACAAAATTATATTATGCATAGCAAACATATGCACAACTTTTATGCATATAAACCTAAATTAACTAATTGATAACTTCATTAATTAATTTAAATTATCAATTAATTAATTAATTATGAGTTATGACCCAAAATAAAATATCTTAAGTAGGACCAATATTCAAACCCATAAAATTATTTAAAAAATAATAATTAATACAAAATAAAAAATGGTATGACCGGACGGGTGCGTGCACAACACACACTTGTCGCTTGTCACTTCTGTCATTTGAGGCGCATGCATGCGCTTCATCTTCCTCAGCAACGTTGCATATTGGTTTCTTCTGTTTGTTTTTTTTCTAACATCTTCTTTCTTCATGGACTCTTCTTGCAATTCTTTTCCAAAATCCTCTTTTGGCTTGAGCGAACAATAATGGCATCCACCATTTACTTATTTGGTGGTCAAAATAATGAAACAAACCTATGTGAGTTTAGTAAGGTGAGCTTAGTTTAGTTAGGTTCTTAACGTATTTGCAGTATAGTAAGGTAAGGGAATTATAAACTTTGTAAACATGTGTTGTTGAACGTTTGAAATGGATCAATTGTATATTGAATTAGGAATGAATTGAGGTTAGATATATGCTGGAGACTGGTTAGGAAGGGTAGTTCCACTAGATAGGTATCGGTATTTTAGCCATATCTTGCCCTATAAGCATCTAAATTGGATGAGATTAAATTCAGATTAAACTAGAAACATATATCTACAACTTTCATGAAGAAGTAATTTGATTTTTGTCACTAAGTGTGTCAAAATTTGGTTTGAATTTGAGTTTCTAGATTCTGTCACTATTTGGGGATAGTCCGTAGTATTTTGGATATAACTCTCAAAATACTAAACCAAATTGCATAAAGTTGGTATCATTAGAAACTTAAAACATAAAGGAACAATTTTTTAGAAGAATGTTTGGCCTAAATCTTTCATTTTCATTGTCAAGATGATCATGTAAAAGTGACCTGAAAGTTTGTTTTTGGGGGAGAGTTGGAAGATGTTGGAATAAAAGGTGGTGCATAATTGTGACTCTTAGGGTCATGAAGGGATTGCACGATCGTGACTTAGGAAGATCAACTCAAAATGCATGATCATGCATAGTGGATGTGTTCTACTATTTGACAGCTTTGAACATCTTTCACTCTTTTGACCATAACTTCTTCTCCCGACTTCCAGATGACTTGAAAATTGAACCAATAAACTCCCAACACATTGTTATTCCTCTCCATAAAAATTTACGTCCATCTGAATTCATTCAAGAAAGATTGATTAATGAAGTTCGGATGCAAATGATGAGGCATGCTGGATTATGATAAATGAAGTGTTTTCACTGAACATGTTTCAGTTTTTACGCTATATTTTGATCTGTAAATATTTTTATCCAGATTAAACTAGAGACATGGATATAACTTTTCTGAAGAAATTGAATTGTAATTCTATCACAAATTCCAAAATTAGGCTTGAATTGATTTAAGAGTTCTGTTGCAGTATAAAAACTGTCCGAAGAGAATTTGTCATTAAGTGTGAATTGTTATTTACCATATTTTCATGCCTGGAATTTTGGAGATGTCATGTCAATGAAAGAGAGTTTGGATATTATATGATATGTTAGTTTGTTTGAAAATCTATGATTACGTTAAGCGAACAAAGTTGTATGCTTTGCAATATGTTTCTCACATGAAATGTTTGAAATAAACTTGTTTTGTTTTAATATTGTTAAGTTCTAGTTGTAGGTAAATAGGCATATCTAGAAGGGTTTGCAGCTGCTCCTGTGACACTTCAGTATCTCCTGTTATTGACACTTCAGTGCCTCCTGTTACAGACACTTCGGTGTCTTCTGTTATGCCCGAGGCCCCGCAAGTACGGGTCACGCAAGTAAATAGGGAAGTAAGAGTATCGATCCATAGGGAGATACTGAACAATTACTAGGCTAAAACCATTCAATTATTTGGGTTGATCACTTAAATGTTGATAATTGAGAAATTGATTAATTAACGAATTGCTAAAATTAATCCTAAAACAAATAGAATAACTACGCAATTTATGACTAAAAGGGATGAATCAAATATGTAAAAGACAGGTTTCAAATTTGGTTTCGTGATCGACTTCTAATTGTTCTCTTCTGGTTTATTCAATAAACTTGATCTCTAGACTTTGAAGGAAGCTAGATCTGTATTATCTATGATTCTCTATCGAGATGTCAAAGAAGTATCGTAGTTAAAATCAATCCCGACTATCGTGGCTCATGAAATTAACTAAAACCCATTAAGATTTTTATATGGTTGGTAATTCCTCTCACAGATTTTTGCCTATGTCTAGGTCTAAACCTACAAATTCTTAATTTTGGTTTTCCACTACCGATTTTCACCTTTCAATTCTTCAACCGATAATTTCAACACAAATTATGTGAGGCCGAACACATAACAAGCACAATAATACTCAAAATAAGAATCAAAAGCCACATATCAATTTTATTGAATAAAATCCAGAATCAAATCATATAGAAATTCGAAAACTACATCCCATCTTTGAAACCTAACAAGAAATCTACTCAATCATGTTCATGTTCAACAAAATAAATATCAAATTAAGGAAAATAGGCATTAGAAGAGTAAGGAATGAAAAACTCTGGAGAGTCTTGGACATAAACGGCAAAAACCAAGTCAAGAAAATGTTCTTCCAGCTGCGGTGTCACTTCATGCTTCCCTTTGGAGCTACATCCTCTGGGTGCGTCAGTTTTGGAGTACAGCTTCAAGTCTCGCAAAATCTCCTGCGCATTTGCCTCCTTCGCTTCTTCACTGTGTCAAATCCCAACTCTAATTAAAAACCTTTTGTTGCCGCTACCCTCTCCAATAATCCCCTCTATAATAATAAACCTAACTCCTTCAAACGTTTTCTGTCCTCCCAAAAACGTCACCCAGGTCTACGTTTTGGATTTTTTGCTGAACCTTCTGCTATGTCATTTCCTGCTCATATTGCCTACGTTTTGGACCTTTTTAGCTGATGGTGTCTTTGGGTCTGTCGTTTTCCTCATGCTGCAATTGCGTTTTTGATTCCTTTTTAGCTTGCTTCCACTTTTAATTTCACTTAGGCTATGCAAAAATCATGGACATGCCGTAAGCAAATTCTTGGGTCTAATTTGAAATGAAACTCATGTTTTCTACGAAGAAACAAGAAAAATAAAATAAATAACAAACTCAATAAAAATAAATAAATTAACCTAAAAATGCTACTAAGATGAATGAATGAATATGCAAAATGAATGTAAATATGACCTAAATACCTATATGAATTGGACTAAACATTTAGTATTCTATGAATTATGCTCACAATACCACAAATTGTGTATATTTGAACATTTGGCTAGTACATGATCATACCCTCGAATTGTACAACTCATATCTTTCAGCTCAGATATCCAAAAATTACAAACTTTATGTCAATTTAAAGCTAAGAGAATAAGCTACAACTTAATTTGGTGAGACATCTCAGTCTAATTCGGCCTACATCAATACATTTTATTCAATAACCACAAGATATGATTTCTGTCTCAGGTAATGCTACAGCCTAAATTAAGACTTACTTTCAAGCTCAATTTCAAGACCTTTAAGAACAAAATTCAAATTCAATTGCTTCTTAACATTTGTAGCCAAAAGTGTCTAGTTCAATTTAAACAAAAATCATTTCATTTGAAAATCTACATATCAAAATATAGCCAAAATACCAAAGTATATTCAGTAAAACATTCCAGTTATCAAATTCTAGCACACCTCGATATTTTCATCCTAACACCACCTTTCGGGATAAATTTGCATGATCTTTATGATAAGAAAAATGGTATATTTCAGTAACACTTTCTTCTAGACAATTGTTCCAATATGTTTCCAGTTTCTAATAACACTAAAATTGTACAATTTGATTCAGTATATTGAAAGTTATACCTAAAACAGTCAGACTGTTTTTTTAAAACTGTAACAGAACTCATAACTCTACTTCCAGCCAGATTTTGAAATGCTTAGAGATAGAATTAACATTCGACTTCTTCAGAAAAGTTGTAGACATATGTCTCTAGTTTAATCTGAATTAAGAATCAACTCATTTAGAAATACACAGTTCAAGTTATAATCATAATACCAAGATATATCCAATGAAAGTTTTCCAGTTCATAATATTCCAGCACATTTCCATATTAACATCTTATACAATCTTTCCTAATTCAATCATCATAAATTCTCTATCATAACATGCTATAAACACTAATCATTTACTTACTTGTTTAGTTCAAATCCCAGCTCAAAAGTCACTATAAATCAGTACTCCAAACATGCAGAATCATCACACATTCAAGGTGAAAACTTGAAAGATTTTAGCTAGAATAAGGCAACTATATTTTGATTCTCTACTTAACTTTGTGGGGCTAAAACATGGACTATTTGTGCAACAATTAGGCATAATCAGAAGCAAAATCAGGGAGGTGAAAGAAGAGAATTTCGTTGGTGTGTGAAAGAGGAGAAAGAACAAGAATGGGCTGAACCCAATTTGCTCCTGCTGAAAATTACACCTAAGGTGATAAGTGTCATCTAATGGAATGGCCATATATCTAAAGGCATGTTCAACATGTATCAAGTATATATGCTGCCATATGTCACCATTAAAACTAAGTCACATGTCATTTATGTACAGCAGTCACTTGTCCATTTATCAATGTCATTTGTCATCAACTTACCAGCCCATTTGTCACGCAATGATTGATCCATTTGTCAATTTATTACTAGTCCATTTGTCACCAATTTAACTATGCCAAATGCCACTCAATTATAGGCTAAATTATTCAAATTTTTCATGCATCAATTTATCCTACCATTTAGTGTTTGTCCTAGTCCAAATGTACACCAAATTTTCAAAATTTCCTAAAATTTACCAAAATTTTTGAAACACAAGTAGCAACACCAAATCAGTTTTTAACACATTTAAACCACAATTCTCAATATAATCACATTTATAAATCAATTATACCTGGAAAATGTCAATGAATGCATGTACAATCTTATTAATGTGCAATAATCAAAATTCTCATGTATGTACAAAAATATGCAAAGCATGATATGTATTTTTGTCTAATTTCTCATTACTTTTTCATAAATCACAATTATAGTCTTAACATAAATAATGAGATGTTACAATATGTTAATACATAAAACTTATTTTGTAATATAAGAAAATAAAAAGACGTACGACATTATTTTTGTAGTTAAAACACCGTCGTATTATGTGCGAACAAATTAGGATACGATAATTCCAATTCTACTTCCATAAAAGGAGACAAGAGCTTCTGTATCTATAACTCTATATCAAACTTTATTTTATAAAATCTTATCCATGTCCTACGTATTTATGAGGTCAAACCTGTTACATGATCTTATTCACACAGTTCGAGAAGGCACGCAAAGTCACAAATATCGCATTTATTTCTTTTTTCCTATTTTCAATTTTTCATCGAACATTTTCTTTTACAAGTTAATGCAAAACCAGTGGCGCCCGTTGCCTCTTTAGTCTTTAGATATCGTCCTCTTAAATCCGATCAACTAACTGTTAACTTTGTGGATCTGATACCATTTTCCTTCACCTTCTCCTCTCCCAATCACCCCCAACATGGAGGCTTCTCTTAAGTCTCTCTCCGTTTCTCTCTGTCTCCTTCTCCTCTTTTGCCCCTTGTTCTCTCCATCCCTCGCCGATCGGAGAATGTACCTCTCTCTCTCCTTCAAACGTGTTTTCTAGGTTTATGCGTGTATATGGGTATTGGTGTTTTGATCTGTTTTTCTGGGTCTTATGTGAACAGACAATCATTGAAAAGTGGCGTCTTTTCATACGAGTTTGATCCCACAGGAGTCGTTCAGCTCTCTTGGCGCCCCAGGTGAGCCTACACTCATCATGAGGCTTGAATAGCAGCATGTTTAGACATTTATCTTTCTTCAGTTTTGTTTCCAGTAGACTAAACAACTTTGGTTTTATTGATTTGATGTGCTTGGGCACCATTTTATGCTTTTTGGGATAATTGAGACCCCTTACATTTCATGTAATCGTTGACATCAAGGCTTAGAGATTATTTAATCTGGACTTAGCATTACTTCCTGATTTTCTCCTTTCTACTAATTTGAATGCACTCTGGGGTGCATTATTAGAGTCTAGAGTGTTACCGGATTGTTGTTCAGCTGTCCCCTCTTCTTGAACTGCTTTACCCTCCAGTGGTTGAGTAGGAATGGTATTGTAAATATCTTCAATGCCCTGGCTAGGCGAGTGCTGTGTTGATTCCTTAGTGTCCTGTTTTACCCAATTTGATTTTAGTGATTTTATGATTTCGCAGGGCTTTTCTTTACAGGGGTTTCTTATCAGACGCTGAGTGTGATCATCTTATCAAACTTGTATGCATTCTGTTTCACAATAATTTGTATTATAATCCTCTCCTGTATTCAGCTGGAAATTAACCTATTATTTTAATTTTTGAAGTATTTCTGCTTTATATGTTAATTTTTTTGGGTGAATTTCTGGGGTAGGCCAGAGATAAGCTTATGAAATCAATGGTTGCGGATAATGAATCCGGGAAGAGTGTGGAGAGTGAAGTCAGAACAAGCACAGGCATGTTTCTTTCCAAAGCTCAGGTGAGAGGGGATAATCCAACGAATTTATTTTTCTTCTTCAGTTTGCTGAAATTCATGGATTGCTAGTATTGTACCTTCACCTGATGTATTATATTGGGAAGGAACTTCTCGTAAACTTTTTCCAATTCGAGCTTTTCTGCAATTAAGATAAGAGGATTTCTGAGGGAGTATATAGATACCTGTATCTGCAAGAAAAGAGCATTTCTGGAGAAATATAGAGATAGCTGTAGGATCATGCTAGCTAAGTATTGTCATTTAAGGGTATTTAATTTTATATATCTTTTGTTAATACAAAATAAGTCATATTCATATTCCATCATGAATTAAGGCTCGCCTTCTTCATGTCAAGCTTGAAGCAGTAAGCTTTTGCTTGTTTAGAGGAGGCTCATGAAGGCAAAACAATGTTCCATGTTTAAGTTTCTGCTTCATGAGCAGTGAAACCAAATTGATCTTTTGTGGTGAAAACTTGTCTGGGTAGAATAATAGTAAGGATATTGTTACTTATTTGTTGCGTTATCCTTGGAAACATTGAGTCATTGAAAGCCAAAAAGTTGTCGTTTCCCTTGCACTCTGTTCTTCGCTGGTATTAAGATTGCAGCTTCATTCTATCTGAGAGGGGTGAAACTTGTGTATATCACTAGCTTATTGTCAAATGTCCTTATTGTAGGTAGAATTTTCCATTTTTTATAATATAGGGTACCGTATGAAGCATGTAGGATTCTTTTGCTGCCATAAAAATCTCCACTTTTATATCACTAATGCTCTTGCCTCTGTCGTATTTGCATCATAAACAATGTACTTTTTTCTTTGATTCTTGAAGGATGAAATAGTTGCTGGCATTGAGGCAAGAATTGCTGCTTGGACTTTCCTTCCAGTAGGTATATTCATTACCTGTCGCTGTATACTAGTTTCTTAAGCATTTTGCAGACTATTTGCTTACCTTTTCTTTAATTTACTGTTATGATCAGAAAATGGAGAATCCATTCAAATCCTGCACTATGAGCATGGACAGAAGTATGAACCCCACTATGATTATTTTCATGACAAAGCAAACCAAGAATTGGGGGGTCATCGAATTGCCACTGTATTGATGTATCTGTCCAACATTGTCAAGGGGGGTGAAACAGTATTTCCAGAGGTACCTTACCACTAGGAACTGATTTCAGACAATCTTCCACAATTTAAGTTTTGTTCTGTCTCAAGCTCCCTTTGCACTATACATCTTCTCCAGGCGAAAACAGCTCAACAAAAGGATGATAGGTGGTCGGATTGTGCCAAAAGAGGATATTCAGGTATTTTAATTTTCTCTATATATGTTTTGCTTGATGAAGGGAAGTGGTTCAGTCATTTATTCTCATTAGCTCTATCAAGTCGTATAACAATGGACAGTGAACAGTGATGGCATATCTAAACTTTGAATTCCTCTGACTTCAGTATATTCCTGTCCTTTCCTCCTCGTCCATTGATTTGTTTGTGAGACATCAGGTCCTTCTTGAGTGTTTAAGTGGTTCATTATTTGAAGATGACACTCTCAACCTCTGGTTATTTCTTGATTCCGTTCAACATCAGTATATTGGACCTTATTTATCATGGTTCTAAAATGTTGTATCTGCTTCAAGTGTCTGGCAGACGAACTGAACTGAACTGTGCAAACTCATAACTTCAATATGCCTCTTTTTCGTATTTTAGTTTCCTTGTATCTGTTGTTTGGAGGATCTGATAAAGAGTTTTTCTGCGTGACTTCAGTGAAACCAGAAAAGGGCGATGCTTTGTTGTTCTTCAGTCTTCATCCTGATGCGACTACGGATCCTGAGAGCTTGCACGGGAGCTGCCCGGTCATTGAGGGCGAGAAGTGGTCGGCAACAAAATGGATACATGTCAGGTCATTCGACAAATCCCTGAACCGAGTATCGAAAGGGGACTGTGTCGATGAGCATGAGATGTGTGCTTTATGGGCACATACCGGAGAGTGTGAAAAGAACCCACTTTTCATGGTAGGAATGGGGCAATATGATGGGAAATGCAGGAAGAGTTGTAAGGTCTGCTCATCATAGGAAGTCATAGCTCCAGCTTTTGTTTTCTGGGTTAGTATGAACTGATATTTTCCATACACAGATAATCTGTAGATAACATCAATGATTTCACACCTAAATGTCAAAATAGATTCTATGGTATATTTCATTCTTAATTTTTTTCTCTTATTTTTGAGAAGTTGAACCAAATCAATGTCAACTTGGTTTCAGCATTCGAGCTGTTTGACTTAAAAGCTCATTTGGTAATTAAATGTTTTTTTAATCTTTATCATATATTTTACATTGGAATAAAAAACAAAAACAAAAACAAACAAGAAGGAACAGCTTGCAGATTCGCTTTAAGCCTTCCTATCTTCTCAACTTAGGTTATCTCTAATTATTTTACTAAAATTTTATACCGAATTTGGTGCAAAAGAGAATATTCTAATAATCTTTTTACATCAAATTTTATCTTATTCGAACAATTCTACACCAAATTAATATTTTCAAGTGTTTTAGTTTTATTTTTAATTTGATTGTTGTAATTTTAGTTTGATTGTATTCTCAAGTTTGATTGTAATTGTAATTTGTTTTTTTTAGCATGGCTGTAATTTTAAATATTTTCGTTTAATTTTAATTTTGTTAAATCAATGTTGTGTTTTAAATTTATATATCTTTTATTTCAAATTTACTTTTCATTCTTAAAATATTTTATTAATGAATTTGTAATACTTATAAATAAGAATTAAAAATAAATATTAAAAATAAATTTAATATTATATTCAATATTAGTTTCATTTTAAATGTTTAAATGAGATCTTTGTAATGATATATTTTACATAAAGTAATATATATTTTAAATTTAATTACTTAGTAAATTATATAAATAAATCAAATTGTGAGAAGAATATAAAAAAATATATTAAAAAATAAAGTTGTTTTTTAAACTTTAAATGCATAAATAGTAAAATACTAAATTTAATATATTACTATTTATTACACCAGTGTTGAATTTTAGTGTCTTTGAGTGAATTCATTGCACCAAAACATCAAATTTGAGATTTTGATGACTACTTTAGAGATGGCATTAAATGCTAAGATATTAAATATTGAATTGTAACGTTCTTCAGGCCTTATCTAAAGTATTCTGCTTCTGCTTTACATTTCATTCCTCAATTTCCTCCCTCCCAAGCGCACACACATATACATACATGTATATCTCTTCTCTCAACCCTTTTCAGATTCCCGAGAACCAAACAGAAACAAGGAGCTTATTATTCTTATTTCTTTTTCCTATGGAGAAATCTCCTAATTTTCTATCCATTTTCCTCTGTTTGTTACTCTTCTTTTCCCCTTTCATTCAGTCCTCTTCTGCACCAGCAGTCGGGGATAAGATAAAGTACTAAATTGTGAAATAATATATATTTTAATTTAGATTTTTAAAATAAATATTTTTAATTTCATACACCAAATATTTGTTTATACAAAGCAAAATAATAAAAAGTATATTATTAATATGAAATTAATTTCTAGTTCTTCATCTTTTTTCGTACAGACGAGTAGCGAAAAGAGGGGTTTTTCCCAATGCGTTTGATCCCACACGTGTCACTCAGCTGTCTTGGAGTCCCAGGTATGTATATATATACACACACATTTGATGCTATTTACGAGTTTGCCATTCTGATCCTTGTTTTATAATTTTTTTAAAAAAGGGTTTTTCTTCACAAGGGGTTCTTATCAGATAATGAGTGTGATCATCTCGTCGACTTGGTATGTCTATTCGTTTTTTATAATTTTACTTTAATTTAATTTTCGTGTTATTTAATTTTGTATTTTTTAATTAGTCTCTGTTTGTTTCAGCATTTGGAAGGTGAATAAATACTTTTTTTTACCTCAAAATTTATTTTAAAAAAATAAGTGTTTGACTGTAAAATTTAAAAATATTTTTTTTCATATAAACGACTTTTTTAAAAGTTAAAATATAACTTTTTAAGAAGCTTAAAATTAAAGTTTTTCAAAAAGGTAAAATTTTAGGTAAATTTTAAAGTAATTAATGAGCCTATTTTTTAGTTCCCTTTATCCTTATATTTTTACACATGATTTCTAAAATACCCACAAACACATTTTTACGTTTATTTTAAAATTTATATAATATTATTTGACTTTTTTTAATATATTTTAATATTTATTTTTGATATCAATTTTACTTATATTATAATTTATATAAAAGATTTGATTAAATATTTTTTATTTATGTTTCATATAGATTAAAATTATATAAAATTAATATATTATACTTTACATATTGTTTAATATATTTTAAATAATATTAATATATATATATATATAATTTTTATTATAAAATAAAATATAATTAAAATTAAAAAAAATTATTTGTATATTGCAAAAATGAATATAAAACTATTTCAAAAAATACTTTTTTAAATAACAACCAAACAATCAACCAAGCCCATCCGGGCACTTAATAAAGTTTTGTAATTGCAATTGTGGGATAGGATAGGCCAAAGGTAAGCTTCAGAAATCTTTAGTGGCGGATGAAGAATCAGGGAAGAATGTAGAGAGTGAATTCAGAACAAGCACCGGCATGTTTCTTTCTAAAGCTCAGGTGAAGACTCTGCTTTGGTTTCAACCATCGTTTGCTACATAATTGTACAATCATAGTGTTTCTTTTGTGGAACTTGGATTGGATGATCAAAATGATGAACTTGGTTTGACATTGTGAAGGATGAAATCGTTGATGGTGTTGAGGAGAGAATAGCTGCCTGGACTTTGCTTCCAGTAGGTATGTATATTCACTGCTTGACTATCAAATAAGTAATAATTATTGACAACTTCCTTGAACTTGCTCTTGGGGATCAGAAAATGGAGAGCCCCTTCAGATTCTGCACTATGGCCTTGGACAAAAGTACGAGCCCCACTTCGATTTCTTTGACGAGGAAACCTACTCAAACTCCTGTGGCAATCGGTTTGCTACGGTTTTGATGTATCTGTCCAACATTTCCAAGGGTGGAGAAACAGTATTTCCAATGGTACGCTTTCTCTATCAACTGAATTCATACAATTGGCTCCGACTCGACGAACTCGGGTCTTACAGGTCCGACCTTCCTGTTGCCAATGCTAGCTAATGACTCCTATACTTCATACATCTTCTCTAGGCAAAAATGTCTCAACCTAAGGATGATAGCTGGTCTGGTTGTGCTAGAAGATCAGGCTATGCAGGTATTTCTCTTTTCCCTGTATATAACTATTGCTCAATGTATGTAGTGAAGGGAAATGGTTCACTCTTTCTAGTGTTTGATCTTCCTTTTTTATTTGTTCTGAGCATCTGCTAAAACTTTCTGCAATATGAAATATTGCAGTAAGACCTGAAAAGGGTGACGCCTTGTTGTTCTTCAGTCTTCATCCTAATGCGAGTATTGATCCTATGAGTTTACATGGGAGCTGTCCTGTCATTGAAGGTGAGAAGTGGTCTGCAACTAAGTGGATCCATGTAAGGTCACTCCACATGTTGGGGAGGCCATTATTCAACAAGGACTGTGTCGACGAGAATGAGATGTGTCGTTATTGGGCAGAGATCGGGGAGTGTGATAAGAACCCCCTCTATATGGTGGGCTCGGACAAGCTTCCTGGGAAATGCAGGAAGAGTTGTAATGTTTGCTCATCCAAGGATTAGGCAGTCATAGTTTCAGTCTTTGGTTTCTTGGTGTTCTTTCTATGTTTGATATATTTGGAGTTCTACTTCTGAATTGCTATTTGTATAATTCAGCTTCTGTTATCTTTAGGGTCAAGCTCATCTTTGATTCTTGTAGAGTCGGAAGCTTAGAATAGGGTTCACAACAGGTGGGGACCTTCTTCTTAAGGCTGGAGTGTGAATTGAGAGTTCAGTCAAATACAATTTAACATATATGATTTTGTTAAGTTGGGTTAGGTTAAACTCAGACTAATTTACCTATCTCTAGCTGTGAAGCCTTTAACACTTGTTCAACCTCGAACCAAATGCAAAACACAGCTACGTCTCTTGAATCTTGATAGTTTATCAGTTTCAGTAACACATTTATGACCTAGCAATTCCGAGTCCGAGCAAAAAGGGAATAAAATCCAGTAGTAGTACATTAAATAGTTTAACTTAAATGGAATCATAATGAATGACAACTGTAAGATCTTCATACTGTTTCCCGAAAATTACTTTCAGATAGCCATAACGAAAAAGAATTCATTTGTGTTCATCTCCTGCACATCCGTTGATGGAGAAGAAAACACATAATTTTCTCGGACTTTCCCTCACTTTCCTTCTTGTCCTTCTCCCTAGCCTTGGCTACTCTTCCCTTGATTTCTCACCACGGCTTGGTCTCAAACAAAAGTATATCTCTTTCTCGATAGGTGGAAACTGGAAACATCAAGTGTTTGCTATATATATGAACATTCTAATCACTGATTCTGAAATTTCTGCGTTCAGGCTTAGAAAACTAGAGTTAGCTTTGTTGTTCAGTATTTCGTTTCCTTAACTTTCCCTGAATCTTTATCTTCCAAAATCTGAAGTAAAGATAAACATTCATGTTCTTAAAGGCGACACCAAGTTTAGGAATTTCTAAACAAGCGTACTTGTACACCTTTTATGTTTGTGATTGTACAGGCAAGGATTACAGCAACACAGGTTTGATCCAACCCGGTCTACTCAGCTTTCATGGCGTCCCAGGTACTATTTTCAGTCGAGCTATACGTTTTCTGTGATTGTATTGCCTATCCTTGTTGTTATAGTTGACAATGAATCGGATTCCCTCCAAAAAATTTTCTTAGTTCAAGTCTGAACCCGAGTCTGATCAAACCTAGTTTAGCTCACTGCCTTGCTATAATTGTTCGAATCTGAAAACAATTGTTCAAGTCTGATCCTGATCGGGTCCGGACCGAGCTGTCATTCCTACCTGCTGTTCCTTTCTTCTCTTTCAACTAATTCTTTGTTGATGTTTTATTGATCAACCCATTAATTTTCGATGAATCTTATGTAAACAGGGCTTTCATTTACGAGGGGTTCTTATCAGATAAGGAGTGTGATCATCTAATAAACCTGGCAAGCTTTTTGGTTTCAGAATTCTGAACTTATTATCAATGTTTAGCATCTTTAATTATCTGGCTTAGTTGTTCATGTATATATTGATTCTGGGGAAGTAGGCTGAGGATAAGCTTGAGAAATCAATGGTGGCAGATACTGTAACTGGAATGGGAGTAGAGAGTGAGGAGAGAACAAGCTCCGGCATGTTTCTTTTCAAAGCTCAGGTATGTGAGAAACAGTTTCTTTTTACACAAAAGTGAACAACTGTAAGAGCTTATGGTAACTTTGTATTTTGAAGGATGAAACAGTTGCTAATATTGAAGCCAGGATTGCTGCTTGGACTTTCATTCCAGTTGGTATATTTAAATAAGATCCGTCTCAAGCATATTTAGTATAATACAAACTGAAAACATTTAAGTTCTATCAAAATAGAAGGGCTTTGCTTGAACTTCGTTTTCTCCTCTTGGTATCAGAAAATGGGGAGTCCATACAAATACTGCACTATGAAAAAGGTCAAAAGTACGAACCCCACTTTGATTTCTTCACTGACCAGTTCAATCTGGCGTTTGGTGGTAATCGAATAGCCACAGTTCTTATGTATTTGTCTAATGTCGAGAAAGGTGGCGAAACAGTGTTTCCTGTTTCAGAGGTAAACTAAAAACTACTTGCTATGAGTTTTTAGCTTCTTTTAACGCTGTTGCTTCTCTTCTTCTTCTTCTTCAGCCTCAGACTTTCCAACCAAAAGATCATACCTGGTCTGACTGCGCTAAACAAGGCTGTCCAGGTACCGTTTATGGAGTCTCTGGTTCATTTTCCTACGCTTTTCAAAGGTTCAGGTAGGAACTGATAAGAGCTAGCTTCTTCTTGGAGTTTCAGTGAAACCCAGAAAAGGTGATGCGCTGTTGTTCTTTAGTCTTCACCCTAATGCGACCATTGATGAGAGGAGCTTGCATGGCAGCTGCCCAGTTATTGAAGGAGAGAAGTGGTCCGCAACGAAGTGGATCCATGTCAGTTCATTGAAAGCGGCTTATAAACACTCGGAATGACATTGCTATGTTGGTAATGAAAGATATTGATAGGGTGGGGCTCTTGAGGATCTGTAATAACTATCATTTTGGATGAATTTTATAAAATTATAAAATAATTTTAAAATTTTATAAAATTGTAAAATAATCCCTCAACATAATAAGTTATTCAATGCTTTTACTTTACTTTAATCATATTTAAAAAAACCATAAATAATATAAATTGGATATAATAAATATTTTTTAATGTATTAAACTAATATATTTATTTATGTAATCTATAATCACTTTGTATAAGTCTACTATCATAAAAAATTTACTTAATATATTTTATTTTTATTTTTATTATTTATTAAATGAATTATAGACAATTTTATAATATTTTTTATATAGAAGTATTATTATTTTATATAGGAAAATTTTAAAAATTTTCAATTTAGTTCTAAAATTTTTATAAATTTATAATTTTAATCGATATTTGACCAGTATCCTAATTATCAGCCGATATCGACCAGAGTCTGATATGAAACTTTCTTATTTGGTATTCATTTTTTGCCAATACAAAATGGTATTTTTTAAAAAAATACGTGATTTACTAGTTATTATATAAATTCAATGATTATGCACATACATGTTTCACCAATATATATATACATAAGTTAGAAGAAATGGAGAAAGAGAGGCATGTATCACATTATCATGTCATGTCAAAGAGCTGTTTTCATGAGAAGATGAGAAAATTCATGCAAGTTGCTGCTAATTGGGAGCCAATTTCATGCTTTTCTTGCCTCTTCATCATCTGTTAAACATTTCTATTCTAGACCTCTTAATAATTGTGGATGATAAGGTTTGGAATTGCATCACCATTTCACATAATAGGATTCATCACAAACTTCAGTTCACTTTTTAATGGGGAGACCTCCTTGTTGTAATAGATCGAATGTGAAAAAGGGTCTCTGGACTGCTGAGGAAGACGCAAAAATACTTGCATATGTATCCAACTATGGTGTTGGAAACTGGACTTTGGTTCCAAAGAAAGCAGGTTCTGGTGGATCTTCTTTTTTCTCCTTTTCTTCATTTTTCTGACACTGTTTTGATGTTCTGAAACTTGCAAGAACTTGCCTGACAGGACTCAATCGGTGTGGGAAGAGCTGTAGGCTAAGGTGGACTAATTACCTGAGACCTGACCTGAAGCATGACAGCTTCACTTCACAGGAAGAGGAACTCATCATCAATCTTCATGAAGCTATTGGAAGCAGGTGCTTTTCCATTCAACATTTGTCTTCTCTTTTCACACTCTGAACTACTTTTGAAGAAGAAAGTGGAAAATTACCTAAGAAAAGAAATTTTCCAGAGTTTCAAATGCAAGAACTTTTTCTATCAGAACTTCCACTTTGGGTCAAATTTTTAAGTTTATAACTCCTAAAATGTCTTTACTTTTATCTTCCTGAGAACCATTTTCATGCGATTTTGTACAACATTTTCATCTGGATCATCCAACCCAAACATGCATATCAGCTTGATATCTCAAATATTGCAGAATCCTGAAGAATATAGTGATACCCTTTTCCCTGATTCTGATATGGAGAAATTATAGAATATATTGTGTAAAAATTCTTATTCTTAACCACCTGTTTTTTCTTTTTCTGTTTCAAGGGCAACTTAAATGATTCTGCTCATCAAAAATTCACTTTATTTTGTGGAAACAGGTGGTCTATGATAGCAAAGCAACTGCCCGGAAGAACAGATAATGATGTGAAGAATTATTGGAACACCAAACTGAGGAAGAAGCTTCGAAAAATGGGAATTGATCCTGTAACTCATAAGCCCTTTTCTCAGGTTCTTACTGAGTTTGGGAACATCAGTGACATTCCAGGCACTGGAAATCAAATTATCTCACTCAATAAAAGACTAAGCAACAATGTTATGTCCAAACCTGGAGACTCTCCTGCTACAGATTGGCGTTCAAGTTCTACTAGGCCTGTGACAGAAGATAATACCCCGCCCATCAGCAATCCTCAGTTCCAATATCAGTTTGAAACTTTACTGAAGTATTATTGTAGTGAAGTTGGATCTTCCTGCTCATCACCATCTTCTACTTCATTGACACAATCAAGCTGCACACATATACCAACTTCGCCTCCCACATGGAGAGAATTTCTCGTCAGTGATCCAACCTTACCTTCAGATGAACAGGCTCATGGCTTACAAGGGTTTCTCTCATCAAGCAACATTTCAACTTTGACAGGAAAAGATGACCAGTACTTCCAAGGTGAACACAATCGGGATTTTGCATCAAGTCATCCCAGTGTATGCCTCGCTAGTGCCCCATCGTCGTCTCCAACTTCATTTGTGGATGATATCTTGGATAAAGACAGGGAAATGCAGCTGCAGTTTCCTCAACTCCTGGATCCTAGTTGTGATTACTAGTGATTTTGACAATGTAGTTCGACCCTGTAGGGACTAGAACCACGATATTGTAGGAGGCGATTAACACTTGATTAGTATTGGTTACATCAGAAACCAAGCTCTGTAATGGCACCAATGTTCAGACTTACTGTTTTAATTGATGAGTGGAGCGCGTTTATGTTCCATCTAACGCAATCTGATTACAGGCTGACATGCCATTAGTGGATATATCAAGAATGTCTTATCAGATTCTATCCACCAAATAAGGGTGTTTTAAGTTGTGGAACTCTTTAATTTCTACCCAAAAAGGGGGAGACAGATCTGAACTTCTGCCAATTTTGGGAACTTCAGGCATAGGGAGGGATGTTGCCACATTTCAAACCCAAAACTGCTGTATCAGTTAAAGGAAATGATCAAACCATGAATACATTGAAGAGATCATCTGTTTCATTACGAAGGCAGGGCTCTTCCAGCTGTGTATGGGATGATCTGCAGATAAAATGAAGGAGCGGTTGACTTGTTGGTACTTTGATAGGCACCCAATACAACGAAGCTCACGACAGCACGATCACCAGAAGAACAACTATTTATGGATGCATCATAGAAAGAGAGATCAATTATTCTAGTCCCTCAACTTGTAAACGTCAGAACAAGATCAAAAAGGTTGTATCTTTTCAATTTTCAGGCGTATATGGAAGCTTCCTGAGCCGACTTTCTTTACCTCTCGTTTGCCTTCTCTCTCATTATATACATAAATATATCAGCTTTCATTCTCTCTGATTCAGTTCCTGATTCCTATTTTTTTCTGCAATTATTGCTCACATTACCAACCAAATGACCAAGAACATACTCTTGGTCTGAATGCAATGAACCTGCTACTCCATGTTTATGAGGATGTTCTGACCATGATCAGGAACTATGATCAACATCAGCCACCTGCTTTACAGGAATCTTTCCAGTGTTTTTGTATGAAAAAGCTTAATGGAAATGAGGTACGGTTACTCGTATAAGAGGATAATAAACTCAATTTACGGTATAAGGTACTCAATTCTCAAGAACACTGAAAATTCTCCAGTTGCATAGAGTACAAATGTTTTTTGGTCATTCATCGATATTCATTCCAAAATGAACAAGGAAGAAACATTATGTAAGATAAAGATTCTAACTGAAGACAAGAGAACATCTCCAACACAACTGAGAATTAGATTGAGATGACTCACACAGCCCATATTACTACATTTATCTTCTCTTCTATAATTATTGGCCAATCCAACAAAGCTTCAAGTTCATAGCAAACATTCTTGCCTTTTGATTCGCCTTTTGTTACAACTGTACACTCAAGTTAGTATCTGTACAACTAGAAGGTAACTGCACAGCCGACTTGTCGTCCGTGCGATCAAATGCCCAGGCTGCAGACAACCCTTATGGGGAGCATAAAATAGGAAGAACAAATAATTGTCTGAGAGTGCCTTTTCTTTTATCTGTAAATGAATGTTTAGCACTTGTTGAGTTTTATCAAGGCCTTCTCAACATGCTAGTTGATGGTACCTCGTGTAGTCAAGTTTGTTCAGACGCATGCAACATAACACATGCTCTGGTAATTCTTCGGCCTTGTTTCCCTGTTTAAACATGGATTCACGGTTAAACCACACATGATTATAAACAGATCAAGCTTAAGTTTGCCAGACATGCTGATGAAGATGGTCACCTGAATAGTGAGGCCAAAATCCATGATGCAGTGCTTCAATCTTGAGTGGAATGCTTCAAAACCTTTTCTAGACACGTAGCTAAATCTATGCATATCCAAATCGATCTCCAAGTAGTTTTCTCCCTTTTTGAGTACACAAAACAAAAGGTCAGGATTCTTTTCTCCCCAATCATTAGTCTCACTTGTATTAATCCAAATGATAATAGGTAGCTAAAATCCACGATATTACATGCAGAAGGAAAGCATAAAACTGATACTAAAGGCAACCCTACAGCTCACTGCATTTAATCCATATTGTTAGCATATCCACGTTGACTTTATCATACCTGAAGGGAAATCAAACTTACCGAATAAAATTCATGTTGAGGACGTGATAAAACAGGTTTTTCATTGTAAGCATTCACAAGCTTCTTTTCTGTATTGCTCAATGTAAGATCATCCACGTTTACAAGTCGACCCAAGATTTTCAATCTTTCCCTGAACGGCGCAATTGTATCTAATGGGAAGCTTTTAACTCTCTCAACTTCATCATTGATTAATCTCTGCAAATTAAACAAAATGAAGACACAAGTATGACGTTACAAATTGCTGGAATATGTTAACGATGAAGAAACCCTACAATGACTCAACTAAAAAATAGCACCAGTTCCAGAACCAAGTCTGATGTAAACTAAAGTATATAAAGGTGGAAGAAGTCAATCTTACATTGATATTCTCTCGGAAATGATGGGGAAGCTCCGTTGAATAATTTTCAGACAGCTTAAAGTACATAACCAAGCTCATTCCTTCTCCATCATTTTCACTTTGGAAAATTGTGGCAGGATACAGAGGTATCTGTGAAAAAAAAAGAAGGAACTTATGTCATTATTATGCGTGAGGAACATATATCAAACAATTGTTTCCTATCTTAAGTAGATAAGGAATGTACACAATTTTCCTGCACAGTGACATCATTCGGTTGGGTAAAAGAACATTTTCCTCAAGAAAAGTAGGAAACTTCAAGCAAAAAATTAAAGATATCGGTAGATTCAGTACCTGAAGATTAACAACAAGGATAGGAGGGACTTCATCAGACGCCCGGACAGCGGGGAGTTCTATGAATTGAGCAATATGATGAACTTTTCTCGGGGATAAGAAGAGGTCAGCACCAAATGGATAAAATGCAGCAAAGTTTGGAGCAAAATCTTTCCTCTTGTCCCTGTATCATAAGAGTAATACAGCATTCAATTGCAGCTCCATATGGTAAAGCAGAAAAATATAAACACGCACCCTACGACCTGCATGCACTTTGAAACAAGAAATCTTCTTTTAGACGAGTTCATAAAAGTAATACCCTTCATCCCCCTTATTCAGTTAACAAAATACATTGGCTGCATATTTTGCACACTTGAGACAGATAAAACTGATGTAGCATGGAGAGAAAAAGCTATAAGCAGAAAATCAGGTAATACTAACCTATGGTAATTGTTTCCCCGGACTTTAAAAGTATTTGGCTCAATAGGTGACCAACAATCAGCCATCATCTTCTCTATGGGGCAATATGGCATGGAGGAACCAGCAATTGGTTTTGGCAGGACAGCTTTCGGTGAAACTGAAACATGAAAAATACGAACACATTAGATCCTTCTACATATAGCAATCACTCATATACACATTTATATATGGAGACAAAACATATTATGAAGTTTGAACAATACTTACTCAAAACTGGAGTTGTAGGAACATCTTCTCTAGATTTGAAGGAAAGTCTTAGTGCCAATTTTCTTTTAGCAATGGGAGTGACAGGTCCAAAGGATTTTCGCTTCTCAAGTGTGGGGACAGTAGAAGGAAGACAAGGCAAGCAAGTACTCTGAAGAAGGCCACAATGGTCTTCCTCTTGCTTTCCAGTCTCTCCAACTCTGGCATTAGAAACTTCCACCACATAAACAGGATTCAACTCATTAGGTCTCCCTACAGAACTCACACATTGCTCTGCAGTAGAATTGTGCGCAAAATCATCAAGATCCTTGCTTTCGGATCCAACTACAGAAAACCCATCTGCAGAATAGAAAATCACGTTCTGGGTCAGGGAAAGTGAATTGAAATCCTTTTTTAAGCCTAAATAAAAACTAAAAAAAGAACCATGAAATACCCTCATGAACACTGTAAAAGTCATCGTCCCATTCAGAATCAAGCACTGAAATAGCATCGCACCATCCGCCTTCCACGCTTCCTGATCAATAATAATACCCGTTAAAGAAAAAGACCCATCTTAATCATCTCCTAAAAACAAGACCATTGAACTAAAAATGAGAATGTAACAAAAGAAGAACCTTGAAAAGTAGGATTACTGAAAGAGCGATCTGGAGGGGCAGAAGAAAAGTCAAATTGATGAAGCTTACGAGAAGATACCCTCCGTCTAATGATTCTGCTTCTTCGCTTCGCAGTGTCAGTCCTTATCTTATCCTTCTCGTCCTTCTTCTTCTTCTTCTTCATCACCATCGTCTTCAACGAAAAACCCTTCACGCACCCATCAGACGCCGAAGCACAATTTCCCATCGTCCCTTACCGTTCTCCTTCTTCCTTCCAGATCAGAAAAGAACTTGCACTTTTCTTCACCTCAGAAGAGTAAAGCAATTATGAAGAAGCCAAAGACACCATCTTCGGATCTCCAATTTCAAAAGCCGCTTTAAGAAAAGGCGAAATTGAGTTAATAAAACCCGTGGCCGTGGAGCCACGTGGGTCCCACTCGTGAACTTGATTCGATCCGACGGTCGTGATGCAGTGAGCCGTGGATAGTGGGACCTGGTCTCTTCCTCCAACCGCGTATAGTGGAGTAGTCAGTGGAGGGAAAGATCGACACTAGTAGTTTGTTTTAAGGTACGCGTCCTGAACTGTGATCTCTTCTTGCTTTTGTCTTTATTAGAAAGGAGAAACACGTGCTATTGAGTTCGGATTATTCAACAATTATATAAGCGTGTGTGCTGATTTTGGGCATTATTAAAGATGGTAAATCCTAGTGATGACAAGCTTCCTTGAATGTTCTATTTTAGTTACAGTTACGGTGTTTCTTGTTATATTATTAAATTTTATTTATATATTTATATAAAATTATATAAATATATAAATAAAATTTAATAAAATAGAATAACTAAAATAGAAGATTTATGCTGCGTTTGGTTAGCATCTCTGGTAGCTGGAGACGGAACGGAACAGAAATCTGGAGACGAAACGGAACAGAAATTGGAGACAGTGGGCTGTTTGGTTTATGGTGGATAGAACAGAGAATCTTGTCTCCGTCTCCAGGACAGATGTGTTTGGTTGTAGAGAACAGAGACAGAAAATAATACAAATGACGAATATGCCCCTAGTCTTTAATATGATTAGGAAAATGTA
>JAOSBK010000001.1:28873543-28885110 GCA_027568895.1 Erythroxylum shatona | reverse complement strand
TTAACTATATTTTATTTTGTAATAAAAATTATTTATGCATATAAATATTATTTAAAGTATATTAAATAATATGCAAAATACAATGTATTAATTATTATATAATTTTAAACTATATGAAACATAAATAAAAATTTACCTAACCAAATATTTTATATGGATTATAACATAAATAAAATTAATATAAAAATAAATATTAAAACATATGAAAAAGTCAAATAATATTATATAAATCTCAAAATAAACGTAAAGATGGATTTGTAGGAATTATGTATAAAACATAAGGGCAAAAAGGACTAAAAATAGATTCATTAATTAATATGAAGAATCTACCTGAAAAAGTACTTTCTTAAGAAACTCCAAATTTAAGCTTCTTAAAATGTTGTATTTTGGTTGCCAAAAATAACTGTATCTATTAAAGAAGTGATTTTTATTTTACAGTCAAATACTCATTTTTCGTAAAAGCTCATTTAAAGTAGAGAAAAATGCTTATTGACCTCCCAAAAGCTCATCCAAACAATCACTTAATCAAGTTTTGAATTGTTTAAATTAATCAAATTTATAGTTGAGTACAAGTTATAATTAATTAATTAATTAAGAATAATTAATTTTAATTTAATATTAAATTAATTTAACTAATTTTTTGAAATTCACATATATATATATATATATATAATATTAGTTACTAAATTAAAAACTTAAAAATTTAATATTAAATTTGCAAATCCATAAATTAATGCCAACTCAACTAATTATCATTCTTAATTAAATTTAAATACAAATTTCCTTATTTTATATTAAAATTAAAGTGATAAATATATTTTACAAAGGGCAAAAATATATTTTTATATTTATTTATTGAAAACGTCTTAATAATTTTTACAAATATTTTTCAAATAATTAATTTATCAATATTATAATTAAATAGGAAGGGTTATATGATTTTTATCAAACAAATGTTTTTATATAACTTGTTAAATATTTTAAATTTTTGATAAAAATTTATAATTAAAATAATGTAAACATTTTAAAAATAAAATGGAATTATAAAGATATCCGTATATATAATATATACGGTACCTTATGTTACAAAGGTCACCTTGGAGATTCGAATTTTCACCTAAAATTGCTCGCTCACACCTTTTGTACGGTAATCTCACTTAAATACGTTAAAGCAAGACTCAGCCTTTCCCAACCCTCGAAGTGTTTACCTCGCACATACTAGAAGAAACAATACTTAAAAGAACAAAGGCAACAAGAACGCACTAAGATACGGTATAAAACCAACTTGATATGCTTTTCCTCAAAAGAATACAAAGAATGCTCTCTCTGGTTGAATGAGAAGAACAAAGCTTCAATGAGCTATATATAGACATCCTAACTTGCCTTTCAAGTTACATTCAGAATCCTACTCAATCTGAACTGCCTAAAATCGTGTTATATCACATCTATCCTTATCAGATTACATCACATAGATCAATTAGGAACATCTTCGTCTAAATAAAACTCTAATTGATAAGATAAGATAACAACAAGATAGAGGTTACATTCAACTCGGAAACTAACATCTTTGTAAGATCTCCCGCGATCTCTATCCGTTGATGATGCAATGTGATCTCGCCGAAGTCCACTAGCATATTAGCCTGATTCAATGCTCTCATAACAAGTCTATTAGTCGTGGTTCATTCATTCGAGCATGGGCTAAGTCCTTAGTCCGTCAAGACTTTAGCCTAGGTCAAGTCAATCTCTACAAGATCCGATGCTCTACTAAAATTCGCACCAAATCTGATCCCACCCGTCCACGTTTGCTTTAGTGTTTTCACATGCCTCCCTCATGCGTGAATCCAGTTAACCTCTTGCCTAAGGCTTCTCATAAAGGTAGCTAAGAAGCGCTCCGAAACTTAGAGTTCTAACATCTTACATATTATAGTAGTGACGAGAAACGACATGTCGTTAGGCATGATGAGAGCTTGAGACCACTCGTAGACCGTGTTGATTGAACTATCTAAATTGCGCGTTGGAACCAAACGAAGCAGAAGACCAAGAGAAAATGGCGATATCACATTCTCCGATTGTCAATCCACTTCGTACCACTTCCCCTTTTACTTCTTCTCGCTTCCCTCCTCGCCGACCATTCTGTGCCGCCGTTATTCTCTGCTCCTACAGTTACTCTTTTCTCTCTTATATCTCTTTGATTCGTTTACTTAACTGAGAAATGAGAGTGTGTTTCTGTTGTTTGATCAGAGTCAGGGAGTGGATTGACGGCTGAAGATAAGAAAGCTTTGTTCGAACGCTACGGATTCGATACGGACGCTCACCAGTTGTCCCACAATCCTCCTAAGGTAATTATCTCTGTTTACTCTCTTTGTGTGTACGTTTTGTAGCTGATGAGCTTGTATTTGTTTATGTTATAGACAAAGAGGAGGGTTAAGCAAGAGAAAAGACCAGGAAAAGCAAAACAAGTCTCCGAGCAAGTAGATGAGCCACAGCGGGAAACCCATAAATTGCTTCAGGTTTTGTCCAAGATTGTCGGAGTTTTTTACGTTACTTGAAGAAAGTGTAATACCAATAGCAACCGAGTCACTGCCTTGCAGGTGCTTGGTGGAAAGGCTAAAAGAAAGAAGTTATTGTCACCAAAGGGCATGGATGTGCGCCCAATGATGGAAGTCGTTAAAGGTTCAGCCTTTGATATCCTTCAGGTACTCTTAACATTTCTTGAGCTCTTATTTACCAATCAGATAGACCCAAACTGTTCTTTCTTTCATCATTTAGTTGAGCTTCTTCTGTAGGCAGCTGGTGGGTGTCCTGCGTCATTAAGGCCTGGTCGGTGGTTAGATTTGTATAGTGGTACTGGATCTGTTGGTATTGAAGCCATAAGCCGAGGATGTTCTGAGGTAGCTTGCCATTGCTTGCAACGTTTTCAATTCTTAATATTTGAATATCACCTGTAAAATCAGCAAGGATTTTGTGGCCTTGTATGTCAATTCTCAGGTTCATTTCGTTGAGATGGATCCCTGGGTCGTTTCAAATGTTCTGCAGCCAAACTTGGAAGCTACGGGGTTTCTTGATGTTTCGGTTATACATACAGTTCGTGTTGAGAGCTTTCTACAACAGGCAGAGCAACTTTTAGGTGTTTATCTTCTCTCTGATAGGCATAAACTTGTCCTCCTCAAAAGAAAAATATGTTGGTTTCCTTACTGATTTCTGCTGTCTGTTGCACTTTTATTTGGCATTTCTTATGTAATGTGTTCCTAGACATATACCTTAGGTACTCGTATTGATGTAAATTTGTCTTCTTACATGTTTGTAGACAATGAAAATCAAATAACAGAATATGGGAGATTAACAACCTTATATTGAAGTCCTAACGTTTTCTTTAAAGAAGAAGTGGAAGAATTCCTGTAACAATAGCATATTCTATTTGCAGTGTGGGACATGGATTGTAGAGTAATGCTTTACTTCATTTTATTGATCTTGTGAGCTGTTTACATTAGACTATAGCAGCAGAAAACTATGTTTCTCCATTATCTCCTTTCCATCAGAGTGAAAATTTGATGCCTGTAGGTGGGGATAGAGCTTTTGATTTCATCAGTGTCACGCCACCTTATACACAAGTTAATTATGAGATACTGATGGATCAAATTTCAAAGTCAACTGTTATTGGAGAAGATACGTTTATCGTAAGTGCTTATCCTGAGCTTGTTTGCTTTGTATACTTCAGTTGTTAATTTTTCAATTATTTTTTTAATATCATTTTATGATCTAGGTAGTGGAGTATCCTCTAAGAACTGACATGCTTGAGTCCTGTGGATGCCTTGTGAAGGTATGTCTTGCAAACTATATTTCCATTTTTCAACTTTCTAAGCATTTGCTTATTTATTTATTTGGATAATTGGATAGAACTCCTTCATTTTCTTCCAGCCTGTTCTCACCTACATCCTCTTGCCCTTTTTCTTTTGCATGTTTCTGTATTTTCTTCTCTATGGATCAACATAATACCCATCAGAGCCATTGTTCTAAATGTTAGATTTTAAGTTCATTCCAGGTTGCTACTCCATCAAATATCATTATCTTGACCCCCTAACCTTGCAGAAATTCACAGAAATTAAGTGGCCCATGAACGTATTAAAATACGATTTGTCCAAGTTAGATAAATTGTAGCTGATAACTCTCTACGTCAGCCCCATTTTCTAGTGCTTGTGTAATGACCTTGTGTGCCAGATGTGATATTATTTTTGTTTGGCAGGAATACAATCCTTTGTTTTTTTTGTCTGGTTTTTGGTGATTATTGTGTGAAACTGCAGATAAAGGATCGACGATTTGGCCGGACTCATTTAGCAATATATGGGCCTCAGTGGGCCCTAAAGAGGAGAAGTCCAGAGAAGGTCACTTCAAGAAGTTCAAATACTACCTTACAAGTGAAGGTGTAACATAATTCGAGCTCAAAATGACTTATGCACGGATCATTCAGGCAGCTTTAGCAGATATGATTGGAACTTGTATTATTAAGCCCTTATAACTTCAGGCCTCGAGAAACAAGCTCCGGAATCTATGGTAATTACCTTGTAACCCGAACATTGCTAAAGTTTGACTTCCCTTACAGGTGTTATTTTAGCTGCTGAAACTATCTTCTCGTTTCATATTGCAGGTTTGGGTTCTTTTCACACGACTAATGAGCTTGAGAGGATCGGGGTAGGGACTCTTATGAATTTGGCTGTTATAACATGATATATGCTAGCAAGTTTCATGTATAAATGGCTGATCTACAACCCGCATTGTATCACCAGACCGAACATGTCGATATTGGAAGTGTTTTGTTTCGGATAGCATTCTCTCCCTCCTTTTACCTTTAGAGCACATGTATACCGGAATCATTTCTATATATCCAATCTTGATCTTCGATTTGCCTTAGATACTTATGCAATGATCTACTTTGAACTTGTTTCCTACTGTTTAGAATTTGTATGTATACCTAACTGCTGTGTTTCGAATCCAAACTTTGGCTTTGGCAGAACACTTCATCAGTGCTTTTACATGCCAGGTGGGTTCAGTAGTAGTCATTCTTTGAATCTTCTCATCTTTATGAAACCTACTACCAAGTTTTTCTAGATTCATTGCGTGAGGCTGAAACTGATTCAAAGCTATGACCGGCTTACTTTTCCAAATGTGTGTAATAGCTTTTGCAGGAATGGTCTATTCTACTCTATGTTCCATGAAATTGACATGCCAGAGAAAAGAAACCTTTTTAATGCCCATTAAATCTTTAAAACCATATATAAATGTTATGAACATATTAATTAATAAATTTGACCGACTAATTAATAAATTGATCCATTTTTAACAATAATAGTTACTAAAATAAGTCGAACCAGAAAGTTGAAAATTGAATCGAAAAATTAGACAATTAAGTCGATTAAATCAGTTGAATTTTTTAATCATTACGATACTTAAATCGACATCTCTTCAAGCCATACAAGCATTAAAAAAAATCAACAAAAGACAAACAAACTATTTCTATTTTATTAGTTACCCATCTCTCTCAGACACATATCCACAAAAGTACCATAATTCTATTCTCTGCATTTAAACTGAAGCCAGCTTTCCTTTTAGAGCATACTCAAGCTTCTCCTTTTGTTTCTTCAACACTTACAATGTGTTTTCTGGGTCATGGAGGTTCTTAGTTACTGGTCAGCTTCTCGTATTCACTGAATTGTAGGAGTAAACAAGGGGTGGGTTAGAACATGGGGACTGGGACTGTATCGTCAAAGATGTTCGGAGCTGTTCTGTTCTGTGGAGTTGTCTGGTTCTTCTACGTCGTAATCCTGATAAACCTCGAAACTACAAAGCTGACAAGAACTACAGTACCAGAAACAGGAGTTTCAGATGATTGGAGCAGATTCATTGGAAGAGGAAGACACCCTTTTCTCCAAAACTTCCATCTCAATTATGTCAACAAGCGACGAGTGCCTAATGGACCTGATCCTATTCACAACAGGTACATACATACATACATACATACATACATGTAAGTACAAATATATAGAGCTAGCTTCAGAACTTTTTCCTGATGCTGTTGTATTCTTCAACAACAACCAGTTTCGTTCTAGTTTTGCTTTCCATTTCTCTGTTTGAACTCCGTTGGCAGGAGAAAAAGAATCGAGACAGATAAACACAAGTTGAAATGCATGAAAGCTGATGATGGTGTTACTCTACAAAAGCTTCTTTAGTTAGCAATCTTTCTCTTTTTTTTCTTAAGAAACAAAGACATTGGGAAAATAACTAGACCATCACTTAACTTTTCTTTTTGATGAATTCATCATCTTACTGAAGAATGTTCATTTAGTTCTTATCTCAATATTGGAATGATAAGTATCTTGAAAATAGAGCTTGTTTCTCTAGCAGAGTATCCAAGTCCGGAAAGCCTCCAGGTCGAATTTGAGCTTTCAGAGGCATCTCATGACCAGCCATGAACACTGACCGGAGATATAAGCAATAGATTCTCCGTTGGATCTTTTTCTTTTTCTGGTTTAGAGAGGTTGAGATAAGCTCATTGCTCCTATATGCTATGTATAGCTTCACCTGCTGCCAGTTAATGGTTAGTTTTGGAGCTGTTGAGTGCTTAATATTAGTATTTTCACCATGTCATTGCCACATATTGTATTGGTGACACATAATTAACTTTTATTTAATAATTAAAAAATCAAGAATTTTAAAATAATCATACGCTCTTTAAATATTAAATTTTGGGTTCGAGTTGTATAAATAAATGCTTAAGTATTTATAAAGTTGAATAATTTAAATGTTTAATTTGCATCTAAAATTGGATCATTAACCACGATGGGTTTTAGTATCCGCGCATACAAGATTGGTAAGAAGTCTAAACCTGCATCAAATCTTTTGTTCCAATTATTTTGTTTCAACCTTGTTTCAATCCTACTTTATTAAATTTTATCAACACATTTATATAAATTATGATAAAAATATCATAACTGGAATAGGAGATTTGATCCCTTCTAAAACTATATCCACTTTTTTATTTATTCTAATGGATTTTTAGCCCTTTTTTTGTTTAAAGGGAAAATACAACAGAGATTACAAAACTAGTCTGAGGAAGCAGATCCCCGACAAATCTTCTAAGAGAGTACGTTGGCACCCTATAGGTGTATAATCAAACAAGGTAATGCCGACATCCGAATGGACTGCGTGGTTAGCAAGTCAATCTGTACATCTATTACTCTCTCGATAAACGTGACAATAAACAACAAACCAATTCCACGTGAGTAGTTCGTTGATACCCGAGACAATAGGGGTGGGGAGCCTTGGAGCGATTCTCTGCCGAAGAAATGAGATGATGCGCTGCAAGAGAATCCAGTTCTAATTCTATCCGACGGAAGCCCCGGTCCCAAACTAGCGACAGCCTTATATAAACGCCCCAAAGTTTAGCAGTCATCGGGTTAAACCAACCGAAATTCTGAGAGAAACTCTCTAGCCAATTGCCGTCCTAGTCACGTAAAATACCATCTGCTATAACCAAGTATTGGGAGAGATTGCAAGCTCCGTCTGTGTTTAGCTTCACCCAACTCGGCGGCAGTTTGCTCTGGCCAATGAATTATTGGTGACGAGGAGGGGGTCCAACGATTTTTAGCTTTTGTTTCAAAGTTGCTTTGTGTTTCCCAAACCAAGAGCTTTATCCATTAACCAAAGTTGCTCTTCTCGAAACATTTTTTTCCTCGAATTGTGCTAAAGTGATAATTACATTTAATCATATTTGCTAATATTGCCATTGTGTTTATGATAATTATATTTGCATTACTCGTAATTATACCCGCATCATTTAAAATTATCATAACCGCACATGATTATAATTTAAGATGTTGGGATTTGAATTTTACGAAAATTATAATTGACTTATTTACAAATAATTTTTTAATTAATTTTTTTAAATTTTTTATATTAGTAAAATTTTTACTGAGGTGTCGTTATTTATCTATGTTTTGAAAACCAGACCGAATCGGCCGGTTCGACCTGTTTGACCGATGATCGGTCGGCTATCCGGTCCGGTTCACTCTTAAAAACTGTAACGGTCCGATCACTAGTTCAATAAATTTTTTATTTTTTGTATTTTTTAAAATATTATTAATATTATATATAATTAAATATAATTATTGCATAATTATGACGTCACACCGGTTTGAACAGATCGAATCGATCAAATCGGTAACCAATAAGACCTGCGGTTCGATATCCAATCTGGGTTTCAAAACACAGTTATTTATAATTGAATCATTTATCCCATTAAGCATTTTTTAAACTGAAAAGTTAAGTTTTTTAATATGGTAAAGCACATAATTACTCAAAGTTGGTGAATGTTTATCTTTTTGGGTATATACCTCAAAAGTGAAAACAAAGCATAGGAGGCTAATTGCTTTTCCTTCTTTTACTTTTCTCTTGCTTCATCTTTTTTCCTGGGTTGATTTGACTGCATCGAGAAGCAAAGACTCGGTCCAAAGTAACAGAGATTCAGAAAATACGGATTCCTTCTTTGTCTTTTGCGGCATTCGGCTTTCGAGACGTCCAACTCAAATTCGAAACTCAATCAAATTAAATTGGATCCGTTAATTTTGGGCCGGGTCGAGTAGATACCGATTTAATTTGGTGCTCTCTCCTATCCAAAATAAATATCGTTTTAGAGGGATTTTAATTATTTAAAATAAGTATCGTTCACGATTTTTCATGCATGTTTATAATTTTATTTCCAAAATTACCATTTAATTTCTCTCACATCCTAATTATACAGATTACATTTTCAAGACAATTCAACATGCAATTAACAAGGATATATCAAACATTTCACTAACTTTTTTAATAAATATGCATCTCTCTAAAACGATACTTATTTTAGATAGGAGAGAGTAACATTTATTTTTATGAACTCTTGATTTTACTATAATAAATATGGTTGGGTCAGTCATGCTAGGCCCAGGTCCAACCCTAGGATGGCATGTGGGCCGATCGACTCATTCCCAAGATGATGAGCTAAGCTCGGCAGGTATTCACTATATAAGTTCATTATCTCCTCATGACGCAGGTATGACCCTAAAACCCTAATACTCTCTATTCCTAGCCACAAAACTACTACAAAAGAATTGACTTAAGCATCGGAGGGGCTGTCCGGCGATCAACCTTCGATGTGCTTTTATTGTTTTTTGCAGGTATTTTCTAGTTGAAATCAATGGAGCTCATGGATCCAAACAACGGTACCCAGTCTTAGAAAAATCAGACCGAACCAAAATACATGTATAAAGTTACATATTATCATACTTTCTCATATTTTACTTTATGGTATGACTTTAAATTGAATATAACGACGATGACGTGCAGTATTAAATGCATTCCAACGATACTTTAACATCTTGGTCCTATGTTAATCAGACGGTTAAAGTTGGTGTAGACCTTTTTTTGTGTTTGAAAGGGACATGAAGCTTTCGATTTCTTATAGGTTTGATGAAATGAATGTACTTTAGTACAAGTATTTCATCGTATCTGATTACAACAGCTATGATTTAGTGTCATAATATGAAGCTTTAGTGGCTTTTGATTGGGAGAGATTTCATTTATTTTTTTGGTTTACAAAGGAAAGAAATACAAGATGTCTTAGAATACAACGCTCTTTTCGTATATTTGTGGAGAAGCTTCTGGACGCTTAACGGAGGCTTCTGTAGGATATGGAAACCCGGACTTAATAAGATCGAGAGAGTTGCCAGATTGTCGGCGCACTGATTTTCTTTACAAAACACATACTAAAGTTGTACCTCTCAAGTTCGGTGTAAAGGCCCTCGGATATCTATCACCAAAAAAGTATTCTCAGTCAGCACTATGTAAGAGGAATAGTGAATGTTAATGACCTCTAAAAAGTTCACTTTGACAATAACCCGTCGATATCCCATGTCTCAGGCCACTATAAGTACTAAAAAAACACCCAAAGTTCTGCAAACTAACTCTTTTGCATCAAACAATCATATGTGGTAGATTCCGGTATTAGAAAAGATCAATGTTTTAAAAATATCAAAAAGTAAACTCGTAAAATAAGAGGTTTATAGTTTAAAGGTTTAATAAATCGGAATATAATAAGGCTATGTTTGATTAGACGTAAAGTTTTTAATAAAATTGAATAAAATGAAATAGAATGGAATTAAATGATTTATAAAGAAATGATACGTAAATGGATGTAATACTAGAAAATTATTATTTGGAAAGATGAAAGAGTTCATAATGTAATATAGTAAAATATTGTTTAGATGAAAAGTTTATAATGTAATATAGTATTTCATTTTACATTATATCCTAAACCTCTCAAATTGGAGGTTTTCTATTTTTACTGATTATAATGAAATGAAATGTAATATGAAATCCTCTTCTTTTATCTCATCTGATTCTACTCCATTATAAAGCTTCCTTCCAAACAATGAAATGATGTTACATTTCATTCAATTCCATTATAAAACCTCCAATCAAACATAGTCTAAACACTGAAAATAAGATTGAAAAAAATATTATCATTACTCACGGAAAAAATTGAAGCTTAATTAAAAAAAACTGTTAAATGAAAACTAACTAAATTACTTTAGTTTATGAAAGTTAGCCACTTTATAAAATTTGACCGATTAATTAATAAGTTGATTGATTTTAATAATAAGAATTGCTAAAGTAAATTAAATTGAAAAGTTGATCAGTTCAAAATTTTTGTGAATTGATCCGATTAAACCGTTTCAATTTTTTTATCATTAAAAATTACATATTTGAGTTATTAAATTGAGTTTATCTTTAAGAACAAATTGGTAAATTTAGGGCTAGTTAGCCATTAAATGATTACAAAATACATGATTAGGCTTGATAAAAAAAGTTTGGTTCAACTTCAGCTTGAACTTAATAGATATTGTGATTATAGTACTCCAAATCTCCAATTTCTGATTATTGTCTAACCATCATGTCCTAGAAAGCCATGAAAGCATCAAGTTGGCGATAAGGGCTGTTTTCAACTTAAACTAAGATGCTATGTTATGGATTAACTTTCAAGGTTACATAAAAAAGATGAATTGGTATAAAAAAAAATCAAAGTTCTTACATTCTAGGTTGTGAATGAAGATTTTTTTGCTTACACCAATCAATATTGGTTTAAAATGTTTAACCAATAAGAGACCCTTATAAACTAGATTAAAGTTAAACAAAATTAAAAAATTTGAAAAAATAATTAAAGAAAATTAATATTACTTATCGAAAAATTTAATATTTAATTACAAATATAAATAAAAACTAATTATTTTTAATGAAATTTGACTAATTTACGATAACTGGATGATTAATTAATAAACTAATCAGTTTTTAATAATAAAATTATTAAATTAAATTAAAAATTAAAAATTGAACAAAAAGTAAATCGATTCGAGATTTTAACGATTAAACCGTGTTGGACCAATGGTGGTTGACAAATAAAAATCCCTTTATGTTTTGATAATTATAAAATATATAGAATTGATTAAGAAATTATTTCAGGTTTTTAATTAAAGGAT
>JAOSBK010000001.1:28856583-28869424 GCA_027568895.1 Erythroxylum shatona | reverse complement strand
TATTATTATTATTATTATTATTTTTTTATTATTATTATTATTATTATTATTATTATTATTATTATTATTATTTTTTTGTTGTTGTTGTTATTATTATTATTATTATTATTATTATTATTATTATTATTATTATTATTATTATTATTACTATTATTATTACTACTACTACTACTGCTACTACTACTATTACTACTACTAATACTACTACTACTACTACTACTACTGCTTCTGCTCTATTATTTTAATATGTGTATAAATATGTTTTTATGTAAATTTCTTAAAAAAAAATGTATATCAGTTAAGAGTAAAACTGCGTACTTTTAAACTTCCCTGAAACTCCTAATCAACCAAAATTTCACTGGGTTATTGTATTGTATCATATAGTTTATATAATGTGCTTCTAGAAAATAAGAAGTATAACAGCTCATACCACTCGCCCGCATATATTATCTACTTTATGTATAATCCTCTTTTAGACTCTATTATCGCTCACGGTTTTGTTTCTCCCGAAGTCTACCCAGCTTACCACGGGAAAACGCGTTTACGAGTGAGAGATTGTCACAACCTTATAAGGCATGCTTCGTTTCCTTCTCTAATTGATATGGGATAACGAGTATCCACTCCTCCTGGGTCCCAACATTTTCGTTGACATACCATCCATCCAGGTATTAAGGATGGTATGCCACTTAAACTTTATTACTAAGGATGACAATGAATTGGCTCATAGGTCAACTTTGTCAACTCATAGGTCAACATTGTTAGTTTTTTAAAAATAATGTATATTTTTAATTGAATTCGGATATGGGCTGCCCAAGTTCAGACTTACCTGAGACCTAATTTTTTAAGTAAAACTACGTTTGGCTTATTTTGGACCGGCTAACCCTGTTCACTACTATATTATACTTATACAAGTATTTTTATACTTTAAAAATTATTTTATTCACTTAGCACACAAATTCAAAAAATTAAAAGTTGGAACCAAAAAAAGAGAGTAATAATAAAAAAATGTTTCTTAAATAAAAATTTACTACATATTAAGTTGTTGTAAATGAGAAAACAAAATTATCAATAAAATAATTCACTACCTTACTTTAATTACAAAATCATTATCTTAAATAATATACAATGCATATATTTCACCATTAAATCATAATGTATAAATTATACATAATTTTCATATCTTAAGTTATTATCAAATTTTAAATTTTAATACAAATTAAAATTGAACAATAAATCATATGAAACGATATATTAAAAAATTATTTGTTGAAATTTATGATTCATTTGCCTCTTTTTTTTCATAGTTGTGAAACTAATGGCGAGTTATTAATAAATATATTTATATAATATTAATATTATTAATTTATAATCACAGTTAAGTGACAATGAGTTAGGTTGAGTTCGAACCTTCAAGCTTAAGTTTTATCTAAATTTTGTATTTGAACTCAAACTCAACTCAAATATTAAAAATTTCAAAAATAAAAATTTGAATTTGCAAAAAAGTTCAACTAATTCGAGTTAAATTTATTAATTTCAAATCGAGTTAAATTGGATGGAATAAAAATTGTCATTTGATCATTTCCAAATTGGTAGGCACATCAATTAGGTTATACTCGATTTGATCAGGCCTCAGGCTTGATTATTTTCAAAAAATTGGGTTTTAAATTGAATTTGGGTTTGACTATTTAGACCTAACTTGAATTAAGGTTCAACAATTATAAAAAAATAACGTTATTTTTTATTTTTAATTTAAAATAAAAAGCGGACCAAGTAAAACTTTGAACGGCCTGATCCTGATTCGGACACGTGACTCGAGCCCGGCCCAACCTATTCCCACCTTGAATGGGAACCCTCCCATGCTTTATTTTTTATTTTTAATTTAAAATAAAAAGAGGACCAAGTAAAATTTTGAACGGCCTGATCCTGATCTGGCCCACGTGACTCGAGCCCGGCCCAACCTATTCCCACCTTGGATGGGAACCCTCCCATGCTTTATTTTTTATTTTTAATTTAAAATAAAAAGCGGACTAAGTAAAACTTTGAACGGCCTGATCCTGATCCGGCCCAAGTGACTCGAGCCCGGCCCAACCTATTCCCACCTTGAATAAGAACCCTCCCATGCTAAGGACTCCCAAGGCAAGCCATCTTTCCTTTCATTCGAAAAATTTGAATATATGTTCTTTTTTTTTTTTCTCTCTTTTTATAAACTTAAATAAGTTCGTTCCGCTTCATTTTTTCTTCCTTCTTCTTCTTCTTCTCCTTCTCCTACGTGTATGTCTCGAAGCATAAAATCTCCTTTCACTTCTTCGAATTCTCTTCTCCTTAACAATTCTCTCTTGTAGACACCTAACCTTTATTTTTTCTGTAACAAACGCACAATATGCGATTAATTGGAGAAGTACCAACACCCTAAAGATTCCTTTCATTACCTTGTGAGATCTGGTTGCTTGGTTTATTTGTTCTTCTCGTCGAGACAGTGAGTTTTTTATCATCGATTTATGAAATGGCTTTGTTGTTGTTCGCTGTTTTTTTGTTTTCTGGTTTGGTTTAGTGTGGAAATTAACTTGCTTTTTGGTGGGTTATGTTTAGGGATATGAAGAGAATACGAGATGAAGTTTATGGTGGTGGTGGAGGAGGAGGAGGAGTAGGTGGCGGCGGCGTTAGTGCTGGTGGTGGTGGCGGCTCGCAATTCAAGCGGCCTTTTGCTTCTTCTCGTGGAGAATCGTGAGTTTGAATTTATGTTTTGCTTTGTGGATTACACTCTTGTTGTTGTGTTGAAGTGCTAGTATTTGCCTTTTTGGTTGTTTGCTAATGGTTTGCGATGCATGATTTGTCTTCATCACTGTGTTTTTTGTTGTAGTCTGTAGGGTTTCTGCTTTTTTGTTTTATGTTTGTGTTTTTTATGTATGTGTTTAATGTGCTTGAGCTAGCTCACTACTTGTTGGTCGTTAATGGCCTGTATTGATGGATATGCAAATCTGGATTTAATTATTTAATTCAATATGCTGTTTTGAATCACGCATATGTGCATGAATAAAGAAGAGGTAAATAAGCTAAAGGATGGTATGCATTGAAATCTTTTCCAAGTCCTGAATTGTATATATTGTTGGAGATTAATTCTTGTTTTGTTTCCTGAGGAATGGGGTGGTTTGAGTGGGAATTTTGTTTACTAGTAAGATCTTGGAAGAAGTGTAAAGTTGCACGTGTACAAATTTAAGTGCTACAGTGTTGTATTGATGTTTTTCAGGGAAATATTGATAGGATGTTTTTTATCTACTTTTGCTCATTGCAGCTTCGTTCAATCACAAGTACCAATAGGGGGCGGGGGTGGAGGCGGGGGTACTGTTGGTGGGATTGGCACATCACAGAAGTTAACAACCAATGATGCCTTAACTTATCTTAAAGAAGTAAAAGACATGTTTCAAGACCAAAGGGAAAAATATGACATGTTCCTTGAGGTCATGAAAGACTTTAAGGCACAAAGGTTATTTTTCGACTGCACTTTCTTATACTGTTAGCCATTGGTGTTGGTCATGATTCTTGAGTATCTTATGTTTTTTATCCCCTGCAGAACCGACACAGCTGGTGTCATTGCAAGAGTGAAAGAGTTATTTAAAGGCCATAACAACTTGATTTTTGGTTTTAACACCTTCTTGCCAAAGGGTTATGAAATAACTCTTGATGAGGAGGAGGCTCCTCCGAAGAAAACAGTTGAATTTGAAGAAGCCATCAGTTTTGTAAATAAAATAAAGGTGAAAGTGTTGTTTCACTGTTGTATATGGAGTTGTTGATGCCTGTTTTTAGACTTTTGACTGATGAGTTCTGTCCTACAGAAGCGATTCCAAAGTGATGAACATGTTTATAAGTCATTCCTAGACATTTTGAATATGTATAGGAAGGAACACAAGGACATAAATGAGGTCTATAGTGAGGTAATTATACATTTATGCATTCTACAATGTCACCGTTTGGTCTTAAGTGCATCTTTTTGGAAGGAAACTCTCATTCTACTCGTGCAAGATTTTCAACTGTTTTTTTTAATTATCTTCAGGTTGCTACACTTTTCGAAGACCATCCAGATTTGCTCGACGAGTTCACTAGATTTTTACCAGATAATTCGGCATCAGCGGTGGTGCATAATGGTCCATATGCGCGCAACTCTACCCACCGCTATAATGAACGGAACTCAGCAATCCCTTTGCGGCAACAACAAATGGACAAGGTACATGGATACCATTTTCTCCTCATTTCCTTTTTAACCCATCCAATTGATGATGGTTTTGACCTGTTTGATTGTTCGGGACAAATGTAGTAATTGATTGTTGGGTTAAACATACAATACTGATAAAGAATTTCTTTTACCAGCAACGGCGTCGAGACAGAATAATTGCTTCTCACGGTGAACGTGACAGCATTGACCAACCTGAACTTGAGGATGACAAAGCAACAATAAAAATGCAAAAGGATCAGAGGAGGCGTGCAGAGAAGGAAGGTAGGGATAGAAGAAATCATGATCAGGATGAAAGGGAGCTTGAGCATGATAACAGCAGGAATTTCAGTTTGCTACGGGACAAGAAGAAACTTCCAGCTAAAGTTGAAGGTTTTGGCATGAATTCGAATGTTGCTTCCTATGATGACAAAGGTTCTATTCCTTAATACTACCAACAAATTTCGTGTTCTACACATCCTTCGACAGATTATTTGTAGTTGGGGTTGTCTGATTTTATTCTCATTTGGGATGTACTTTGCAATATGAAAAAAATGATGGCTGCATGTTGCAATTCCATACTTGTCACATTGATGAAGCCTGCACTCTGGGAGTCTTTAGGGAAGAAGAATAGCATAAGCATTAACTTTACATCAATGTTTTAGGAAGGGAAACTTATTGTTATTCCAATGAGAGCTAGTTTTTGTTGCTTTTTTTCCACTATATGCATGTAGATTATTAATTATCCTTCTTAGAGCCTATTCCTTGCACATACATTCAAATGATTGGTAGAATATGGCTGTCCGAGGTTTCAGGTTTTCAGTATCATAGATGTCCTGGTTCTTGCCTTGTTAACATCCCTTTCTTGCTTGACTTCTTAAGCTTTTCAGCATATTTAACTTCTTGTTTCACTATGTCAGGCATATCCAGTCAGGGATTCATCTTCTGCGAGAAAGTGAAGGAAAAATTAGGGGACTCAGATGACTACCAGTCATTTTTGAAGTGCCTTAACTTGTTCAACAATAGGATCATAAAAAGGAATGATCTTCAAAATCTAGTACGGACCAATCATTTCAAGCAAGAAGTGGATTTTCATTGTGGAAGACATTTTAAATATTTCCCTTTTATTTGGCGTTTAACACGATATGCCATATCAATACGGATCTATTCAATCTATGAATTTATTATTATTGAATTTATATGTGAGCTTCTTACTTTCATATACTTGAACTAAGAGTTTATTGCAGGTGACTGATCTAATTGGGAAATATCCTGATCTTATGGAGGAGCTAACTGTTTTCTTGGACCGCTGTGAGCGTGATGGTATTACCTGGAAACTATTTCTTATTCATTGTTTAATGTTCCTAAATTCTTTTGATATCTCTTTCATTATTCTTAAATTATTTAATTTTTATCACAGATGGATTCCTTGCTGGTTTTATGAGTAAGAGTAAGTTCGTATTGATATGACTATTGACCTTTAATAGTTTCTTAACAGATGGAGGTCAACTATTTGCTAATCACCTAATATAAACTGCTATTTATACTGAGAAATGCTTTTTTTTTTTAATGCAGAATCATTAGGTAGTGGTGGACTTGTTTCCAGATCATTGAGAATGGAAGACAAAGATAAAGAGCATAAGCATGAATTTGATGGATCTAGAGAAAAGGACAGATACAGGGAGAAGTATATGGCTAAGTCTATTCAAGAGCTTGACCTTTCAGACTGTGCACGTTGTACCCCTAGCTACCGGCTTCTGCCAGATGATGTATGAAGTTTCCATCATATTTGTTCTTTGAATTGCCATCAAGGTTTGTGCTGATATGTCTGTTGGTCCCTGTTTCTTTGCAGTATCCCATACCTTCAGCAAGCCAAAGATCTGAGCTTGGTGCTCAAGTATTGAATGATCACTGGGTCTCTGTGACATCAGGAAGTGAAGACTACTCTTTTAAACATATGCGCAGGAATCAGTATGAAGAAAGCTTGTTCAGATGTGAAGATGACAGGTAAGGTGTTTGTTGACCTCAGCTGTCCCAGTTTGTGCTGCTTTCCTCTTTTTGTTTGGCAACAGTTCTCTGCTTTACTGAAATAATGACATTTCGTATTTTCTTTGTAGATTTGAGCTGGACATGTTGTTGGAGTCTGTAACCTCTACTGCTAAACGCACAGAAGAGTTACTCAACAGCATCAATGAAAATAAAATAGAGATTCCGATACACATTGAAGAACACTTTACTGGTCTGTAAAAGGAGCTGGATTAGAGTAACTTAATTTTGAGATGTTTTTATTACACTAGGGGGATTTACAAGCTTGCTTAGAGCTGACATAATTGAGAATCCACGATATATATTTTTCTTTCTTACCAGCTTAAGTTTCAAACTTCTTTATATTGTTATGCAGCTTTAAATTTAAGGTGTATTGAGCGGTTGTATGGTGACCATGGCCTTGATGTGATGGACATATTACGTAAAAACTCAACTGTCGCACTACCTGTTATATTAACTCGGTTGAAACAAAAACAAGAGGAGTGGACAAGGTGCCGTTCAGATTTTAACAAGGTTTGGGCTGAAATTTATGCGAAAAACCATTTCAAATCTCTTGATCATCGCAGCTTCTATTTCAAGCAACAAGATTCAAAGAACCTGAGCACAAGAGGTGTGTTTCTATTATTCACCACTCTCATGCTTACTTTTAACATTCTTGCTGTACTTGAACTCCTGTTCTAGGTCCGTATTAGTTCATTAGTTCTCCTGCCAGTAATGAATTGACTTGGATATTCCAGAAAACATTTTTATTAAGCTATTAAGCAGTGGGAAATATAATATATGCTGACTGGCCATATGGATGATTCTTTGGTATTATTGTTCATTTTATGCTCAATGGTTGCTTTTTGAAACCACAGCACTGGTGGCTGAAATAAAGGAATTGAAAGATAAGCAGCAGGAGGACAATGTTCTTCTTGCATTTGCTGCCGGAAACAGACAACCTTTGCTCCCACATCAGGAATACGTGTACTGTGACATCAACATTCACGAAGACTTGCGCAAACTTGTTGAATATTCATGTGAAGAAGTTTGCTCGACCAAAGAGCAATTAGATAAAGTTATGAGGCTCTGGACTGGGTTTGTGGAGCCTGTGCTGGGTGTCGCTAATCATCCTGATGGCACCGATTGTTCTGTAGATGAAGGACAGACTAGGTGTCCTGCCATAAAGTGTGGCAAATCAATCATTGCAGAGAATGGTGGAAGCCCTGTGGCTGATCCTACTGTATTGAGTTATAAACAAGCAAAGGCAGCTGACAATGGAGATGAAAGCATTTTACCTGAAGTGTTAAACCTTGGCAAGACAAGTTTGGCAAATGGAGACTGTTCAACGGAAGAGTTTAATTTCCCTGAAGTAGATTGTGCTTGTAAAGATGATCAAACCCCAAATAGATATGTGCTAGAAAGAGAGAAGCAGGGTACTGATACAAGTGACAGAATATCTGGATATAATCGAGAAATTGATTCTGCTCAGGGTATAGCAGATGCCAGAACATGTCATATGCTTGGAGCAGAAGATGGTCATGTAGGAACCAGCACTACTGGGATGGCAGGTGTGTTTTTGAATTCTATGCATACTTTCCATGGTACTTTGGCAAATTTCCAGTTATTGAGTATTATACATCTTCTGATATTCTGAAGTATTAATATTTAAAGGACCTGGTTCAATTTCTTCCATTCCTGCTACCGCCGTTACTGAGGATCACAAACTCAAAACTGGTACTGATACTGTCTTTCCACCTGAGGTATTGAACTTGCAACTTCTGTGATTCAAAAATTCTAGATGTCATGATTGATGCTGAAATTGTCTGATTTTTCTTTCCTTGGCTGTTTTGGCTTGTATATTAAATCAGTTGGTTGGGATTTCTACCAGTTTGTCTGTGAAATGCTCCTCTTAAATGATTGTTGTCAATTTCCGTCTCCTTGGTGCATCAGGTTGGGGTTGCAAAATCTGTTTTGGCCACAAATGGAATACCAGTTGACTCCTTTAAAGCTAGTAGTCCATTCAAAATTGAAAAGGAAGAGGGTGAGCTATCACCTAATGGTGATTCTGAGGACAACTTTGTCCATGGAGATACTAGTATGGAGGCTATGCCAAAAGCAAAACACAACACTGAAGGTAAGCAGAATGATATTGGAAATGGAGAAGAATCCCATCGACGTGAGGCTAGAGCTCAACATGATGCTGATGCAGATGCTGATGATGAGGATAGTGAAAATGCTTCTGAAGCAGGTGATGATGTTTCAGGCAGTGAGTCTGCTGGTGACGAATGTTCCAGGGAAGACCATGAAGATGACGAAGATGTAGAGCATGATGAAGTTGATGGGAAGGCTGAGAGTGAAGGTGAAGCTGAGGGAACAGCTGATATACATTTTACTGGTGGAGATGTGCCTTTGTCAGGAAGTTTTCTTGTAACAGTGAAGCCCCTTGCTAAGCATGTTCCATCAGTCTTGCTTGATGAAGAGAAGAAAGGTCTTCAAATTTTCTATGGAAACGATGATCTTTATGTGCTTTTCCGGCTTCATCAGGTAAGGAAACACAATCAATGGGAAATCTTTGTTTCATGTTGTTCATAATTCATTGTCTATTAACCTGTGTGTTAAAATTTCAGATCCTCTATGAAAGAATTTTATCAGCAAAGATAAATTCTATTGGCGCTGATATGAAATGGAGAACTTCTAAGGAGTCTGATTGTCCAGATTTCTATGCCAGGTGTCTTTATATTCTATTTTGTATTTTACCATGTTATTGCATAACACATCCTTGTGATGATCGTTGTTGTATGTTATGTAGATTTATGACTGTGTTGTACAATCTGCTTGATGGATCCGTGGATAATGCAAAGTTTGAAGATGAATGCAGAACTATAATCGGGAATCAGTCGTATGTGTTATTCACACTGGACAAGTTGATATACAAATTGGTGAAACAGGTTGGGTTACTAAATATGTTATCCTGAATTTGTTGTGTTCTGTGAGAACATATGAATTATAACTTTTGTTGCAGCTTCAAACTGTTTCAACTGATGAAATGGACAATAAGCTTCTTCAATTGCATGAGTATGAGAATTCCCGAAGAGCTGGGAAGTCCATTGATTGGATATACTATGATAATACACGGTTCCTTCTTCATGATGAAAACATATACCGTATGGAATTTGTAAGCCAACCCTTCTTTCTATTGTTTATCTAAATAGATTTTGTCTTAAGTGTTTTCTTCATTAACTGTTGTCAAATTTTCTTCTTGTGCTTCAGTCATCTGCTCCGTATCGTTTGTGCATTCAGATGATGGACAATGTAATTGAGAAGCCTGAGGTGTTGCAAGTATGCATGGACCCTAATTTTGCAACATACTTGTATAGTGATTATCTGTCAGTCTCTCCTGGGAAAAAAGAGCCACATGACATTATATTGTGCAGGTACTGACATCATGTATCATTCACTTGCAGCAACTTGAATGATTGTTGATGGTTGAAGCATATTATAAGTAGTTCCAAATCTGCTTTAAACAGTTTATCCTTCACCTGACTTCAAAAAAAAAAAAAGTTTGTCCTTCATCAGAATGCCCATTCCCTAATTTATCCTAAAGGAGTTTTGTTTATGTGCTACTGGAGCTGTGTTTGTAACCTCCTGCTCTTCAGCCTTATGCTTCTGGAAGTTAGTTTGTTTCTAAATTTTGGGCTTGGGTAGTCCAGATGTAAAAAACGTCTTGTATGATGGGATAGTAGTTGATGTTTTATGCATCAGTTCGTATAGCAATTTTTTCTTTGAAATTCTCCCTGACCCGTTCTTCATAATTCAGTTTCGATGATTCTATCTGCTACTTGTTTGTAAAAAACCAGCTTTCCTATGGGTAGCCTCAACGTTGTTACCTTACATAGTATAAGATTCTCAAATCATATTTGAGACTAATAGCACTTCAACTGATATGAGCAGAAACAAGCGCAAATACGCAGGGCTACAAGAATCTTCTGCTTTGAGCATTGCTGTGGAAGGTGTTAAGATGTTCAATGGTTTAGAGTGTAAGATCGCTTGCAATTCTTGCAAGGTATATTCTATGGTTGCAGAATACAATTTCCTTTAGTTTCTTGCATCGTTTATTCATCGTCTACAAGTTCCACTTGTTTATACTGCATTTATGTTTCCCTTGCTGTGGAGATTACACAAGCAAGAAAATAGAAAATTCTGAGACTTGGTGTTCTAGCTTTTTGTAGTTTTTCTGATGTTCGCTTTCTTAATGTTTTTGTTCAAAGTGCTGCTCTCTCTCTCTCTCTCTTGATGTATCTTCTCTTTTTTTCCTATTGATGAGCGTTAATATTTTCATTGCAGATTTCTTATGTGCTCGATACAGAGGATTTATTTTTCCGACCTAGGAGGAAAAAGTATAAATCATCCCAGAGATTCCATGACGAGGAGCAGGCAAGAGTACAGCGTTTTCACAGATTCTTATCTGCGTCTTAACAATTTTTAGTGTCCCCTAATCCACCTCAGATTGTGAATATGGTAATAGTTTTTATGCTCCCCTTGCTATCCAGTACTTTGAACGTTTCAGTGTAAGATTTGAACATGTTTTCCTGCTTCTCTAGTGTCATTGGGCAACTGAACCTATCGACGCAGCTTCAAGGTAACATCTTTGTGTACACTATTTGTCGAAGTGGCAACCCTGAGAAATTTAACTTGACTCAGTGATGTAAAATCCTGCAAGAACACACGAGCTTCATCTAAAACCATCCCTGTGTACATAAGGCTGATGGATGATAATTTTGTAGAAATGTATCTATTTCCTTGCTAATCACCTGTTGTTATAAGTTAGGAATTGACATACCCTTTTCATTTTCGATTTTTTTCCTGCATTTAATAGTTTTAAGGTTTCTTTTGTGGTTCTCGGGATTCGAGCAGCCAGAACTAGTGATCACCTGCCTCTGCAGTGTGAACAATTTTATCAGTTAGAGGAAAGAAGAAAGATTATGGAAGTTCAGAGGTGGGTTGTGTAGAATAGGACTATTTTAATCTCACAATTTAATTAACTGCACATTCTTTCTGAGGATTTTGCAGAATTTGACATGCTAGTTTACATTCTTTGGTTGTAGTATCACAAGGTTTAGATGATTTTGCAATGCAGTTCTGCAGAAGCTCACATATTGCAATTGAAATCTGCAGTGGTAGTTTGTGAATGTGGAATTATAATTTCATAGATTTGGTTTTGCATCACTAAATGCTTGTGCTTTCCAAACTTACAATTGGAGCTTTTCTGTGCTCAGAGAATCCAGCATTTTGATTTAATTGTAATAACTCTATGCTTTAATTTCATAACCCTTTTCAACTTTATGGAGAATGAGTTATTAAAATCGTGTTAAGAATAACTCTCTGTGATTCATCCAATTAATAATGTCAATCTTCATTTAATCTAATTAGAAATGCACTCTGAGCTTTAATTTCAGAATTATTAAGATTTGAGTTACTAAACACTTCGTGTGAAGAATAAATCTTCATAACCTATTTAATTAGTAGAATATTCCCTTTTTGAAGGGAAATATTAAAAATAGTAATACCATTTCAATATATGATAGGATTTGTATTAAATTATAATAAAGAAATAATAAAAATTGTAATTTAAATTGTGTTCTTTGCTCAATTCTACGAAGTAATAATAATCAGTTATATATTTAATAACGCCGACAATATTAGTAAAAATCCTGTAAAGACGTGAGATTTAGTGATTGTTTGGATAGGATTTTGAGAAATCAATAAACACTTTTTTTTATCATAAAAATCTTTCTTTTAAATGAGTATCTTCTTTAATATATGTCTTTTTTAAAAAGCCTGAGTTTCTTAAAAAAGTATTTTTCAAGTAGATTTTTCAGATAAATTAATGATCATATTTTTTAGTCCTTTTTGTTCTTACACATAATTTTCACAATATTTATAAACTTATCTTCACGTTATTTTGAGATTTATATAATATTATTTTATTTTTTTATATGTTTTAATTTTTTATATTAGTTTTACTTATGATATAATCCATATAAAAGATTTGGTTAGATATACTTTTATTTATATTTGATATGGTTTAAAATTATATAATAATATATTGTGTTTTGTATATTGTTTAATATACTTTAAATAATATTTATATGCACAAATAATATTTATTACAAAATAAAATATAATTAAAATTAAAAATATTTTTTATTTTTATGTTGCCAAGTAATCTATTATATGAAACTCTTTTTAAAAAGTTCTTTTTTTAAATGACAATCAAACAATCAACCAATGTTTTGAAAATCGGACCGAACCGGTCGGTTGAACAGAAAAATCGGTGAATCGGAGTATGAAACGATCTAGTTTAACCTGTATTTTTTGCGAGTGTTTGACCCGTTCATTTTGCGATCGGACTGGTAAAAACAGTTGAACCGGTGAAAGAAAGAACCGGCCGGTTCATTTAAAATGTCTTGATTTTGATGATTTCAACTTGAATGACTATTATAATTAGTGATCCTTTTTTTAATCTTTTTGATGAAATATGACTAGTAAGCTTTGTTATCTTATTTTGTGTTGTATTTGGCGAACTTTTTTAAAAAATTGTATATT
>JAOSBK010000001.1:28823397-28836379 GCA_027568895.1 Erythroxylum shatona | reverse complement strand
CTGTCTCCAGTTTTTGTTCCGTTCCGTCCTGTTCCGTTCCGTCTTCAGATACCGGAGACAGTAACCAAACGCAGCGTAACTGAACAAATCTAAGTGCCATGAACTGGCTTTAACCACATATAGAAAAGAAGGCACTTGATAGTGCTATGAGCAACAATTGTTCACCAACACCTTCAAAAACCTTCATCAGTTGCTCCGCTGTGAATGGAACAGCAAAGGGCATGCACATAACAATCACATTAAAGCAGTGAGTCAGAAAACGTTTCTGCAATACAATAACTTCCACAAGATCTTTCGTGAGCATGACAGTGGTATGTTTGTGGGAGTTTACAGACATTTGGGATGCGATTCGCCATTTTTGAACCACGAAAGACTTGATACATCAAGATAAAGAGAGTGTGGTTGGTACTCACAGGATCATATTTGGCTAGGATATTCTTTCTCACTGCATCTGCTTTCCACCCAGCAGATTGTGAATGACAGCAGTAGCAACTGGATACACAAGCAATACTCATGGCAGCTATATTCAGTACTAAAACTTGTAGTAACATCAAACAGAAAAGAAATAAACATGGACAATTTTGCATTCAGGAGGTTCAAATGGAATGGAAAAGGTAAAACAAGAATTGTTGAAAGAACAAAATATTAAGAATTCAAAGTGAATGACATCTTTTAGTTTCAATCTTAAATATGTAGACAAACACAATGATACCTAACCCTTACAAGTGAAGTATTTGAGTAAAACCAAATCGAAATAATACAAGAGATGCGGGATCTGAGATCTACGACTCAACTGTAGTCACTTGTTGCCACTCACCATCCACCGCCTCCTTCCACAATGTTACGTTATTATTCCCATCAGCCACAGCCAACAAGTTTCCAGTTAATGACCACGAAACTCTCCATACTGGGGTCTTAAAATCATTCAAAACCTTACCCTCCCATTGCTCTCCTTCCTTTGCCACAGTCCATATGACCACTGTTCCATCTTGTGAAGCACTAGCAATTGTTGATTTTGGAAGGCCCAAGTTGGGTGCCCAAGCCACATCCCTCACCCAATCAGTATGCTTCTGGAGGGCAGGGAAGCAATCCATCTTCCAAGTACCATTAGACAGCTTCCACACCTTCACAGTATTATCACAACCACCAGAAACCAGCTTCTGCACCGGATCGAGCAAACCAGATCCGACTAAGGCCCCAGGGGCCATTGCTGGGGCCCATGAAACTGAAGTGACCCCAACTGGGTGAGCCTGGTCTATCCTAGTTGTGTCCCAGCCGCCATCAGCCCTTCCACTGTAGACTGATATATTGCCATCAGATGATCCACAAGCTAAGCAGAGGCCAAGTTCATGAGGTGCCCAGGCAATGGAATTCACAGATGACTTATGATCATTGAAAACATGAGCTTGCACCCAATCATTTTGGCTGCCTTCCTTCCATATTATTACCTGCCCATCATAGGAACACGAAGCAATGATTGACCCAAACTTTGGGTGTGCCCAAGCAACTTGCCAGACAGGGCCATTATGACCTTTCAATATAGCAAGGTGCTGCGAAGCAGAATTGTTACTAATGCCAATGATCTTGATAGTCGTATCAGATGAAGCTGTAGCTATACGCTTCCCATAATAATCCATGACCACATCATGAACCGTATCTTCATGACCAGTTTCAATCTTCTGCCCTGGCATCTTTTTTCTTTCACCAACCAACTTTTCCCTGAATCCAAATGTTACCCATTCAATCATATAATCCACAAATACAAACAAATTTTCAACAAGAAAACCGAGTTCACGTCATCATTGGTTATTGGCCAAAGCTGCTTGCTCAAACTTTGATTTTAGCCATAAAAATTCGATCTTTAACAGAATCATGACATAAACAAAGAAAAAGAAAACCTCCTATAGTTTCAACCGCTCGAACGAAAGCCCATCTCAAAAAAAGCAGGAAAACCAGATCTAGCAACCATATGAAGCAATAAACAAGCAGGTAAATTTCTTCACAAAAGAAGAAAGAAAAGCAGATCTAATAACAAGAGGCTAAAATGACAACTGTAAATGTAGAAAACGGCTGAACCATTGAAATACTGATAAAAGAAGGCAAATTTGCTGCAACCAAGGATACGAATTTGATGGATTTACCTTTAGAAAACGTTCGATTTGGCTGCTTGAATTGGATCAGAGAAAAGTAGAAGAAACAAAGATTGTATCTTTTGGTATCGCGCAAAAGCCTGACCACCGCTGAGCTGCCAACGTTTCATTGGTCGTTAAGGGTTTTGTTTGGTAACAGGAACTGTAAGAACTGGATGCTGTTTTGGGGGGCTATTACTTTCTTTTTTTATTAATAAATTTAAATTATACTACAAAATAATTGTATTAATTTGTTAATAATATTTTTTTAAAGAAGATTATGTTATTATTTTATATTTTTATATAAAAGGAAATTAACTGGTAACCTATAAAGAAAATATTTAAATTTTAATTATATTTTTATTTATCTATTTTAGTAAAATTTCTATTTTAATATATTATTTTGATATTTATAAGGAGTGACAAATATCTTATTTTTACAAAAAATAATATAGGATAAATATGGTAATTTCATTATATATGTTATTGATATTGTTATTGTGTTTTATATCTTGACCTCCAACTTTATTGGAGGTGTCTATGTAACATCAAACAAAGTGCAACAATTTTATAAGCACCTCTAAATCTATTCCTTGATTTGAATCTATTATTTAGTTGGTAGGTTTAGCAATTTTCGCCTAGGTTGGTCGGGCCACGGCCCAAAACAGTTCGACCCGATCGGAATAATAAAAACGACAACATTTTGTAAATTTTTTTACAAAAAAAGTAAGGATAAGCCGACTAGCTCCGATATGTCGGGTCACGGAGTGGCTTGCAAGTCATCAAATGAGGACCATTAACATTCTTATTAGTTGGTGGAGTGAATTTTCATAATATATGATTATATTTTAAATTATTACAATGTTAGTAACTCCATTACGAAGACAAAAAAAACCTTTTAATTTGCTATTATATGAAAATTCCAATATTCTTAAATAGGTTTGTAATTTTAATTCGACTTAATTCAATTTCAAGTCAATAAATTAAATTTAAATTTAAGTAACTAACTTGAAATTTAATTCAAATAATTTAAATTTTCTTTAAAACGAGATCAATTCGTAAAATTTAAACTTAACCTAGTTTTATAAGAATATTTGACTTATTATTATCTTCATTTTTAAAACTTCAATATTTATAAATTAAAATAATATGACCATTTTAAAATGACTATACGACTCAACTTAAATGTTAAGACCTTATTTAATGTTTTAAGTAAGATATGAGAATTAAAGTTTAAAAATTCAATTAAAATTTTATAAAATTATTTAAAAATTAAATTAAATAAAAAATTTTAAAATATGATTAAAAGAGATTGCCTTCAATTATTTGAGGTTTAGTTGAAAAATAGGTTAGTAAATTAAAATTAATTGATTAATTTTAATTAATAAAAACTTATTAATCTACAAAAATTGTCAATTAATTAACAAAAGTTGCCAATTAATTAACAAATTATATAGTTTTTAGCAATCAAAGTTGTTAAATATAATTAAAAATTGAAAAATTAATAAATTTAAAATTTTTATGATTAAATCGACAATTTCTTGTCATTACTATTTTTAAGATGTACGTTTGTTATGAAACTATATGCTATGGCTCGAATCCGTAATTGAATCCGATTTTTTCATTATTTTAGCGAGAAAAGAAGACCCAACTATAAATCGTAAAGTCCACTTAATTTCATTAGATTCTAGCAACTACTACGCAATTTAATCAAAATCTAACATGATTGTTTAATTAATCCACTTTTAAAATTTTCGTATAATTAATGATTACTTCAATATTAATTTCTCCTCTCTCTCTTGTCTCTCTCATCTTTTCCTGTTGAAACTTGAAATAGTAATTTCCGAAGTATCTTCGCAAGTGGATCCAGACAAGTTTTTACGTATAAAACACACATTTTCCACAGCAGCAACAGAAAACCAAGATCTCCTGGTGGTACAGATGACCGAAATCCCTGTCTTGACTTAGAAGACTCCAAAATCTACTCTCAATACCTTTTTTTTTTAATTGTTAACATTAGATCTCCAAAGCTCGCGGATTAGTACTCAAGAAGATATCCCAAGTGAAAAACCTTGAAAACCCAGAAGAGGAAGAGCAAGAAATGACAAGATCATGATATTATCAGAAAGCAGAGGATGAAGAGACAATAAAGTTGTTTACTTTGTCGTTGATTCTGAATATCAGATCTCAAAAGCACACAGATTAGTGGTCTAGAGTATCCTAAGCGAACAACCTTTGAAACCCAGAAGGGGAAGGGCAAGACAAGAAGAGATCACGAGATTGTCAGAAACGTAGCCCAGAAGGCAGAGGATAAAGAGACAAAATTTGAAGTTGTTTTCTTTGTTTTCAGCAACAAAGGGAACAGAGGTAAGGAAGACCAAAGAACATCTGAACATGCCTTTGTCCACTTACATTCGCAGCAAAATACACAGTGGAGTTGGGGCCGGCAGCGGCAGTGGCGGAGGTGGCGGATGGGGTCATTCGCTCTTGCCGTCCTCCACCGCCAAATCTAAGCTTCCATCGAGAAAGTCTCGTAAACGGTCGGCTCTGATCAACTTTCTCTTTACGAACTTCTTCACTATCGCTCTCTCGATCTCGATCATCTTCCTCTTCATCACCATCGTCCATTTCGGCGTCCCAAAGCCCTTGTCGTCTCCGTTCAAATCCTCGTCGCGAGTAGTGAAACCGAGGAAGATTGTGCCCAGGAAGCCATTAAAGGGCAACCCTCAAAATGGGTCCTTTTTGAGTTCTACTGTGGATATAACTACGAAGGATTTATATGACAAGATCGAGTTTTTGGATTTGGATGGTGGTCCATGGAAGCAAGGTTGGAGAGTGAGCTACAGAGGAGATGAGTGGGACAGAGAGAAGTTGAAGGTAATTGTGGTGCCTCATTCTCACAATGATCCGGGTTGGAAGATGACTGTTGATGAGTATTACGTGAAGCAAACCAGGCCTATACTCGATACTCTCATGGAGACACTTTCTAAGGTCACAATTCTGGTTTTTAAGCGCTTACTGATTTGTTCTGCTAATTTATTTCTGTTATACTCTATTAATGTTGGCTGGATTCGGATGTGACAGGTTATAAAGTACTGTTATCCATATTAAGTAGGGGATTTGTTTGTTCTATAGTGTAGTTTAAGGCTTTTCTATTTTCAGGGTTTTGATATTCTGTTTCTTTATCTTTATTGATGTGATCTTTCATGGATTTTGTGGAAGTTTGATTAATCAATCTGTACTTGCCATAATTTTAAGTGGTCTCGTAGCTGTTACTTAAGGGTCTAATTGTTTGAGTTGGAAGTTGAAATTGCAGTTACCACATAGATACAAAGAATTTAATCATCTTCTTGATGAATCTTTCATTTCATTATAGTTGTTACTCTGAAAGAATTGAATCCTTTTAGAGTTCTCTCATAAATTGAGTTCATGTGCTTATCAAATTTTATCATTGCATGCCTACAACCTTGTGGATTGCTTTCTTATATGATTTTAGGCTGGAGTTTTTTAAATATTATTGTAGTTTGATGTTTTCAACATCATTTTTTAGCTATTAAAACTGAAGCAGACTGCTCGGATTATGATTTGTAGGATTCAAGGCGGAAATTCATTTGGGAAGAGATGTCTTATTTGGAAAGATGGTGGAGAGATTCAACAGATGAAAAAAGGGAGTCTTTCACCAATTTAGTGAAGAATGGACAACTAGAAATTGTTGGAGGTGGCTGGGTAATGAATGATGAGGTATACCATTCAAAAACTTGTAATGTTATGCTTTACTGCTGCAGGTTCTTTCATGAAGATGCAAATTAATTTTGTTTTTTCTATACTGCAAACATGCATATCTCCTCCTTTTTGTCATCTCTCTGGTAAGAGATTTTGGAAGAGAATTTCGAGATTACTAATAATTTTCTTTTTCTCTTGCTTGTACATATGCTGCTTCTTTACATTACTTTGGTGTATAGAGTGACACAGTGACAATGATAATTGACTAATTATTTTTTAAAACTCTTGATGCAGGCTAATTCACATTATTTTGCCATAATCGAGCAGGTATTTAATTGAAGCCCATTTCTGTGTAATTCATTTCTTTTGTTACATCGATGAAGTTTTGTGTTTAGGACTTCTGAATGACTATTGTTGGATGTTGGTTCTTTGGTTTCTATCTCCACTTGATATTCTAGTATGTAGTTTTCTTTGTTCAGGTGAAGATGTTTAATACAGCATGTTAAGCTACACAATTATGCAAGTAACTCATGTCAGAAAACTGCATCCCTAATCTAGCGTGTATTTTTCAAATGACCAATGAAATGATTATTTATGGGAATTAGTGAACCTATATTTGGTGTTCATCGAGTTGAATTGCTTTCCAAGCCTTGCTATGAGGCTCATCTTTTGGCCTTTTAGTCGTTTCTGATTCTTATGTGATATTACCTTGTGTTCTGTCATTCCAAGGTTGTGAAATTTCACGTATGGATTTAATGAACTTTTTACTACGTTATTCTATTTAATGAATTAGATAACCCCAATTGTTTTTGTACGAGATGCGGTAATTGGATCTAACTGGTGTTATATTGTTATTTGCACATTTTATGTTGGTCAGATTACAGAGGGGAATTTGTGGTTGAACGATACCATCGGATTTATTCCCAAGAATTCTTGGTCGATAGACCCTTTTGGTTACTCACCTACCATGGCATATCTTCTCCGTCGTATGGGTTTTGAGAACATGCTTATTCAAAGGACCCACTATGAGATCAAAAAGGAGCTTGCTATGCATAAGAACTTGGAATATGTATGGCGCCAAAGCTGGGATGCTGAGGAAACGACTGATATCTTTGCACATATGATGCCCTTCTATTCTTACGATATTCCACATACTTGTGGGCCAGAACCTGCAATATGTTGTCAGTTTGATTTTGCTAGGATGCGTGGCTTCTTTTATGAATTATGCCCGTGGGGACAACATCCAGTGGAGACTAATGATCAAAATGTAAAGGAGAGGGCACTGAAGTTGCTTGATCAATATAAAAAGAAATCGGTACTCTACCGTACTAGTACTCTCTTGGTTCCTCTTGGGGATGATTTCCGCTATATCAGCATTGATGAAGCAGAGGCTCAGTTCCGGAACTACCAAAAGTTGTTTGATTATATCAATTCTGATCCAACTTTGAAAGCAGAAGCAAAATTTGGTACTTTGGATGATTACTTCAGAACCCTTCGTGTAGAGGCTGATATAGTGAACTACTCAACTTCTGGTGAGATTGGCTCTGGTCAGATTGTAGGATTTCCGTCTTTATCAGGTGATTTCTTTACTTACGCTGATAGGCAGAAGGACTATTGGAGTGGCTATTATGTTTCAAGGCCTTTCTTCAAGGCTGTTGACCGGGTACTAGAACAAAACCTTCGTGCTAGCGAAACGATGATGACATTGTTGCTCGGTTATTGTCAGAGAGCAACTTGTGAAAAGTTAGCCACAAGCTTCGGATACAAACTGACTGCTGCAAGGAGGAACTTAGCTCTTTTTCAGCATCATGATGGGGTGACTGGTACTGCTAAGGATCATGTTGTCAGGGACTACGGAACTCGGATGCATCTTTCCTTGCAGGACTTGCAGATTTTCATGTCTAAAGCTATTGAAGTACTTCTTGGTATTCGCCACGAGAAACTGGACCAAAACCCGTCACAGTTTGAGTCAGAACAGGTGAGATCCAAGTATGATGCCCAGCCAGTACATAAATCAATTAGTGCTCGTGAAGGAAGTTCTCATGCAGTAGTGCTCTTTAATCCCTTGGAGCAAACTAGAGATGAGGTCGTGATGGTAACGGTTAATAGGCATGATGTTGCTGTTCTTGACTCAAACCGGACTTGTATTGAAAGCCAGATCTCTCCTGAACTACAGCATCATGAAAGTAAAATTTTCACTGGGAGGCATCGAGTCCACTGGAAAGCTTCTGTTCCAGCCATGGGATTGCAGATATACTACATTGTTAATGGTGCAGTGGGATGTGAAAAAGCCAAACCAGCAAAACTGCAATACCTCTCAACTTCTAATGCATTTTCTTGCCCAACTCCATATTCTTGCTCAAAAGTTGGAGAAGACGTGGTTGAGATCCAAAATGCACTTCAAACTCTCACTTTTGATGCCAAGCTTGGTTTGTTGCAGAAATTAAGTCATAAAGATGGTTCCAACAACCACGTGGGTGAAGAAATAGGCATGTATGCTAGTACTGGAAGTGGTGCCTACCTCTTCATACCTGACGGTGATGCAAAACCTATCATTGAGACCGTTGAGCATATGGTTATCTCCCGGGGAGCACTAATGCAGGAAATATATTCTTATCCTAAAACTGAATGGCAAAATACCCCTATCTCCTACAGCACTCGGATTTATAATGGAGGTGATACTATACAGCAGCTTCTTATTGAGAAAGAGTATCACGTTGAGCTTCTTGGCCAGGATTTTGTTGACAAGGAATTGATAGTTAGATACAAGACAGATTTTGATAACCAAAAGATCTTTTATTCTGATTTAAATGGCTTCCAGATGAGCCGGAGAGAAACATACGACAAGATTCCGTTGCAGGGTAATTACTATCCCATGCCCTCCCTTGCGTTCATGCAAGGATCCAACGGGAAGAGATTCTCCGTTCATACTAGACAGTCACTAGGTGCAGCAAGCCTTAATGATGGATGGCTAGAGATTATGCTGGACCGTCGGTTGCCCAGAGATGACGGGCGTGGTCTTGGGCAAGGTGTGATGGATAATCGCCCAATTAATGTGATCTTCCACATTCTTGTCGAGTCGAATATTTCATCGGCTACAAATCCTGTTTCCAACCCTCATCCTCTAAGCCCTTCTCTTCTTTCTCACCGGATTGGTGCTCACTTAAACTATCCACTGCTTACTTTTATTGCAAAGAAACCACAGGATTTAAGCGTGCGACCACCCCCACGATCCTTCTCTCCTTTAACTGCTTCACTGCCATGTGACTTACACATTGTGAATCTTAAAGTTTCACGGCCATCAAAGTATTCTCAGCAGCCTAGTGGAGACGCTCGGTTTGCTCTAACCTTACAGAGGCGGCATTGGGATACTTCATACTGTCACAAAGCCAGATCACAATGCACAACCATTGCTGATCAGCCTGTGAATCTTTCCAACATGTTCAACGGACTTTCAGTATCCAGCGTAAAGGCAACATCCTTGAATCTTTTGCATGAAGACATAGAACTGCTTGGATACAATGAGCAGTTCCGAGATGCGGCTCAGGATGGGCGTGTCGTCATCTCGCCCATGGAAATACAAGCATACAAGTTTGACTTACAGCCACACCAGTGAACGCAGAATGTCGTGTTAATTACCACTTCCCTATCTGATTCCTTCTGTGTGGGGTTATGGTAGCCCCAGTAGATATCAACCTTATAGAGTTGTCTGTTTTGCCTCAGGTAGTCTGATGAAATCAGAAGTGGCGAGACGATCGGTTGGAAAGTGAGTTTCAGGATCTTTCCCTATACATCCACTGGCTCTCTCGTCTGGCATGACATTTAAATAAGGAATTTAGCTTGGGATTATGCTTAGGAAGTTCAATGATACGTATTGCCATGATATATTTAGTGTAAAATTTTGGATTAACATTATAACTATAGGGAATTTTTGCTTGGAGAATGTAGCGACCAAAGATTGAAGTATTTCATATATGCTACTAATGATACATGCTGCTTTCCAGATACCTTCTTCCATGTTCAGGTAGTCATCTTCCATTTAGTTTCTATTGCCCTCTTTGTCATTCGAGTGACAAGTTGGGGAATTATGTGGAAGACAATGAGATTTTATCAAATCCTTGCTATGTTCGAAGTAGTCTTGGCAAAAAAAAGCTCTAACCTGTCTTCTTGTCGACGGATAAAGCTTGATCAGACTAAGTTCGAGTTCATATTCAACTTGAAGCACAAAAATATTTGAACTAGGCCTAATTTTGAGTCTGGAGGCCAAGCTCGAGTCTTTTCAGCCCTCTTCTTACGTAGCAAAACCATTAAAAATTTGGATCTGGGTTTGAGCCTTCTTTTTTAGGTCGGATAAAGTTTGGAATCGAATTCGAGTTTAAGAACTTGTTCAAAATCCGGCCTATTGTCATTTCTTGTTCGAACGTAATTTATGAAAGAAAAATGCAATCTTTCTTAAGTCGGCTCATTGGAAAGTCCTTTTGTTTGACAAAAAAAGCCTGACTTGACTCAAAAATAGTAGACTAAACTCAAGTTAATTGAATTTTAGGTTGGTTTAATTAGATTCAAACAATCTAAATTAATATAGAATGATTTAGTTAAAAAAATGTTATTTTGATTCCGATTCGAATGAATTTTAGACCGTTTAAGTTTGATCGAATTTCGAATCGTCTAAGGAATGATGATTTGAGGTTTGAAAATTTCAAGCTTCTAAGTTTGGAGTAATCAGTCATCCCGAAAGATGCTCAACAGATATCCTCCTACTTACCTCATGAACTTCCCCCCCTTAATCGCCATGAAAAAAGAAGAACCATTTTCCATTTTCCAATCACATGGAGACTCAAAGCCAAACGAATATCAAGAGAGGAAGGACTGCATGCCATTTGAATTCAAGTTCATTACTGTTCTGTCTTCACTGTGAAAGCTGATAACCGTTGGAAAGGGACAACAGGTCAGTAGCTCATGAATCAGTATCCGTTTATGATTATTACTTCATTAGCTGTACCAAAATTTGTTGTTTATATCCTTTTTATGCTCTTTATGTAAGGAAACATTTATCCAATAATGACGTCCGGTTAGACATAGATGTAAAACCCTATCTCTTACTGTTCAAAACGATATCGTTTTGAAGAACTTCTCAAAACAACATCGTTTTGAGTGACTTAAAACTTAAGATTAAAATGATATCATGGAAGAGGAGGGATTCAAACCCCTAACACTGTGGTTCGTAGTTACGTGTTCTAATCCTCTAAGCTATAGGCCTCACCTTATCTCTACTGAATCTGTTCCGAGAATGCCTTAAAAAAAGGAACTTTTCCTCTTCCTAACCGTAGGCCCGTGTTCGACTCCAAGTCCATTCCCATAGTTCAATTTGGTATGGTAGAGTAAGTCCCTTCTAAAGGGATTTCTACCTTAAGAGATTGTAGGCTTGTTTTGTAGTAAGTAGGGAGTTACAACTCAACTAAAATTTTGGATGAGTATGACTAATTAGGAACGAAGACATTCTTAACACGCAAACCTCAACATTGGTGGTTGATTATCAAGTTACATTATCAACATTGGAATCTGGCTTGCTTCATTCCCACCATAGTTGTTTTGTATCTTACTAGTGGGTTGTAGCTTATCTAACAAATCACAATCAGAACCGTCTGAATGATTAAAAAATTGAATTAGTTCAATCGATATAATTACGAAAATTTTAAATTGATGATTCTTTTAATTCATTTTTTAATGATTAAAAATTAAACTATTTCGATCGATCTAATTATAAAAACTTTAAATCAACGAATCTTATAATTCGATTTTTAACTTTACAATTTGAGTGAAATTATTATGAAACTGGAAAAAGTCGATCAATAGCAATCTAAAGTCTTCTTTGGTGTTTTCCACCATACAGAAACTTTGATTTAAATAAGTGTATGGACTGTAGATGATTGAAGTGGTGATGCATTTAGATGCCATAGTGGACCATTTCAAGATTCATAAATAAGAAAATGTATACTGTGATTAAGACTCGAGCTTTAATTTGAAGAAAGGCAACTTGAGTCAAAGGAGTAGAAGATAGGGAAGATATTAGTTTAATGTAAAAGAAATATTAGGGTTTTTAGAATAAAATAAATATATATTTATCATTTCAACTTTTTATATATTAGTCAACTTTTTAGTTAAGTTTTAAATTTTCGAATTTGATTTTGTTTAATATTTTTATTGTTAAAAATCAATCAGCTTATTAATTAATTGACCATTTTTGTAAATTAATCAGTTTTTATTAAAAATAAACGAACTATTTTTTATTTAACAGTCTCTTTTCAGTTTATTAATTAATTGATCAAGTTTTTTTATAAACTAATCAGTTTTTATAAATCAAAATAAACCAATTAATTTTTATTTAACAATCTTCTTTTAATTAAACATGAAAACTTTTAATAATTAAGGATAATTTGTTAATTAAACTTGAAAATTTTAAATAATTAAGGATAATTTTTTAATAATTTTTAATTTCTTCAATTTATTCAATCTTTAATCTCATATAAGTTGAATATTTTAAACCTTAAACATCTTATTTTACAGGTTTAACTCCTGATTCAGTTTAACATTCTCTTTTTTTAATTAAACATGAAAATTTTTAATAATTAAGGATAAATTTTTAAATAAATATGAAAAGTTTTAATAATTAAGTATAATTTTTTAATCATATTTTAAATTCTTCAATTGTATTCAATCTTTAATCTAATACCAGCTGAATCTTTTAAACCTTAAACATCATATTTTGCAAATTCAACTTCCAGCTTGGTTTTGAAAATATTACATTAACCAATAACTTAGAAAGTCGATTTATATTGTTCATGTTTCCAACAAAATAATCGTTTCACTAGAAAATATCAAACTGGGAAGCAAATTACTCCCGACTCTTACTTGTTGGCATAAGCGTCTAAAGAGGTGATTGGTTGATGGATTTAAGGAGTTAATAAGCAAAGAATGAAAAGTAAGTGATTGATTATTGATTATCATTGTAAGAACAATAATTTGATATCTGACTTTTAGAATATCCATACTGTCTAAAGAGGTGATTGGTTGATGGATTTAAGGAGTTAATAAGCAAAGAATGAAAAGTAAGTGATTGATTATTGATT
>JAOSBK010000001.1:28795066-28815817 GCA_027568895.1 Erythroxylum shatona | reverse complement strand
ACTGATCCGACCGATCAATTGATCGGTTTTGACCGATTCTCACTGGTTCAATTGAGAACTGATTTTTAAGGATGAACCGGATCGAATAACCGACTGGTCACCGATTAAACCGGTCGAACCGACTGATCCGATCCGATTTTCAAAACAAAGCTTCCGTGTATTCGTCCGATTCCAACCATTACCTAAATCATCGAAATATTCCTAAGAGTACGGAAAGTGCTACAGTGATCTTCGTTCTCTCCATTATTGAAACCGCACCCTCGTGTCTTGTCTGCTTTCATGTGTGTCCTTTGCCTATGTGTCCTCAACTAACCCTTTTGACCAAGTTGCGGTCTCTGTAGAAAACATCAGTATGTGAACAATGTGAGATAACACGAGCGTAATTAAAAGAAATACAATTCAGACGTGGTGAGTTGATAAGGGATTTTCTTAATTTAAGTGAGATCACGGGTTTAAACCGTTCTTATGTATGCAGTCGTTTAAAATTTGAGACCAGAGCTTTGCTTCCCGCAAAGGATCTACCCTGCTTGAACGGGAATTAATCTGAGTGTAGATAACTTAAAGGTACCTTTTCATAGTTGAAACCCTCCTAAACTATCTCGTGTGCAATCAAAAAAAAAGAAATACGATTGGAATGCAAAAACAATCAACTCATCGTATTACAAGGTCTCTGCTTTGCCTGATCATTGATGTACTTAATTATAAATTTGTACTTTGATAAAGAGGCAACACCCACAACCATTAAACAAGCAGATAAGATCAGGAAGGGAGCACAAGTGTCCATTGCTTGTTGGATTTTCCACTACAAAGCTATAAGAAGAAACAAAAGAAGAAAGAAAGATAGCATATCTCACTCAACATACAAAGTTGGTGATAATAAAGAGAGGTTTCTAAAGGTAATGCAAGTGATGTCCGTCTCACTAAAACACTATGTTTTGAGTGATATAGCTATTGATAGCTGCTTTGCTTGCTTGCTTGCTTCTCTGGCTATGACCAAGTGTCTCCAACAAAGTATTTTTGATGAACAAGCCAATCCTCATCAGCAAGCACTGATGCAATCATCTACTTCTATGGATTGGCGTGTGTTGAAGTGTGCTTTGTGTGTGTTGGAGTGTGGATCCTGCGAATAGAAAGGGTAGTTCACTTGTACAAGTACTGTCTCGTGTCCTGTCCTGGATTGGCATGCATTAGACGTAACGCTTAAAGAGTCCTCGAAAGCTTTGGCTATGGAGGTTTTAGCTTTTTGGTTGAATTGGTTTTGCAGACAAAAGTAAAGGGTTTGTTCGATTTTGCTTTTCTTGATAAGATAAGATAACATAATGACGCCATAAAAGTTGATATCTAGCTATCCTTCGATGGTCATTTCAAAAAAATAAAAAGCTATCCTTCGATGGATGACAACAGAATGATGGTTGCAATTTGAATAGACTTGAACATTAATCATTCGAATTTACTTCATAGATTAAGTTAAGGTAGTGAAAAAGTCATTTAATATAGTATCAAAGTCTTTGTGATCAAGTGGTCATGAGTTTAAATCCTACCACCTACTTATTATTTAGTACAAGATAGAACGAGTTTGTGCAAGTTTCAAATTTAAAGAGCTTTCACTTGAGGGGGTGTGTTAGTGAATATATAAAATTAATTAACTTGGCCTCACACAATAGCTTAAACTATCGTGGTGAAAAGATCATTTGACAATCTCTAGGCCAAACCCTAAATGAGTATTAGAATTTATCTGTTTATTAACTAATTGATTAATTTTATAAATTAAAATAAACGTATTAATTTTTATTTTATAATTTTTTAATTAAAATTTAAAATTTCAATAAATAAATTCAATTTTTGTAATAATTTTTAATTTTTAATTAATTTTAATCGATTTTACAAATTTGGTTAATCCAAACTTAAATTTTCTGTTCACTTGTCATTTCCAATGACTGAAATCAGAAACCTGATTTCACTGTCGCTGTTAACTCTCTACATATATATTCGGAACAACTTTGTCCAAGTGTATATATCAGATGAGCCACGTGTTACAAGTATGGCACGTGTCAGTCTTGCATCAGTTCATCCTCCATTAACGTAACCATGTCATCACTCACCACCACTACCACCACTCACCCTGCTAAGGACTTTGCTTTTTCCAGGTTTTCTTGTTTAATAAATATATACCAAGATGGTGGTGTATTGTCCATCGCTGTTCCCACATTTTACAAAAGCTGTTTCAGGCTCTAACTACCAATAATACAAAAACAAAATGGGTTCCTTGTAACTGAAACTGATTAGCAGCAACAGAAATGTGATAAGTGTATTTTATCTTTGGCTCAGCTTTCATCTCAACGTTCGAGCGTTTCTTTGGCTTTATAGTCTCTCCGAAATATCCAGTTCAGAACTTCTCGGTACCATCTTCTTCCTCATGGCTGGAGGGCAAAGACCGAAGAGACTCAACAAGTCATGTTTCCTCCTCATAGGTAAAGAAAGGACCCATTGTCAATTGATCTCTTCTTCTTCTTGTTCTTTTGTTCTTCCTTTTCACGAGTTAAATCTGTTACTTGAATTGTAATCTGTGTCAGTGATAGCTGGTATAGAGAGGTTTGCATTCAAGGGGGTAGCATCAAATTTGGTGACATATCTCACAGACATAGTCAAAATGAGCAACTCAGGTGCAGCCAAATCGGTGAACAACTGGTGTGGATTCACATCCTTATTGCCACTGCTTGTGGCATCTCTGGCTGATTCTTGTGATAGATATACCACCATCTTGGCCTCTTCTTTCCTTTATGTCGTGGTGAGTCACTTTTTTTTTAGTTTTCATGTTCTTCACCGGGAAAATGTAGTTTCAGAATCTTGGATAGTTACAGTATCGGCGAACTTGTAAATTCTTCCAAAGATTTGTTAGCCACCCTTTTGGTCTGCATCACTTCTCAGGAATCCTGTTCCGTGCTGGTTTAGAAAGTTGAGAGCCACAAATCGTGCTCTGCTGCTAAAAGCTTAGCTACGTCGTTCCACTTACTAATCAAATATGATCATGTCATTATCATGCTTCAGGTTACGTAAGCATTTAACCAATCACGAAGCAAGAGTATGTAGGTAGATTTTTATATTTCCAGGGGCAGATCCTGACTCCATAATTGAATGCTCTCTACATTATTGGAACAATAATAAGCTTCCACTATCCCCTATGGAATCCACACACAACAAGGTCGTGACCACCTGGAGGTGGTCAGAACTCACAAATTTGACTCCTGAAACCTGAAGTCTTTAATACTTTAGGTTTTTGCCTCGAAACCTGAAGTTGTCACTGTCAAATAAGAAATTTTCATTTTAATTATTGACTACTAATGCCTGCCATTTCTTAAGAGTAAGTTTTATTATTTTCCTCTGGTGATTGTATGTATCTATGTACCTTTCTTGTCTGTTTTAAAGGGACTTGTGGCTTTGACATCAACATCTTTGGCTTGGTCATGGTATCCCAACAACAGCATAAGCTCTTCATTCCTGTTTTTGTCTCTGTTTTTGATCTCACTAGGCCAGGGTGGATACAACCCATCTTTACAAGCTTTTGGAGCAGATCAACTGAAATCTGACGATGAGCTTCCCTGCACTAAAGACAACGACCAGAAATCGAACAAGAAGACTTTGTTCTTCCATTGTTGGTATTTTGGTGTTTGTGGTGGTAGCCTCTTAGGGGTCACCCTTATGTCCTATATCCAGGACGCATTTGGTTGGGTACTTGGTTTTGCAATTCCCACAATAGCTATGGTTACATCCATTGCAGTATTTTGGTCTGGAAGTAGAATTTACATCTACATGGAAGAGAGGAGTACCGAGAACAAACCACCCCGGAACGTAGTTCAGGCTATCAGGGACTCCATTTCAGGATTCACCAACTGCAAAATCACATTATCCGATGAGAAATCTAAAGCTGTTCATTTAGAGTAAGCAAATCGGATTGAAACTCAATGCAGCTTCACTTTGAAATGTAGTTGTCTTTTGATGATTAATTTGTTTACAGGCTTGAAGAGAAACCTCTCTGTCAGGACGCAGAAAATATCAGCTGCGTGAGTGAGAATCCTGAAACTGAAACTCATCTGCTTGACAATGCAAGAGCACTGTTCAGGCTTGTACCCATATGGGCAATGCTCCTGATGTTCGCAGTCATTTTTCAACAACCTGCCACTTTCTTCACCAAACAAGGCGTGACTATGAAGAGGAACATAGGAAGCAGCTTCAAGATCCCATCCGCGACACTTCAAAGCGCCATTACTGTATCCATAATCCTCCTGATGCCTTTCTACGATGCAGTTTTCATCCCAATCCTGAGGGTCGTTACTAATAACGAAAAGGGTATCAATGTGATGCAGAGAATGGGGATAGGAATGGTTCTGTCTATTATAGCTATGGTTATTGCAGCGCTAGTTGAATCGAGGAGGCTTGAGATGAGCCAGAAGCTGAGAGTTATGGAACCAGAAAAACAAACCGTTCCATTGAGCATATTTTGGTTGCTACCTCAGTACATTCTACTTGGCATTTCAGACATTTTTACGGTTGTTGGGATGCAAGAATTCTTCTACAGTGAAGTTCCTGTAGAAATGAAGACAATGGGGATTGCACTGTACACGAGTGTCTTCGGTGTTGGAAGCTTTTTGAGTTCTCTGTTGATCTCAACCATTGAAGTCCTGACGAAGTCCACAGGGAGGCAGAGCTGGTTCTGCGATGACATGAGAGAATCCCACTTAGATTACTATTACTGGCTTCTTGCTTTCCTGAGTGGACTAAGCTTATTATTTTATACCATCTTGAGCAAATTTTACAAAAGTAGGGTTGACTTAGATTGTGAAAGCTGTAAATGAGCACTAAGTTTCGGACAGGTTTGTCTGTTAGACTTCCACCAATGTAAAAGTTCACCATTAGCGGCTTTTTCCTACTCACTTAGCCTTAAAATTTTATTTTAAGTGGGAGTACACGTCAATTTTCTAAGAACCAAACTAAATCAATAACACATGATGTTTGAGATTTAAAAGATTCAATTGATATTGAATTATTATAAAATCAACGAATAAAATTAAAAATTAAAAAATGACTAAAAGATATTGTCCTTACGAATTTCAAGTTTAATTGAAAAATTGTTAAATGAAAACTAATTGATTTATTTTAGTTTACAAGAACTTATTAATTTACAAAAATTGATCGATTAATCAATAACCTAAACGGTTTTTAACAACAAAAGTTATTAAAGTAAATCGAATTAAAAATTTTAAAAATGAATTGAAAATTTTGACGAGTTAGTAGGTTGAACCAACTGAATCGGTTGACTTTTGTTGTTGTTAGGCTTTGAAGATTCTATGAATTACAAAATTGGGGTTCCAATCCGATTAATAATTTTAGTTTGAATAAAGTTAAATAGAATTTAATTCATTGAGTTTAAATCAAACTAAAATTAATTTTGTAGCATCTCGTCTCTCAAATGATTAAGATATTTAAAGAGTTAGACTAATGAGTTATATGAGTGTCAACATATAGAGCGAAATTGGTACAATTGTGACACGATTATTATAAATATATTCAAAGACATGATATGAGCATACACACATGAATTGTGAATTAGACAAATGGCACTCAATTAACATATCCCAAGGTATGAAAAATATTAAGTGAAAATCATGTGAATTTTAATTTAGGTATGTCTTGAATTTTGATATGATTGGATTACAATTAGAAAATTTGGAATTAAATGTTATGAATTGGAAAATTGATATATTAAAATCTACATTTGGACTAGGACAAATGTCAAGTGGTATGATAAATTGATGCATGAAAATTCTCTATTGAGATTAGTATGAAGCGGTCGTATTATTGGTTGTGAAATTCTTTCACAGGTTGTGAGGATGATGGATAGTTTTAAGGGTTGAATGATGTCGATTAAGTAAAACCTTGTATTTGCCAAATCCTTGTAGCTGAAAACTATAAATGAAAATTTTCATTGATTGTCATTAATAGTTTTTGCCTACGCTTTATTTTTGTAGCTAAAAATTATTAGCGATATTTTAAAAAATCATCACCAATATATTTCGCTACGTTTAGGTTTTTGTAGCTAAAGTTTTTTAGCTATGATTGTTTTTAGATAGTTTACATAAACGTAGCGTTTTTATAAAATATAGCCAAATGTTTAGTGTAAATTTTAAAGAAATGTTATAACATATTAATTATAATTACTTGTGTCATTTTTAATCCATATTATTGTATATAATATTTAGATTTTTTGTTAATTTATTATACAAAAATATAATATAAAAATAATTGAATTTGAAGTATTGTATATAAAAAATAAAATATCATTAAATTACAACAAAAAATTCTTTTGTATACAAAATTTTAATTACAACTTTAACTCTTATAGACATAATAATAAATACAAAGACTAGTTTACAAATTATAAATGTTAAGATTACAAAAAAATTACATCATAACTAGAATGATTGTAGGTTAGTCCATGTCGATGAGAGTAACTTCATGCGTCAGTCATCATATAAGAAAGATTAGCCATAAGAATCATGAAAGCTACTTCAAGATCAATAGAGTGCCTGAAATTATGCATAATTAATTAAGCTAATTTGTTTTCAATTAGGAAAGAAAAAAGGAGGGTGATAGAATGAGAAAGTAATCCAACAAAATATTCATTGAAAATCATTAACCACCTTCTAAAGTACAACTTCTTTATCATGTAAGCACTTAACAATCCAACCTGAGAGTAAAACAAAAAAAAGTGTTGTAATATATTCATTGGGTGCATTCATAGCTTCAGTAAGGTTAAGAATACTTTAAACAATAAGAATAAAGCTTGATGAAGAAAAACAAACATGATAGTTTAAAAGCACTTCATCTTTAAAGCTCTAAAACCATCAATTACTAATATGAATTTTAAGTTGCAAGTGAATCTAAATTTCTTAAAGATGCTAACAGCTAAATATCAAGGTCAAAACTTAGAAGTTGGAATTGTTGGCTTTAAATATATAATTTCAACAACTACATAGCCATTTTCCAGTGAAATATGAAATTTCCAAGTAAATATAAAACCTGAAACTACATACTCAACAAAAACAAATAATAGAACTTTCCTCAGGTATACGTGAAAATAGGAAAGAATTGTGAACAACGCAGTAGTTGTAGCATCATTAACCACACTGTCTCCAAAGACTACTGTATAGTAAAGGTGTTTCTTCCTCGTTAAATCTAGCATATGAATTATAAACTCAACAACAAAATAAAACTAAGTTTATTTTCTTCATAGCCTAACAAATAAAGCCTCGATCAAATGCATACTTGTAAGGCATGAACAAAATCTGTGGTTGAAAAGATTGCTCCAAGTGCTAAAACAATGAAAGGCAAAGGAACAATAATAAAAATAGACCAGAAGAAGTGCCATTCAAGTTATAGATTATTCTATTAATTATCTTATTTAAGATAGCTCACTGACAATGATAAGTGTTAAATCTAGAAAATAAATTTGCATAAGGCTATATAGGAAGGGACTAAATTCATCTAAATGTCTACCAGATTATATGAGATAGAAATTGAAGGGATGGATGTCAAGCATTGTTTATAATTCAAAATGGATCTTCAGAAGCCTTATTTAGATATAACACTCTAAGCTGAAGTAATTTCATGGTAAGAAGCAATCACATCAAATATGAAAATTGGTTGAATTAAAAGATCAAGCGGTTACTTCTTGTGCTTGACTGGACCAGTCTTATAACCAAAATTGGTGGACTTTCCCCATGATGTTTGTGAAACTCTTCCAAAAAAAAGGGAAGACAAAACTCAATTGCAATAATAAGGGAGGGGTTCAGAGAATTATACATCTTCAGTCCAGGATTAGATTATGAAAGTTATAGCAAATACTCCTATGTATGTATTGGTCAACCATGATCAAGCCAGTCACTTTAGGTCCCAATGAGATATGTACAGGAGGCCAACACTTGTATAATCCAATTCTACAATGAAACATATTTTTGCATGTCTTATCTGGAAGTTTACTTTCTAACATGTAATTAGTAGAAAGCAAGTTTACTTTCTAACATGTCAATTGTCATAGGATACAAGAAACATGACAATAAACATAACTTACTTCCTTTCCAAAGGGCAAAAAACTAATAAAAAACATACATTGAAACCCAAAGGCATCTAAAATGGTATGTTCACTACAAAGTCTGAACATATAACCCCATTTGCTGAGGTATGAATATTATTAAAAGAATCTGGAATCATTAAAAATAAAAATAAGAATAATCTATTATGAGGTACGTCCAATATCACATATAAACTATTTGAAACAAAACATTAAACACCTTGAGAGCATAGAAACATATAATCAGTAGATGCAAGTTTAAAGAGAGGAAAAAGTCAACAATTAGTAGCTCGGTCAGTACTCAATTTTTTCGAACCTCTTCCAAAGCTTTTACCCTCACCTCCGCCATAAGGACGATCTATTGGATTCATAGAAACACCTTGAACATCTGGTCTTTGAGCCAACTAATGCCTCTGCCTAGCCTTCCTAAGCTTTCGGTTTCTACAATCAGGGTTAGAGACTTGACTAATGGTGGCACGACATTTATAATCAATCAATTTTCTCAGAACCTGAAGGGAGTTTAATCAAATAGTAAGCTGAAGTAGGCTCGTTCAATATCTTAGCAAATGTGCCAACAACTCGAACCAGCTTACCGCTTTGGCCCGATTTCATCTCTATATTGTGTATCATAGTGCCAATACACATGGAATTAGGCGACATACAACTTCCAATTTGTGAATTGACATCATGATGAAATTGTTGCCTCATAATTTTAACATTTATAGGATTTAAAAAGGAATCAAAACAAATCAACAACAATCAATCTATACTACAAGTCATAGCAACTGATTGTCTGAGTTCAGGTTTTAGAAACTCTACAAGGAAGTCAGAGTTATTAAAGTTGATGCATTCAAATGTCTGTGGTCCTATTGAGGATAATGAGTAGGGGAAGCAATGAGATACAACAATTGATGAAACTCAATTTCGAAGGTCGACAAGAAAGAACATGCCTTCTAGAAGATATCTAAGTTCTGAGCACTTATTACTTACTACTATCGGGGAGCTTGAGGATGTGCAAAAGGATGCATTTTGTGAAGATGTCAGATATCATTGGTTAAGGCCCACGATAAAAGAACAACAATTAATGTTGAAGAAGATTAATACGAATATGAATGTTATTGATATGCTAACTAAAGTGGTTCTTAAATACAAGCATAAGATTTGCAATAGGGTTGCCGGGATGAATCTTAAGTAGATGATGAAGAATAACGTGTCTTCCCATACTTAAGCTAGAGGGAGAGATTGTTGATTATCCAACAAGCCTCTTCGTGGCAAATAAGATTATAGTACATAGACATCAACTCTAAAAGATAAAGATCATGCGAGAGGATCATCTGAAGATAGTAAAGATCTTCGTAGATAGGGATGTATCATTCATAGTTAAATATAATCTCTTATCTTTTTAGTAATGATGTAGATAAATCCTATTAGATAGAGTCTTATTTAGATAGGGATACTATCTTAGTGGATAATGTGATGTAATTTGATTAGGATAAGATGTGATCTAATTAGTTCAGTTCAATTAGGATCTGAATTGTAAGCTAGAGGAGCCTATAAATAGCTTATTAGAGTCATGCTCCATACATGAGATAGAGAAGAGATAGTAAGTGCTATCACAATGTCCAAAAGTGAGAAAACAATAGAGAGAGGGCAAAGAGGGATAGATTCTCATCCTTATTTGATTGTTTTTTGGATTAGTTTGAGAGTTTGTTGATTGTGATATCAAATTTGGTTTCAATCCTGAAACTTTGTAAGGCAACTTGTTGTTGTGGGGGGTAAGAGATCAACTTTTTATGTAAATCTTATTGAGTTTAGTGTATTTATTTGTCGGTTTGTCTCGTAGTTTTTTTCCTTTACATTGGAGGTTTTTCCACGTCAAATCTTGGTGTTTGTTTCATCGTTTAGTTTCTTATGTTTGTATTGTTCTGCTGCTGCAATTTGAAGAATTATTTCTAATCATTGATATTCGATTGACTTTTTAGAGATTTGTGTTATTTTTCTCCCAACACTTTCAGATAGGCGTTTGGTGTCCCCAGACGCTGTCGCCTCACCTTGGCACTGTGTGCTAACATGCGCTTGACAATTTTCTCATCCTCGCCGAAAAAAGGCAATTTTCTACTAGATCCAGGTCAATATTAGCTCTCATAGGCTCATTCTCAATTTGTTTTTCAAGATTAAACAGATGTATACCACTTTCAAGCAACAATACGCAAGAAAAAACAAAAAATGGAACTTTGTTCTCTAAAAACCTTATCGAGAAAAACTAAAAGTCTTCGTTTTTAACCATCTGATCATGTAACTACTCTGATATCATGTGTTACGTAACATGAGCCTTAGTACATGTCCCAAATCGAGCATGAAAGGGAAATAAACAAAGAAATGTGAAAATACCTGATTTTAGTTCCATAACTTCAAACTAGCTTTCTGAGGTCGAAACGAGCGCGAATCTACATCCAACTTCATGGGATCTACTCACTGGGACGCATTAAGGCCTTTTTGTAGCTTTCGATATATGCGAACCTCTAAATGGGTTAAAGGTTCCTTACGTTCACGATTTGTTGCAACAATTACATTTGACCTTAAATTTCTATATATAGTATCCATATCAGGTCTCTCCATCACGGGTTCAATATGGGTCTAGTTCACACTAATTGAGGTCCATTTTCTTCCTGAACTTCAGCTAATTAATCTAAATTCTTTATTAATTCACTTTATTATCTTTATTATAATCAAATTTACATAACTTAACTGATAAGTTATTAAAAACTGATAAGATATATAATTAATTGTTATCCACTAAATAAGAAAATTTCAAACATTAGGGGCTTTAGATGATGGAAATGCTAATCTCAAGAGAAGCTTTTAAAGAGGCGAACATGGAGATGGGCTCGCTTTTGACAATCGTGGAGGAGTTATCGCTTATGCTTTTGCACCAACTCGTGGATATGATGGGGATGAATCGTGGTCATGATGGCGTTGCATGAAATAGGTCATTTAGCCTTCATTTGATTGGGCTTATACTAATAAAACTTTTGTCAGTAGAGCTTTTTTCTGCAGATTTTTCTAAGAAGAACTTTTCTAAGAAGTCAGTTGACTATTTGGTTGTCATTTAAAAAAGAGCTTCTTTGAAAGAGCTTCATACAGTAGACTGTTTGATAACATAAAAATAAAAAGTACTTTTTATTTTAATTGTATTTTATTTTATAATAAAAATTATTTATATAAAAATTATTTAAAGTATATTAAACAATATGCAAAACACAATATATTAATTATTATATAATTTTAAACCATATGATATATAAGTGAAAATATATCTAATCAAATCTTTTATATAGATTATAACATAAGTAAAACTAATATCAAAAATAAAATTTAAAACATATAAAAAGTCAAATAATATTATATAAATCCCAAAATAAATATTCAAATTGAGTAAATAGTTAAATACATAATAAATTATCATTTATTATGGATATTGTGAGAATTATGTGTAAAATATAAGGACAAAAGGAATTAAAAAATAGACTCATTAATTGATCTGAAAAATCTACCTGAAAAAGTCATTTGAGAGGTTTTTTTTAGAAGCTCAAAATTTGACCTTCTTGAAAAGCTGTATTTTAGCTGCCAAAAAAGCTATATCTAATTAAAAAAATGCCTTTTTATTTTACAACAAAACATCTATTTTTCTTAAAAAAAGCTTTTGTAGTAGAACAAAGTGCTTATCGACCTTTCAAAAGTTTATCCAAACGAGTACTTAATTGGATTCAGACATAGCCAAGTTTGAGGGGCTATCATGTGGCCTAGTACCCAAGCTGGAACTACCATGCATGGGTTGCATGCCGATGACATTCAAGGAATTAGGGTCCCATACGGAGCTTATGGTTCCATTCTTAATATAAACTGTATAGATCATGTACTTAGTTATGTCGTACAAGGGAGAGGGATTTTTACGAGATTAATGTAATTCTCGGTAGACTATTTTGATGATGATATTACCAATGTTTTGTTGCTGACAAAATAAAATAATAAATTTTAGTATTAATTGTTTCTAACTGATCAATTTTAAGTTTTACTAAGAAAATGAAATAAAAATAACTTAATTTTGAACGTGGTAGAAGTATCTAATTGTACTTTTATTTTCTCAAATTCTCGATTTTATCTTAAATTCCTTAGTGATGTGAGTCTATATATATATATAAATATAAAATATTATATCTCAATAAAAAATTTTAAAAATAGTTTATGAATTTATTTTTATTTATCTACCATTTATTTTTATCTCACCTTAAGCGTATAAATATATAACATGAGGAAATATAAAAAATACATATAAAAAGAATTTGTAATTTATATTTATATTGAAAAATAATATTCCTTTCCATATATTCTTATTTAGGTTTCATTTATTCTCTTTTCAATAATATTGACAACCCTTAAAATTTGTCAGCAATTTTGAGAAATTGAAATGTAAATGTACAATTAAAAATTTTTATCACATTCACATTCAAGTTAGTTTAATTTCTTAGTTAAAATTTTTCTTTTTAATATTTTATTTTGAAATGAATTAAAATTAAATAATTACTCAATAACATCAAAATTAAACTTGTTTTATCATTAAGTGCTTTACTTTGTATAAGACAAAGTGCAGATAATGTCATTATTTTTTGTGATTACGTTTCTTTAAAGTAATCATGATCACTAATAAGTATCAAAACTCAGCTTTAATACAACATCAAAACAAAGGATGTATGTATTGTTTATATTATGACTGAAACATTTGAATTGATTTTGCATGTCCGCCCGCACTTAAGCTCCATATAGAACCCTAATATCTTGAGAGTGTGTTTGGTATATTGGAATCACCATTTCATTTTTGATCTATTATTTGTAATAGATTATTTCTTTATTTAGTTGAAGAAAACATATATAATTTATATTCCAAGGGCTTACTTATTTACTACTTTATTCATCATCCACTCCCTTCGTACATTTTGCATGCGGGTCTAAAGGAAACAGTTTCTCTACAATGTAGGGGTAAGACTGCGTACTATCAGACCTCCCCATACCTCACTTTATTGCGACAGACTGAGTGTGATAATGATAATAATGATAATTTCAAGGATTTACTTATTCTTTGAGTTTGTCTTTATCTATTCCAAATGGGTTGAGAATAAAAATGAGGGCATGTTGGATAAAAATAATCTTAAAGAATGTACATAATTACTTAACTATAATAATAATAATACTAATAATAATAATAATAATAATAATAATATAGTTAGTAGAAATGAATGAATATTTTAATCTTTTTATTAATTATTCATTTGTCGTTTTAAATTTATGTTTTCAAACTAAACATTAACATTATAGTATCATCAGAAAATTTTAAAAATAAACTAAACTAAATAATATTTATTCTATTCTATTCTTCAAAATTACCATTCCATTTCGTATCTACCATTCCATTTCGTATCTATTCTCAAAAGTGATATAAACATCCTGTGATGTCATCGTCTTGCAACTGGCAAGGGTAGTTCCACGTGGGATATTAATTAGGCCACATGACAACTCCTTGAACTTAGTTTAGATTCTCTGTCTAATTTTACTTTGCCAAATCATGTCCAAAGGCTAAAATGATAACTGACAGGGGTAGTTTCACGTAGAATGTTAGGGCTCATGACAGCTCTTTGAACTGAGTTTAGATTCTCTGTCTAACTTTACTCTATCAAATTATGTCCAATGGACAAAACAACGTCGTTTTAGCCTTTGGACATGAGTTTATAGATTATTCAACCCTATACAATAGTTAAAACAACTTTGGATATAAGTTTAGAGACCATTCAACCATGTCTAATAGTTAAAATGACATCATTTTGAGCATTAGACAGAGTTGGACATCATAAAATTGGACAAAGGATCTCCACTTCCTTGAACTTAGGTATGTCCTCGTCCAAGTTAATTGACCTATTTCATGCAACGCCACCCACTCCAAGTCGAATGTAACTTGTGTCAGAACGTCGGACCACTGCTCATCCCCATCATAGTGAAACAGGTTGGGACAAAAGTGGAAAAAGATCATCTGTTCCAAATGGTCTGTTCCTCCCTGTTCCATAGGATTTCTTCCACAAATTTGTGTAGATTCTATATAAATGTGTGGATGAGATTTAATAAAATATAATATGAACTGAATTACTGAAACAAAGGATATGTTCTCGACAAAAGCAGGGGCGAGTATTCCTCTAAGACGGTCAAAAGGGGCTCGATCTCCAAGGTCCCGTCTCTACCTTGATATTAGCAATCTGTGGCCCTTGTAAAACTGAACTTTTTCAATCAATGTTAGGATATATTAATCCATAAGTATGAAAGACAACACTCATGTATCTCTAAGGTCTCTTTTGGTAATTGAAGGATCGAAAGAATCAGAATTAAAAGAATATAAATAAGAATAAAAAGTTGAAAATAAAAATAAAAATAAAATATTAATTATGCATATTTAGTATGTATTCTTTAATAATAGAATTACACGAGTTAGTAGTTATGCTATTATATATTTATTATTAAACATTATAAGTAATAATGGAAAATTTTACCTATATTTAATTATTATATGATTTATTTTGTAAATAATTAATCAAAATATTTTATATTTTATAAATAATTAATTAGAGTTATTTTAATGATTTACAAAATTATTAATTTTGAAATAATTACGAATGATTTTTATGATAAGAATAGAATCATTAATAAAATAAAACAAAATAATTAATATAAAAATTTGTAATATGTAAATTTAAGAATAATATTCTCATATCATAATAATACTTTGATAAGATTTTAATAATAATTTGATAATATTTTAACTTTTAATGGTATCTTACTCACTGTTTAGGAATAAAAATTCATGAATGTTTAGAATTTATTTCAATTTTATCTTCATTGTTTTATCAAATTTTAATAATCAAACAATTAAAAGTTAAGAAATAATATATAAAGAAACCAATTAATCTAGTTACAAAAAAAATGTCAAGGTAAAGTGCAACCCAACCTAAAAATTTGTCTTCGAGTCTGAGACTTTAAGTGCTTGTTTGGATAGGCTTATATCAGTAGAATTTTTGTTAGTATAGCTTTTGTCAGTAGAGCTTTTATCAGAAGAGCTTTTCTAATAAGCTAGTTGACTGTTTGACTGTCAATTAAAAAAATAACTTTTTTGAAAGAGCTTCATACAATAGACTGTTTGATAATATAAAAATAAAAAGTACTTTTTATTAATTTTAACTAAATTTTATTTTTTAATTCAAATTATTTATGCATATAAATATTATTTAAAAGTATATTAAAAAAATGCAAAGGACAATATATTAATTATTATATAATTTTAAACCATATGAAACATAAATGAAAATATATCTAACCAAATCTTTTATATGTATTATAACATAAGTAAAACTAATATCAAAAATAAATATGAAAACATATAAAAAATCAAATAATATTATATAAATCTCAAAATAAACGTGAAGATGAGTTTGTGGATATTGTGGAAATTATGTGTAAAACATAAAGTAAAAGGGACTAAAAAATATGCTCATTAATTGATATGAAAAATCTATATGAAAAAATACATTTTTGAGAAGTACTAAATTTGAGTTCCTTCAAAAGTTGTGTTTTGGCTGCAAAAAAAGTTATATTTACTAAAAAAATGCTTTTTTATTTTACAGTCAAACACTCATTTATCTTAAAAACGTTTTTGCAGTAGAAACAAAATGCTTATTTACACTTCAAAAGCTCAACAAAGCAGACACTAAATCGTACTTCGAGTTTGATCGGGTTTGTTGCTGTCTAACGTCTGATAAGGGCCGATCAAATCTAATTAAATATATTTTTAAATTTTTTAAATTTAAAAACTACATATTTTACATAAAATAACATTGTCTTATTTAAAAACCTGAAAAAAATTTAAAAACTACATATTTTACATAAAATAACATTGTCTTATTTAAAAATTTCAGGTTTCAAACTGGCTACCTTTGAAACTTTGAAAATGAAACTCGTACCAGTCATATTGAACGGAAAAACTTGTTTGAACGGAACAAGTTTTGCTAACCCTAATCGTACTTTGACATCCGAAGTCAATAACCCCTGTTTTGAACATTTCTTAATAACGTACTCGTGATGACCCTAGACTTAACTCATCCATCTTTAATCAACTCTCGTGTTCTTGAACTCTTATCACTTTCACTTGCCCTTCCTCTTACGCTAGACCATGGAAGTTACTTCCAAATGAAACCACAAAACTCAGAAATTTCAGCATTGACTCCTCATTCGTCTTCTTCTTGCACGCTTAAACTTGATTAAGTTGTGTGAAATAATATATCTCGATTGTTTCTAATTTTAAACGACGACTTCATATAAACAAGGCGATAGATAATAAATTGCATGCACTTACGAGTTATTATTATAGTTATTAAATTTGAAAAATAAGTTTCAATTGTTTGAACTTAATATGAATTAACGAGTTAAATTCAATTTGATAATATCTTATTCAAGTGTTTAAGTTTGTTTAAATCTGAATTTTATAATTTTTAAAATTAATTTAAATATTCATATTTAATCAAATTTAAATTTAATACTATGCTTCTTGTTTTGGACAATGATTATATATAATTAAAGTTCTAAATTATGAGTTATATTGCATTTATGAGCCATCATTATATAATTATTAGAAATGATAAATTAATTTGAATTTCGTTAGGCCAATTCCAAATCAAGAGATTAAGTTTAATTTTGTTGAGTTTAAACTTAAGTTCGTTGATTGGATACACGTTAAGATATAATAAATTATTTTATCTAATCAATCATAAAATTTGGTATACAAATTTCAAATAAATTAACTCAAATATAATTAATTAAATTAAGTTTGATATGATTAATATTCGAAGTCAATTAGATTTGTACTCTTGTTCAAAGTTAATTTAAGTTTGAACCTTAAAGAATTCACTTCGTTACCAAAACCAACAATTATAAACAAATACTGAAATACAATCTCACAAAATTTACAATTAAAAAATTTCCACATAATTCTAAATTATGAATATATTTAATAATTTATAACTAAGTCCTTAATTATAAAATTTTAAGCCATTTCGTCCAATGGAAAGCTGGAAGTGGATGCTCAATAATAATACGATCAATCAATAACAAACCAATTGGAGGGCAAGCAACTAACAACACAAGTCATAGATATTGGAAGATCGGGGCTTTTCCTTCTTGTGGACCAGTTACGCGTCAAGCACGTCCATGGTTTGCCACTTTACGTTCAAGAGACCAAGTAAACTCATTCACACGTAGTTGCCTAGCATTGCTCAATATCAGAGATCATAACTTGTTCCTAAGCCAATTCTTCTCCTGAAATCTATAAATACATCTTGAAACACCAAAAGGGTACAACTGCCAGAGCAAAATCTAATACTAGAACCTCTCTTGTAGCTGTAGATCAGTGATCATTAATGGCTTTCAAAGCTCTTCTCCCCTTGTCCTTTGTCCTCCTCGCTTTCTTATCTCAAGCTGTTTTAGCTCACAAAAATGGCACGAAAACATCACCATTTGAGTTCCTGAAGCATCTTCAAGGGTGTCATAAGGGTGACAAGCTCAAAGACATCCACAAGCTGAAGAAGTACCTAGAACAATTCGGTTATCTGAGCTACAAGAACCCCAAAAACGTTTCTGATGATTTCGACGATGTGTTGGAGCAAGCTCTCAAAGTTTACCAGCACAATTACCATCTGAACGTCTCTGGATTTCTAGATTCGGAGACCGTATCGAGCATGACCACCCCAAGATGTGGGGTTGCAGACATTATCAATGGCACTAACTGGATGCGAGTTCGGAACAACCATCATCATCATCATCGAGGGCATAACTCATTCCACACTACCGCTCACTACTCATTCTTTCCAGGAAATCCAAGATGGCCAAGCAATCAATACAGTCTCACTTATGGATTCCGTGCAGGTACTCCAGCAGCCGCCATGCAAGCAGTTGACAGAGCATTTCGCACATGGCAGACCAACACACATTTCAGGTTCTCAAGGGCTTCAGATTATGGAAATGCTAACCTCAAGATAAGCTTTGAAAGACGCGAACATGGAGATGGGGCCGCTTTTGACGGTCCCGGAGGGACTGTTGCTCATGCTTTTGCCCCAACCCGTGGATGGTTCCACTATGATGCGGAGGAATCGTGGTCCGTGGGTCGGAGACCAGGTGCATTCGACTTGGAGACGGTGGCGTTGCATGAAATAGGTCACTTACTTGGACTCGGACATAGCCAAGTTCGAGGGGCTATCATGTGGCCTAGTATCCAACCTGGAACTACCATGCATGGGTTGCATAACGACGACATTCAAGGTATTAGGGCTCTTTACCGAGTTTAAGGTTCCTTTCTTAACATAAACTATATAGATCACGTACTAGTTATGTTGTACCAGAAAGAGGGATGTTTACGAGATTAATGTAATCCTCGGTAGAATAAATTTGATGACGATTTTAAAAGATATTACCTACTTTTTGTTGCAGACAAAATAAAATAATAAATTTTAGTATTATTTGTTTCTAATTAGACAAGTATACATTTTATTTTCTCAAATTATGATCAATAAATTTTTTTAAAAATAGTTTATGAATTTTTTTATATAAATCATTCTTTTTCTTATGATATGATACAATTTCATATATTTTTGGTGAGGGAAAAATAATTAGTAAACTAAAAAGAAATAGAAAATAAGTTATTTGACTAATATTTCTAATTATATTATTAAATCATAACAAAGTCTTCTATAAAATTTAATTAGAAGAGGTTTTTGAAAATTAAGAATCACATAGGAAAAATTACTATGATTAAGTTTTTAAACTAAAAAATTGTAAGGTTATTCCTCCTTAACAACAATAATAACAACACTTAGTAAGAATCCTACTAATATGTATGAATTGGGCAAGTTCAGTGTTACGTAATCTTATTCTTAATTAGTAAAATTACTCCTTATATACTAAAAATAATTAAAAAAAGGAATCAAAATCATCAATTTCCCATCATCAAGCCATATAGCAACTGCCGAAGTTGTGGTTAAAAATCAATAGAATCCACAACTTCTGTAAAGAACCTATGATGAAACAAAAGCCCTTGAAGGAAGTTGAATTGAAAAAAATTAAAAGTTTAGATATTTTATTGTTACTTTTTAAAATTCAATTTATAATTAAAAATTGCTAAAAGTTTGGGTTTTTTTTGTTAACTAACCCTTAATTTTATTAATTATTTTAAAAGCTTATTTTGTCATTTAAATCACCATCAGTTATAATAGGAGAACAATTTTTGTGACTAAAATAATAATCTAATTCTTAACCTCATTAAATAGGTTTAATTGTATTAATTTTTATATATTGGCAATAGTAACATTGAAAAGGGTTAATTAAAAAATCTTAAACTTTTATTAATTTTACAATTATAGCCCGAACATCAAAAAATGACAATAAAACACTAAAACTTTCAAATTTTCAATTATAACTAGACGTTAGTCTCCCTGTTAAGTTTGTTAATGTGATTTATCACATGTCCAAAAATTATAACTATTAATACACGTCAGCCAAAAATTAACACAACAAATAAAGATTAATGAAACAAGGTCTTTAATCACATAACTAAAATGATGTCATTTTTTAAAACGACTTAAATCAGTTTATGCATCCTGACTACTCTCATCCTCTTTGTTTTTAATTTATGCAACCTTATCCTTTTGTTATCTATTTGTTCGTTATCAGTCTGTTATGAAGGATTGTGGGTGTTGGCAGAACAAACATATAATGAAAGGGGCGGGGATCGGGATGACGTTATCTATTTGTTTGTTATCAATTTTTTATGAAAGGATGAGGGCATCGGTAGAACAAATAGATAACAAAGGAGGTGAGAGTTAGGATGCTATTATCTGTTTTGATTGTTATCAGACTATTATAAAGGACTGAGGGCATCCATAGAACAAATAGTCGGGAGAACAAACTAAATAAAGTGGGTGAGATTTGGGAGAACAAACTGATTTAGGTCATTTTGAAAAAAGACATTGTTTTAGTTATGTGATTAATTGATGTTACTTTATTAATCTTCATTTGTTATGTTATTTTAGCTAACGTATTTTAATAGTTAGGGTTTTTGGACATATAACAAGTCACGTTAGCAAACTTAATGGAGAGAGTAACGTCGAGTTAGAATTTAAAAAAATTGAAAGTTTGAGTATTTTATTGCCACTTTTTGAAATTCGAGCTATAACTGCAAAATTGAGCAAACTTTAAGATTTTTTTTTGTAATTAACCCTATTGAAAATATTTTCCAATGAAATTTTCTCTTTTAGTTTATAATTTAATAATAATTGGTCAAATAGCTTATATTCTTATTTTATATGTCTCTCACCTTAAACATATAAATATACAACACGAGGAAAGATAAAAGAATAATTTACATATAAAAAGGAATTTGTAACCCATATTTTAAAAATTTTATATTGAAATATAATATTCTTTTCCATATATTCCTATTTAGATTTCATTTGTTCTCTTTTCAATATTAAAATTTGTAA
>JAOSBK010000001.1:28772571-28788779 GCA_027568895.1 Erythroxylum shatona | reverse complement strand
AATTCTCTCTCTTTTTCTCTTATTTCTTGATTTTTAACTTCCATTTCAATTATCTCACTCACTTAACTTCCATAACTTATACCAATCAATTCTAATCTCAAAGTTATCAAAATCACATTTCTTTTCTTATCAGTTTCCTTTAAACATAAGTACATCCATAACACAATACATATAGTAACCTAATCATTTAATTTCACTTAATATTTCTAAATTCCACTAAAAAAATCGGGGTCCAACACCCTAAACCATTAACAACCCTTTAGGACATTAAACTATGTTGTAATAAAATCAAAACTAATAAAATGAAATTAACTGAGACTAAGTTTGAATAAAGTTTTTTAAATAGAGAAACAAAGTGATTTAAAATATAATTACACAAATTAATAAGATGCAAAATAGATAATTAAAAATTCATTTTTATTAAAAATAATATTTTTATTTTTCGTTAATTTTGTAAGCAAAAGCTGATTAATTAAAAATCGTACACCATTTATACTTGATTCGAAAATGATGAGCTATAATGATTCACTTTATAAATAGGACAAGTTTTATTAGACTTCTACCTTAGGTAATAGAAATAAATTATTTAGTTTTGTTTTCTTCATGTAATTTTTAACTTATGTCTATATAGAATTTTGGTTCAAATATATTAATTTATGTTTTTTATTTCTTTTATATATGAAAAGATGAGTTTAAATAAAAACTAATATTGACATGTTCATTTCGTTTTCAAATTTTTGTTATTGAAAATTATGGAGAGAATGCTATTAAGCCTACGGAGGCCTTTATGCGGAGCGTATGTCAAATCAATAGGGGAGAATAATCTCTATCTTATTCAATTCTTCCATAAAGTCTATCTGAAGAACTTGATTTTGTGGGGGTCCTTGGTCATTTAACAACTGTATCCTACTCATACATCAACTGAAAGAAGGTGAGAATCCTAAGATGTTGATTTTACTCGTGCTAACTTTTGGGTTCGATTTCATGATATTCCCCCAGGTTTCACCTTTGAAGCCTTGGCGAAAAATGTAGGAAATCTCATGAGACTATTTTTGGACTATGATACTAATAGTAAAAGATTATCATGGAATGATTACACGCGTACGTGTTAGAGCCCGGATAGACATTACAGAACCCCTTATGCACAAGAAAAGTGTTCGTAAGCAAAGGGCAGATTTAGTTGACATTTCTTTTAGTTATGAACGGGTTCCATTGATTTGTTATCTTTATGGCACTATTGGGCATAGTGAATCCAGTTGTCCCAAGTTATTTGAAAATTCTGAAGAAGAAATTCAACTAGAATGGCTAGAAGAAATTCGAGCTGAAGTTAGGGTGAAGAGCAGAAAAAAGATAGTGCAATGGAAACGCAATCCTGGTTCCATGATTCATGCTAGCCCTATCACGCATAATCAGGAAGGTCCATCGTCAGGAAAGGCACCACAAAGTCATAACCGTATAATTAACAGATATGATGCCTATCCAAGGAAAATTAGTTTCAAAAATCCCAATCCCAATAAGGACACTTCAGCTGGCAATCTGCCTACTGTGAACTAGGAATTTAATTCTTATCCAACCTATGATAAACCAGTTGACCATGGTTTGAAGGAGAATGTTGTTATGGACATCGAAGAATCCAAAAAAGTCCAAGAAAGAACAACTCTATCACTATTCCAACTGATGAGATGAACTTTAATGGAGATTCATCTTCTTCAGTCCATCCTCGGCCCTCCACTCCTTTTTTAACGGCCAATCTTGCTCATCAGATCCGTCGAGAGTCATGAGTTACATAGTTTGAAACTGTCTTCGTTTAGGCAACCCGGTTGTTGCTCTTAAGGAGATTGTAAATTCTAATAAGCCTTCTCTTGTATTTTTGATGGAAACTCTTGTTAATTCTGCGAAAATGGAAGAACTTAGTATTATGCTTAACTTTGATTCTTGTTTCTGTGTTGATAGGCTTGGCCGTAGTGGAGGCCTCGCGGTTCTTTGGAATTCTAACATTGCTTCCTCTATCACACGTTTCTCTAATAATCATATTGACCTGATCATAGATAATTTTATCTCTCCTAAATGGCTCCTCACTGGGTTCTAGGGTTTTCGTGACTCTAATCGCAAAAGAGCTAGCTGGGAACTTTTTAAGGCTTTAGCTTGTCTAAACCAGCTCCCTTGGATTTGTTTTGGTGATTTTAACAATCTTCTCTTAATGACAAGCTTGAGGTATGGACTATCCTAATTACTTGATGGAGGGCTTTCAAAATTGTTTTTCAGAGTGCTATCTTACTGAAATTCCTCTTACTGGTTTTGGTTATACTTGGGAAAGAGGTAGAAACTCTAGTTTTCGTGCTCTTGGACATCTTGACATAGCTTTTGCTAATCATCAATGGATGGATATTTTCAAGTTTCAAAAGATGTACAATCTGGTTCACGCTACTTCTGACCACAACCCTATTAAATTGGTAGCCTCTTGCTCTTTTCCTGTCAAAAAAATTAGCCGGTACAATTTTGAAAATAAAGGGCTTATTAAAGAAGATTTCTTAGATGTAGTGGCAAAATTTTGGGCTGATAATGCTGCCTCTTCTTTGACTGTTCGGTTAAGAGAGTGTGGTATTCACCTTGTCCAATGGCGTAATCATGTTAGCAGCAATTTTTCTGAAAAGATTAAAGATGTCAAGAAGCTTATTCAACATCAACGTCTTGCTAACGATGATAATGCTATCATGTATCTTAAATCTGAGCTTAACAACTTGCTGGCCCAAGAATCTGTTTACTAGAAAGAGCATTCCAAAATTTTCTGGATGAAATATGGAGAGGCAAATTCCAAGTACGTCCATGCGCAATAAGAAAATGTATTAACCATATTTCCATGCTTCTTGATGATCACGGTAATGCTTGTATCGACGATGATTCCATGAGTGCTGTTGTTCAAACTTATTTATACAATTTATTCTCCGCATCTAGTGGTGATGGTTTTAGTAGCTTCAGGGGTATCAACTCGGTCATTAACAATAATGACAATGACTCTTTGCTTGCTCCTTTTGAGTTAGAAGAATTCAAAAACGCTATTTTTGAGATGCACCTTGGCAACGCTCCTGGTCCTGATGGCATGAATCTGGCCTTTTTTCAATAGTGTTGGCATATTGTTAGATAGAATATTTTCACTCAATGTTGTTACTAGTTGAATAATTGTGAGTTTCCTTATTCCCTCCATAACACTATTGTCGTTATAATCCCAAAAAAAGATAAGCCTTGAACCATGAAAGATTTGAGACCTATAGCGTTATGCAATGTCATTTATAAAATTATTGCTAAGGTCCTTGCAAATAGGCTCAAAGTTCTCTTGCCCAGAATTACTTCCCCTACGCAGTCTTCTTTTGTCCCGGGTTGGTTAATAACTAATAATATTATGGTTGCTTTTGAGCTTATTCATCACATGAAAAATAAAGGAAGGGGTAACTCTGGTAAAACAACTCTTAAGATTGACATTAGCAAGACTTACGATAGGGTTTATTGGAATATTTTGATATTTATGATGTTGAATCTAGGCTTTGATGTTCGATGGGTGAATTGGATTATGCTCTGTGTATCTACTGTGCAATATTCTCTCTCCTGCAATGACTTTGAAATTGGCCCTATTTTGCCGAAGAGAGGATTGAGACAAGGGGACCCTTTATCTCCTTATCTCTTTATTTTATGCGTAGAAGGCCTTTTTGGTCTTCTTAGACAAGCTAAAAATAGAGGAGATATTCATGATATTTCAATATGCTCAGGTAGTCCAAGCGTCTCTCATCTATTTTTTGCTTATGATAGTTTTCTATTTTTTAGAGCTAATCAAAGTGAATACAGGCATGTGAAAAATATTTTTGTCACCTTTGAGAAAGCTTTGGGGCAAGCTGTTAATTTTCAAAAATCAGGCACCATGTTTAGCTCTAACACAAAGATGTCTTATAGGAATGAATGTTCTTCTATTTTGGATGTTGATGTCCCGCTTGACCATGGCAGGTATCTTGGTCTCCCTATGCTTATCGGTAGAAATAAAAAGCAAGTATTTTCTTTTATCAAATATAGGCTGAGTAAAAGAATCAAAAGTTGGAAAAATAAATTACTTTCCAGACCAGAGAAAGAGATTATTATTAAAACGGTCACGCAAGCATTACCAGCGTACTGTATGAGTATTTTTCTCATCCCTTATGGTACTTGTGATGCTCTCCAAAAGATGATAAATTCCTTCTGATAGGGTTCTGCAAGTAGTGAGAACAGAAAAATACACTGGGCAAGCTAGGACAAGTTATGCGTGCCGAAAAAGTATGGTGGCATGGGTTTTAGGAACCTCCGTTGTTTCAACCTTGCAATGCTTTGCAAGCAATGGTGCCGATTTATCGCTAACCCGGACTCCCTTACTAGCAAAACTTTTAAAACTAGATATTTTCCTTCCTGCGAGTTCCTCGATTCACATGAAGGGAGAAACCATAGTTTTATTTGGAAGAGTATTTTTGTTGCTAAGGAGTTACTTTCCAAGTATGTTTGATGGAGGATGGGAAATGGTGCTTCTATTAAGGTCTTTCGCGACCCCTGCTTAATGATGACAATGGGTTCTATGTCTACTGTCTTCCTCTGTCGGATATGGAAGATTTAAGAGTGCATGATCTTCTTGATGACACGAGTTTCTCTTGGAATTTTAATTTGCTCAATGGATTACTTGCTCCTGGAGATGTTTTTAGAGTGGTTAAGACTCCTATTTGTTTCTCTAAGCCAACGGATAGGCTCATATGGCATTATAACTTTGATGGCAATTTTTTAGTTAAATCGAGTTATAAATTGGCAACTAAGTACTTCTCAGATGTTTCTAATTCTTTTATTGATGGGCCTCGGTCAAAGCTTTGGCGTGCTGCTTTTCCTCCAAAAGTGAAAGATTTTGTATGGCGTTGTCTTCATAAATTTTTGCCTTGCAAATGTAGGTTGGCTTCTAAGGGGGGTAGTATTGATATTAGCTATGGTAGATGTGGAGTTATTGAAGATTTAAATCATGTTTTTTTGGGTTGTCCTAAAGCATGTGAGGTTTGGTCCTTATCTCCTCTAGTATTTGTTCCTCATAATATTATGGATTTTGTCCACAATCTTGTTTCTTCACCTCAGCTTGCAGCTTTAGACAATTGCTTGACTTTGCTTTGGAGTTTGTGGTATCACAGGAATACTTTTGTTTGGAGATAAAAAGATACTCCAATGGCCTTAATTTGTGATTTTGTTGATGGGTTCATTGAAAACTGGTGCAGTTTCAAGTCTGCTTTTAATGGAGTTGTACCCAGCTCCTCTTGTCAAACTTCTGTTGCTAATTATTGACGTAAACCTCACCTTGGTAGGCTCAAATGTAACGTTGATGCTACTGTGTTTAAGGATAAAAATGTTTCTTCTTTTGCAGTTTTTCTTCACAATGACAAAGGTGAGCTTTTGATGGGATTTTCGAGTCACCTTTCTTTTTCTCTTGATCCGATTTTAACTGAAATTATTTATATTCGAAAAACTCTTTCTTGGTTAATTGCAAGTAATATTAATAATGTTTCGTTGGAATCTAGCTATCTTCAACCCACCAGGCTCTAAACTCTTCGAGTTCGTCTTTTTTTCTGCGATTGGATTGTTAGTTCAAGACTAGTTTCAGTTGAAGAATCACTTCATTCATTTGTCCTTTCAATGGACGCATAGAAATGCCAATAAGGCAGCTCATGCTCTTGCCCAGGTAGCTTTATTGTTGGCAAACCACTTCTCTTGGGATTCTCTTCCTCATAGTATTTCATCTATTGTTTTGTTTGATTGTTCTTGTGCTTCAAACATCTGGGTGTATGGGGTAAGCCTATTGGCTTGGGTTTAGTTTCTACCTTCGTTGTCTGTTGTTTCTTTTCTTGTTTTTGCTTCTTATAGCTTTATTTAAAAAAAAAACAAAATTCTTTAATTAATTTGAATTCTTAAGAACAAAGACTATAATAAAAATTTGTTAAAATTAAATACTTCAATAGAAAAAATATGAAACTAAATATATTGTTGCACCTTCTGTTTATCAAAACATCAGGGTATGTTTCTACGTACTAAGTGTCCTCAACTAGGAGTAATCAACAAAATTCTCAAAATGTTAGCATTATACTGTACTCAAAAAATATCATAACCAAATACCTCTTCATCAGGAACCTGTTAGGATCGAGGGATCACACACACACACAATAGCAAGAAATAAGAGCTTAAACGAAAAAAATACTAAGACACAGGGATTTTTTTACGTGGTTCACCAAATACAGCTATGTCCATGGGATGATGCGCTAGGTTTATTTCTTTTGTTGTGACGGAAGTACAAGAGTCTCACACATATTTTGTTTTTGTGTTGCTATATAATAATAATTCTTGCCTAACAAGAAGTCCCACACAACTAGGAGACTGCAAAAAAAAAGTAAAGAATGTAAATAATTGAGCCTACATTCCACGTTCTTCATACTTAGGCTCCACATCCTCAACAATCTCCTACTTGGAGACTAAGGATCTAACTTCCTCATCACCAACTCTACTTCCCATCATCACACATCCACCTAGTGCACCATCATCACCTCACTATCAATCACAGAGGCCAACTGAGGTCTTGCATAACCTCAGTTTCCTAACATCAACCCCTTTAGTTAATATATCAACTAGGTTCTTACTACTTAAGATTTTCTCAAGCCGCATATTACCATTCTCAACCAAACTACAAATGAAGTGGAACCTGCGCCTGATATGCTTGGTTCTTGAATGCAAGACTGGATTCTTGCTCAACTGTATCGCACTCTGACTGTCACTATAGAGAACACTATCATTATGCTTCTTGCCTATAACTTCCAATAAGTCTTGCAACCAAACCATTTCTTTCCTAGCTTCAAACAATGCAATATATTCTGACTCTGTGGTAGACATTGCAATACACTTTTAAAGTCTAGACATCCAGCTCACAGTTGTACCACGAGGTGTGAAGACATACCCAGTTGTACTCTTACTAGTGTCAAAATCCCCACTCAGATCAGCATCAACAAACCCTTCTAGTTCGACATTGCTCTTATCAAACACAAGCGAAGTACTATCAATGCCCTTTAAGTATCTTAGAAGCCATTTCACAGCTTCCCAATATGCCTTACCAGGATCAGCCATAAATATAGCTGTTGCTCCCACTGCAAACACTATGTCTAGTCTAGTACAGACCATAGCATACATCAAACTCCCAGCTGCAAAAGCATAAGATACCTTGGACATGTAGTCCCGCTCTTCAGTTATCCTGGGTGATTGCTCCTTTGACAATTTGAGATGATTTGTCAATAGAGTGTTCCTGGGCTTCGCATTATCAATTCTAAAACTATCCAGAACCTTACGCACATAATCTTCCTGGGATAGTCTCAAAGAGCCTTTAAACCTGTCCCTAGAAATCCTCATCCCAAGAATCTGCTTCGCAGGACCCAAGTCCTTTATCTCAAATTTCTTTGACAGCTCTTTTTTCAATTTGTTGATTTCCTTCAAGCTAGACCCTGTAATCAACATATCATCCACATATAAGAATAACACAACATAAGAATCAGAAAATTTCGTCAAATAGCAACACTAATCCTTATCACTCCTGTGGAATCCATTATTGCACATTAAGGTGTCAAACTGTATGTACCACGATCTTGGAGCCTGCTTTAACCCATATAGACTCTTTTCAAGCCTACACACTTGGAACCACATACCTTTTGGTTGCCTCATATACAAGTCCTCCTTTAAATCACCATGTAAAAACGCAGTTTTTACATCCATTTGCTCCAGATGCAAATTCTCAATTGCAACCAAACTCAAGACTATTCTAATGGTAGTTAGTTTCACAATAGGAGAAAAAAATTCATTATAGTCTACACCCTCCTTTTGTGAAAATTCCTTAACTACCAATCGAGCCTTATACCTGGTGTTACCATCAGGCTCATTCTTGATCCTATACACCCACTTATTCAACAAAGCTTTCTTTCCTGCAGGTAACTCAGTTAGTTCCCAGGTTCTATTCTTGTCCAAGGAGGCAATCTCATCATTCATTGCATGCTCCCAATTGGACCAATCATCTACCTGCATAGCCTCATGGTACGACTCTGGCTCACCAGCATCTGTTAATAAAAGATAATGTAATGAAGGAGAATATTTTTCTGGAGCTTTACCTTTTGTTGACCTAGCTGACCTTCTCACCACAGGTGGTGTCTCAAAGACATCATCAGAAGAAGTTTCCGAAATTATGTCTGGTTCTGGCGTATCAACTTGTGGAGCAATCTGTGACCTAGCTGCATTTTCTTCCTGTGTCGTTAACCTTCTCTCAAATCTAGCAGAACTAGTATTTACAGGAATCTCAATCAACTGTCTATCACTATTGTCAGCTCCCACTGTTTCTTTATCAATAGAACCCTTTTCCAACCTATCTTTGTACATGACAGATTCATCAAAGACAACATCACAATGTCTAAACACCTTCTTACCATCCCACACCCTGTAGCCAAATAGATCAGTACCATAACCAAGAAAATAACACTTCTTAGATTTTGGGTCAAGTTTATCTCTCTTCTCAGGATCAATCATAACATATGCAACACAGCCAAATGCGCATAGAAAAGACAGATCAAATTTCTTACCACTCTATACCTCTTCTGGTACCTTATCACCCAAAGGAATTGATGGTCCCCTATTGATCAGGTATGCTGCTGTATTGACTAAATCTGCCCATAATGTCTTGGCTAACCCAGCATGAATACGCATGCTCCGGGCTCTCTCATTGAGAGCCCTGTTCATCCTCTCAGCAATGCCATTCTACCTTGCTTTTCCAGTAACAGTCCTAGTCAACCTGATTCCCTGTTGAGCATAATACTTCTTGAACTCATCTTTCTCATATTCACAACCATTGTCTGATCTCAAGTACTTGATCTTCAGACCTATCTGATTCTCAACCTCTACTCAAAAAAGTACTAAAAACATCAGATTTATTTTTCAAAAAATAAACCTATACCTTTCTGCTATGATCATCAATGAAAGTGACATAGTAGTATGCGCCACCCAAAAAGCAAACAGGTGAAGGACCCTATACATCAGTATGAACCAACTCTAACTTCTCTACTTTTGGTTCCCTGTTAACTTTAGTGAAGCTGACTCATTTTTGCTTGCCAAAAACACAACTCTCACGCAAACCCATGTCAACAGATTTCAAACTAGGCAAAGAACCTCTAGCAGTCATTATCTTCAACCCTTTCTTGCTCATGTGACCAAGCCTTGTGTGCTATAAACTTGTACTACAAGAACTCTCAGCAACATTAGCAACTAAATTTCTACACCCTGCAGTAGTGTACAATGTGCTAGACTTCACACCTTTAGCCACAACCATTGGACCTTTCACCATCTTCCAAGAACCATTGCCAAACTCAGTTTTGTAGCCAGTACTATCTAATTGACCAACAGATATCAGGTTCTTGGTCAAACCTGGGATATACCTGACATCTTGCAGTTTCCATAGACCCCCATTCAAGGTCTTTACATTCACATCCCCTCTTCCTAGAATCTCCAAACTCTTATTATCGGCAAGATACACCTTGCCAAACTTTCCACCAACAAAATTGTGAAACAGGTCTTTACTAGGTGAGGAATGGAACGATGCACCTGAGTCAACTATCCATGACTCAATAGGACTAGCTACACTAAGAATATGAGCATCAGCCACATCTTCAACATAATTCATAGAATCATTATCATCATTGTGGTTATTGACCCTTCCCTTGTTCTTCGATTTCGAACAATTTCTCTTAAAATGCCCCTTATCACCATAGTCCCAACAAACTGCTTCTTTAGGATTTTGAGTCCTACCCCTTCCCTTTGATTTTGAACGACCTCTATTCTTGCTTTGACCTCTTTGTTTTCCTCTGCGTCTAACATTTAAAGCACTCCCAGAAGACTTACTAGAATCTTTCTTGCAAATAATTTCGCTCAAGATTGCATCACGGATCTCATCATATTCAAGTGCATTCGAACCTCTAGCACTACTAACAGTAGATACTGTAGTGTCCCAAGACTTAGGCAAAGAAGATAACAAAATCAAAGCCTCAATTTCATCTTCAAAGTTAATCTTTACAGAAGCCAGTTTTGTTATTATCATATTAAATTCATTAATATGATCAGCAACACTAGTGGAATCAACCATCTTAAGATCAAATAATTGACACATCAAATATACTTTATTCATGGCTGAAGGTTTCTCATACATATTTGATAGAGCTGCAATCAATCCCTTCGTCGTTGTTTGATCCATGATGTTGAAGGCAACATTCCTAGCCAATGTTAATCTCGCCATACCCAATGCTTGCCGATCAAAAACTTCACAATCCTCCTTTGTCATGTCTGCGGGTTTGTCCTTCAATGGTAGATAGAGATTTTTCTAATACAATAGGTCCTGAATCTGCATATTCCAGAAAGCGAAGTCCTTCCCATCAAACCTCTCAATCTTAGCCTTTCCGTCTTCCATTGTTTGATTGTGATCTCCTAATCAACCTGGAGCTCTGAAACCAGTTGTTAGGATCGTGGAATCACACACACACAATAGCAAGAAACAAGAGCAAGAAACAAGAGCAAAAGAGACATACGAATTTTTTACGTGGTTCACCAATGAGGCTACGTCCACAGATGATGCATTAATTTTTTTTCTCTGTTATGATGAAAGAATACAAGAGACACACACAGTATGTTTTTGTGTTGCTATCTAATAATTATCTCAGCAAAGGAGATTACAATCCTTACCTAACAACAAGTCCCATAAAACTAGCTATTTTTCAGGTTCTTCGTACTTAGGCTCCACATCCTCAATAGTATGAACACCCTTTGCAATAGTAAACACAGAGAAGAGGGTTTCTTTTCTCCTCGCAATGATAACAATATTGCTCATCCTTATCATTAATGATATAATCCTCGAAAGTAAGACGATGTGTGTGTTCATGTTTAATGGTGTGTGGCGATGGACCACACAGTAGGTGGAGGTTGAACTTGCATTCTAGACATCGAAATGCAGGCTTACCCTTACAATTCTTTTGATAAGTATCACATTCAACTCCATCATATACTCTATCCACCACAGTTAGCAGGTGATGACTGTGGTTAGCAAATTGAATAGTGGGAATCACATAAGTGCACTCAGGACCACAATAGAAGTCGCACTTGTTGCAACGAAAGAAGAAGCCCTTAGGGCAATCACCTAGACACACATTGCATCGCTTAGTATCGAGACTTTTATAATGAAACAGAGTATGCTCAGGGTGGAGTGGAGTTTGAACCTCTAACATATGCTCAGAACAAGGTTTCTCTAATGGAAATTTGCAACTGAGGCAATCTTTTTTCTTCATTAAATTATGACAGATATGTAGAACACCCTCAAAGTTACCTGGAAGCCTCAGGGCACATTTAAGGTGCAATCTGAAGCCGCACCTGATACAGGCATAGGACACACCAAAGCCAGCTCGAGTACAAGCACCACTGATATAAATCAGACCACCAACAATCCATCACGGTCCATTAGAAGCAGAATCCCGCCCAAGAAGTTTTCAGACTTTGTCATAAATTAAGTAGATTTCAATACAGATATATTTTGGCAAAAGGGTAGTGTTGGGATACCTTTTGTAATTCTGTTATAACAATATATATGTCTTAATGGAAATAGTGGAAGCAACAGTTGTTGCAATCATTTTATATCTGCCTTCTCCTTCTCTCTTCTATCAATCTTCTTCTCTCGTCTACTAATTTCTGCTAAATGTCTAAGGAGGACAGCCACCTCTAATTGGCAAACCTATCATTTTTGGTGCTTTCATTGACTCCCGTGATATCCAAATGACAGAGGGTACTCGCCAGACTAGAATGGAAGAAGCGATTGCAAAGCTCACAGCGATGCATGAATCGCAATCCACCCTCATCTCAAATCAGAACAGTAACATTGAAGCTATTACCAACTCCACTCGCTCTTGGTTTACAAACTCTGGATGCCAAGATTGACTAGCAGATTCGTCGTCCACAACCCATCATCCAGCAGCTTCCACCTTCCCAGTTCAACCCAATCCATTCCCCAGATCCACATCCACATCATCATCACCTTCTCGCTCAACAGCCCTCAGGCTCACCATCAATGAAGACTATGAGGCTCGATGTTCCTTGATTTTCTGGTGACAATCCGAAAGCATGGATATCCCACATTCAGCGATATTTTGACTATTATAATACCCCTGCTACTCAACGTTTATTGATTGCCACTTTTCACTTATATGGTCCTGCTCTTGAATGTTTTAATTGGATGAATAACAGTAACTTGATTGTTAATTGGGAGGGATTTTTGATTGCGGTGGATAAACGGTTTGGTTAATCTGAATATGAAGATTCTTTTGGCAAACTCAGTAAATTGGTACAAACTTCTACCATCAATGAGTATCAAACCCAATTTGAGCAGTTGGTGAATCAACTGCCTCAGATTCCAGAACATGTATTGGTGAGTTATTTTGTTTAAGGTTTAAGACAGGATATTCGTAAGGAGGTTTAAGTCGCTAAACCTTAGTCTCTCATCCAAGCAATGGGGTTAGCCAGATTGTACTCAGATAAATCAGCTGACCATCGATTCCAACCCCATTCATACACAAATAAACCCAGGTTGAAACCATATACACCCTTCCAATCTGACCAAAATCCTCTGTTACTACCCACCCCTACACTATAAAAACCCTTTGTCAAGGCCACCCACCAACGTCATACCCTACTAAAAAACTTTCCATAGCTGAAATGTTGGCTCGTCGAGAGAAGGGATTATGTTACAATTGTGATGAGAAATTCCACAAGGGTCATCGATGTAAGGGAAAATTATTTTTGTTGATGATAGCGGATGATGATGTCGACGTACCTACTGCAGACTTAGCCAGTTCCATTATTTCACCTAAACACTAGTCTATCCTCGACACTTCAGAAATTAGCCTCCATGCGATGGCTGGCCAATTTTGTCCTCATACGCTAAAATTGAAGGGTCACATTGCAGGAACTCCTATCCAGACCTTAATTGATGGGGGCAGTACCCACAATTTCATTCAAGAGCGAATCACAACGTTTTTGAAGCTACCAATTATTACTTCACCACACTTCAGCGTGTTGTGGTCTAAATAGAACAATATAAATTAAACGCTACTGTTTTGATTTTTTCTTTTTTCTTTTCTTTTTTTTTGTTCTTTGTTTTTTTGTTTTTTTAACAATAAACATAAAAGAAGATAGCAGTAACAAAAATCGACAACAACTGAGTAGATGTACCTCTAAAACATCTTAGAATAACATGTAAAAAAAGTCCTTAAATCAAGGAATCAAAAGCTTAGTACTTCATTCAACTTGTGAAAGGGTAAGGCTAAAAGTTTTCAAGTTTCAATGTAATGCAATTAAAACGAAATCAACAAGGTTAAAGGCTCAAAGGGGGTAACAAGGGAAAAATAACTTGGTGGGTGATTTAAGCTAAAGGTTAAAAACAAAAAAGGCCTTTATTATGTTCATAAAGCATGTAACTAGCAATATCTAACAGGTTCAGAGCAAGTTCTGAAGGAAATCCACATAGGGAAGCATCACACATGACAAAGAAAATAAATGACTATGAGATGAAGTCATATGGCTCAAAACCTCACATATGTTTAAATGAAAATCCATCAAAATTTCATACATTGCCTCATCACTCAGCATCAATTATTGACTAAGTTTATGCAATTGACTACTTTAATCAATCCACATGGTTCACTATCCTCTCAAGTTGTCTATTCCAAGTTCATGCATACAACTAAATTTTTCATCCAACTACTTTGACAGAATCGTATATTCAAATTCATCATAAATAGGACCTAAGTTAGTTACCAAAAGAGTCGCAACTATTCAAGTGTGTATTTTTCAACATCAACATCAATATCATCAGCATGCACATAATCTCAATCCCCCCAAACTTAATATGAACATTGTCCCTAATGTTCAAGTAATCAATAGTCAATACAAAAAGAGGGGAAAGAGGAAGAAAAAATTTCCCTGAAAAAGAATCGACCAAGAACTCTTTGTCACAAACCATGCAAACCTAAAGAAAACTCAAAACAACTTAAAGAAATGCATTAATCTAGAAAGAAAGGCAAAGGAAACAACAAGAAAAGAAAAGAAAGAAAATTACAGTCCTACTAGAAGACATACACTGCGATCAAGGAAGCAAAGTGTCATGAAGAGACAATCACTCCTCAGAATTATCCACGAACCTAGGCATATACAATTTAGCTTGTTACCCATTTACCTTGAACGAGTTTTCATTTTCTCGTTTTACTTCAAGGACCCCAAAAGGAAGGACTTGGATCACAGTGAATACCACCTCGACTTAAGCTTCTCTAGAAAAAGACGAAAACGGGAGTCGTAGATTAATACCTGGTTGCCTACTTTAAAGTCTTTGTGAAGGATCTTCTTGTCATGCCACTTCCTCACACGCTCCTCATATAGCTTCGAATTGTTATAAGCATCCAAACGGAACTCTTCAAGCTCATAAAGTTGCATAAGTCTCTTAACACCTGCAGCAGACAAATCAAAGTTAAGAAATTTGGTAGCCCAGTATGCACGATGCTCTAACTCAACTGGAAGATGACAAGACTTTCTATATACTATCTTGAATGGTGACATGCCTATGGGTGTATAAAATGCGGTCCTATATGCCCAAAGTGCATCATCTAGCTTTAAAGACTAGTCCCACCTAGAAGCATTAACAGTTTTCTCTAGTATTGTTTTTAATTCCCTGTTTGAGACTTCAACTTGTCCACTAGTTTAGGGGTGGTATGGAGTAGCAACCTTATGGGTCACCCCATACTTTGCTAATAATGAATCAAAAAGTTTGTTGCAAAAATGTGCCCCGCATTATTAATGATAGCCCTAGGTGTACCAAAAGGTGTAAAAATATTCTTCTTCAAAAATTTAACAACACGTCTAGACTCATTTGTGGGCGATGCCACTGCTTCCACCCACTTGCTAACATAATCAATCGCAACCAATGTATATTGATTGGAAAAAGACTTAGAGAATGGTCCCATAAATTCTATTCCACAAACATAAAAAACTTCACAAACAAGAATGTTAGTCAATGGCATGCCATGTATCTTACTAATATTTCCGACCCTTTGACACCTATCATAAGATTTGACGAATGTAAATGCATCCCTAAATAAGGTGGGCCAATAGAAACCACATTCTAAAACTTTATGAGTTATCCTAGATGCACCATAATGTCCCCCAGCCTCTTTAGAATGACAATGATGTAACACAGAGGACATTTTCTCTTCAAGAATGCAACGCCTAACAATACCATCCACACAAATCTTATAAAGCAAAGGATCATCCTAAAGATAGTATCTTACCTCAAAAATTTTTTCTTTTGAGCATTAGAAAGATCAGGGGGATAGATATTACCAGCAAGGTAGTTTACATAGTCTGCAAAAAAAGGAGTGACCATCATAACCATCAAATGCTCATCAGGAAAAGTCTCCTGAATGTCCTTCTTTGTTGGACTCTCTATGGCAGCTTCATCTAACCTTGACAAGTGATCAGCTATAAAATTGTTGGCTCCCTTCTTATCCCTCAGCTCAATGTCAAATTCTTGCAAAAGTAACACCCAACTAATTATTCTTGGTTTAATGTCGAGTTTTTTCATCAAGTATTTTAAAATTATATGATCAGTACGCACAATCACTTTAGATAAAACCAAATATGAGCGAAACTTATCAAAAGTGAACACAACTATCAACATCTCTTATTCCAAGGTGGTGTAATGGAGTTGTGCACTGTTTAGTGTCCTACTTGCATAAAAAATAGGATGAAATATCTTACGTCGTCTTTGGCCCAAAATAGAACCCACTGTATAATCACTTGCATCACACATTAATTCAAAAGGAAGAGACCAGTTAAGAGATATAAGAATAGGTGTAGTCAAAAGCATATCCTTTAACAATTAAAAAGATGTCAAACATTTATCGTCAAAATTAAACATAACATCTTTTTCAAGTAACTCAGTCAAAGGTCGAACAATCTTAGAAAAATCCTTAATGAACCTATGGTAAAAACCAGCATGGCCTAAGAAACTTCTAATGGATCTAACATTGTTTGGTGGTGGAAGTTTCTTAATGACATCA
>JAOSBK010000001.1:28714863-28752613 GCA_027568895.1 Erythroxylum shatona | reverse complement strand
AGATGACGATGATGAGTGATGAGTAATATAATTAAGAATAAAAATTGCTTATGTGAGGGAGGGGTATAAATAGTAACCACTAGATTGGAATGAAAACTTGATACCCATCCACTTTGGAGGGTTTAGTAGATTCCCAAACTTAATGGAATAAATCCATTCCCTTGGTATTGAAAACCCCAAAGCAAACACTATTTTTTACTATTATTCAATTCCTTCATTCCCAAACCCTCAAACCAAACGCCCCCTTAATTTAATCAAGTTTTGGGTTAAACCAAGTTTGACTTGAGAGATTGAATTGCATGATACGAGTCTAATTAGATTTTAAACTGAGTTCGAGTTACTAGTTTAATCTAATTTAAGTAATTATAATTATATTGAATAAAATTATAAAAAGTTAAAGATAAATTCGTTTTAAAGTGTTAACTTTTAAGATTTTTTTCAATTTAGTACTTAAATTTTTAAAATTTTCAATTGAATAGTTATTTTTAAAATTTTAACAATTAACTTCAATTAATAAAAATAAAACATATTATTAAAAATAACCCTTTAATCTGATTTATACAAATTTTAATAAATTTAAAACTTTTTAATTTTAATGAAAATAAATATTAATTATTAATTAATTAAACTTTTTTTAAAATTTTTTCAAAATTAGAATGACTCAAATGATAGACAAGTTCCGTAGACCTTACTGCAAGTGATTTATGTGGTCTCTATGAGCCGGCGACCGATATTTTACTTGAAACGAGTGGCGGTACGGCAACACACAGAACTTGTAATCCTAAGACTCGATCGAACTGGGATAGATAAGCACTGAGATTCTTATATAAATAAACTGGTGTTTTCCTTGTTTCAATACATTGAACTGAATCCCACTTCGGCCATGACTCTACAAACAAGCTCCTGTAGCTATGGTGGTGGCATTTCCTCCTTGGTTGCCCCACCCAGAATCTCCCCTCAGGCTCATCGCACCCTGTACACTGTTGTTCGAGCTCAAGGTAATTTGGCTGAATTCTAGTTGAATTTGTCTCCTTTTTATTAAAGATTCTAACTTTATGCTTATATGGTTGATGTGCTGGTTCAAATTCTCACCTTTCTACTGCAATGATTCGCGTACTGCAATTAAATATTGGGGAATTGATAAAAGAATTATCAGATAGGACTAGTTGAATACTCTCTTCTGGGAAAGAAATTTGAACCCATATGGAGTTTCTTTTAAGTGGGTTTCACTTTGATTATACTTTTCTCTTGCTAATTGTTTTCTTTCTTTTTTCCAATGCTTTGAATTGGACGGTATTGCTCAGCGGAACCGTCGGATAAGTCCGTGGAGATAATGAGGAAGTTCTCAGAGCAGTATGCTCGCAAATCCGGAACTTACTTTTGTGTGGATAAGGGAGTAACTTCTGTGGTTATTAAGGTAACAACTAGGTTTCTGTTCGTTAACTGTGTGTTCTGTGTCTACTTTCTATCATTAACCTCTTTGACCTTCGTAGCGCAGTCTCATCAATCTGTTAAAACATGAATGGAAAATTCAATTCGCTCGCACCTATAATTTCTATAATTCTTCAATGTAGTTGTTTTTTGATTAATCTATTAATGTTGGCATACTGTTTTAAGATGTTTTTTTGGAAACCCACACCCTGTTGTTCTGGTATCTTCAATCTGATGTCTTTGTTGGGTGCTCTTTACTTTGTGTTTTCCTTGGTTTTGGTTCATCAAGCTTTCATAAATTGGAAATAAACAGGGCTTGGCTGAGCACAAAGATCAATTGGGTGCACCTCTTTGCCCTTGTAGGTAATTGTCATTTTGCACATCCCCCTTTGTTCTCCTTAATCATTGGCATTGATTTTAACATATCCGCAGCAATTTGTTTAGTTTAATAGGTGAGGAGATTTATCGTTTTAGTAATCTTCTGATATTGGCTTTATGGCACATAGGCATTACGATGACAAGGATGCAGAAGCGAAGCAGGGCTTTTGGAACTGCCCGTGTGTTCCCATGAGAGAGAGGTAAATGAACCTTTTCCTTTATAAAACATTGTAGACATTCAGTAGATGGAATGTCTTGGATAGTGTTTTGGGGGTTTTAAACATTTTTATTTATATAGAAAGCGATGTTTCTAGTCGTGCTACTTTTTATGATCGACTTGATTGTGCCTGTATTCATAAATTGATATCACATCATAATTCTATCCTATTAAGATTCTGTGAGTTAATGACTCTGGGAATAAGAGACACTTAAGTAAATTATGGATATTTCAGCATGGTACCTCAAATTCTGTGAGCTGAAGAGACACTTAAGTAAATTGTGCTTGTGTGGTTTATTTGTGGTGCATATGTGGAGTTTATGCTGGTTAGGTTGGATGAAAAGGAGCTGTGCAAACCTCCCTGTGTTATCAATTGTTAATGATTTCTTCGAATTTCAGTGATGATCATCCTTTGGTATATCACAACCGAAACCAGATATAGTTTGGTCTATTATAATTAAAATGTGTTGTGAAAATAAAAACCATTATGACTTCCACCAAAAATTTTGCAAAAGGGAACCGAGATACAACAACGATAACTGTAGAGAGGCCTGCAAACAAGTTGATTGAATATCTTTAGTTGCCTGTTGGCTTTCATGGTCACCTAGAACTAGAAAGGAATCTTCTAGTTAATGAAATCCTTTATTCGCTACCTTTTAAGTGGTATAAGCCAGAACCATGGCGTGTTAAAACTGGATGATGAGGGTGACAGTCCAGTCTATCTATCACCTATTGGTGATTTTGTTTTGCTTTTCTATATGTATCTGGAGATAATGGTGAATGCTACCAATTAGTAATGGTTTAGATATGATATTACCTATTGGGCAGAAAGACTTCTGCCTGTAAACTTGAATTGCATGCATCTCATGGTTCAGGAGCTACTTTGGCCTGGTAAACTGAAGTTTCAAGTATTAGTGATATGCGTATTATTATTCATAAATGGGGAACCTATCAGAAAATTTTTACTTGCCTGGTTTTGGATGCACACACGTAAGCTTCTTACATTTCCTCGTATAATTTGAGGTACCGTGCTGAAGTATTCCAATACACTTTCATACTCGGTCCTCCGGTTTTAATTGTAAGATTATTTTCGCAGGAAGGAATGCCACTGCATGCTATTTCTCACGCCGGAAAATGATTTTTCCGGGAAGGATCAGGTAATTATAAAATCCCGTTTTCATATTTCTGAACTTGTGCTAATATATGCTATTAGAACCTGCAATACGAATGAGTTTATTAGTGTTTTTAAGGCTTGACATTAGAAACTCCAACAGAAAACCACTTGCTTTTGCACTCACTCATGTGATCATCAGTGTTTTTGGCATTTTGCAGTCACATTGTTACATTTTTCTGCATTCTGTTTAAACGTCTGATAAAATAATTTCCTTTTTCTCTGCAGACAATCTCATTGGAAGAGATTCAGAAAACAACAGTAAACGTGTGAATTTTTAAAGGGTACTTGCTAGATGAGTATTATCTCTGTATTCGGATACTAATCCTGTGTATGTATATTACGTAATGTATCAAATTCATAAAGAAATCTGCTTGCCTTGCTAGTCCTTTATACTGTGACCAACAGATTCAACTGGCTGTCATGTCCTTTTAACAACAGAACATATGCACTTGTTAGCTGGAACTATCCCCTTCTACGGCTACTGTCTCATGTCCGAATCCCCCTTTTTCCCGAACCGGTTAGATTTGGATATGATACACTGTTAGTTATCATATAAAAGAAAACTACACTTTGAAAATGGCACCATTTAAGAGAATTACCATTTGAAGATTTGCACTGTTTTTCATTCCTGTTCAAAGGCTTGGAATACTTCATCTTCTTACAAAGATCTGCTTTCAGTTTCAGCTCTAGTTTTCTTTTGATCCTTTCTTTATCTCTTTTATGATTCTTTGGAAGGGAATGAAGCTTGCTAGACTTCAATATGCTATTCACTCACAGTAATGAGATTTGACAACCCAAAATGTTGATAATTTCCAAATTCTGTGTTATACCAAAAGATCAAATCTTTAGTTTCATGAACCCCCTAATATAGTTTTTCTGTATCAGACTACTTGAATATAATTTATTGTCTAATTTTTAAATAATTTATTTAAAATTTGTAATTTATAGGTTATTTTGAATATTTAAAGATTTAAGTGTTTTGTCACATATATATATATATTAATTTGACATAATTGGCTGATTGAGTTTGACTTGAATAAAATTTGGTTAGAGTTAAATATCACTTTCAAAATAATTAAAATGTTAATTAATCAATTAATATTATTTTATATGGGTAAAAGCTAAAATTTTTAAAGAAATTTTTTTAAAAATCATGATCTTTAAAATTCTTTTATTTTTAAAATTTTCGGGTTCCGTTAAAAAATAATAATAAAATACATGCAATGTAAAGAATAGACGTGGTTAAATCGGATATTATTTATACAAAATTTGTGTGTTTTGTTAATATGAAGAGATTTTTCTAAAAACTTAAGTTTAAAAAACTCAAAATTTTAAGATTTTTAACTAAAACAAAACTTTAATAAAATGTTAATCATTTCTTGTTTAGGCCGCCACGTGAGATTAGGAACAGGCCCAGCTCAGTGATTGGCCAGAATCGTCGATCCAAACCCAAAAGAACTTTCCTTTCCCCACAAGCACGACGTGTGACTGTGAAAGTGAGCCCTTCTTCCAACTTAGCACTTACGTTTCCTTCGTCGTCTTCTTGGTCTTTTTCTTCTTCTGCTTTTGATTTTGAACCAATTGATACAACTTTTGTGTTAAACTTAAACCCGATTTAGCTAACCCATAAACTGCATACTACTTCAATCAGAATCATCATCAAATGATGAAAATATAGGGCCAGTTTGGTAAAACTTTTTTGGGAGCGGCAGTCTTCTTGTTGAAGATCTTCAGGACTCGTTCTCTCTTGGTATAACATGTCCAGGCCCGATGTCACCATCACCCTTGGTCGAAATGGCCGGGTATCCTCTTTAATTCTCTCTTATCTCTCCGAGAATGAATAGATTATGTCTTTCCTTGTCCCCATATATGGACCATTTTCGTTAAAGATTGTTAGTTTCTTCATTTTGGGGATATTGGTTGGTGGGTTTTGTGCTGCATCTGAGATATTGACTCAAGAATCGAGCTTTCGTGGGTTTTGTTTGTTTGTTTGTTTGTTTGTTTTGGTGTTGGGTATTCAGTAAAGACCGTTTCTTTAAGTATTATCTGTTCTACGTCTTCTTTGGGTTGCTTCCAAAGAATTTGGTTTGCGTCTAATTAGTATGGGACAAGGTTGGAATTTTGATTCTTCTGAACTGGAGTGGTATTTTGTTTGTTGGTTTACTGTAGTTGTATTTTGTTTGTTGGTTTCAACGTTTGCAGGTGGTGAAAAAAGGTGGCAAACGCGCCAGTGGAGAAAGAGTTGAGAGCAACGGTGACAGCTTCTTGTTTTCCGCGAATAAAAGGTGTGTTGGCATCTATTGGTACTTGACTAGTATTTATTGAGTTATTCATAAGTCCTCTGAGAGATCAGGGACTTCCCTGTTTTAGTGGGAGTCTTGAACATTTGGATACAGTAAGGAAATATGTGTTAACAGGAGAAGCGATTTCACTCTTTTTTTTTTTTTTTTTGTCCAACATGAATTAGCTGGAAGGAAATGGATATTGTTAATATACAATTTAATTCCTTGTCGAAGTATTATAATGAACAAAGCTTTCTTAGTTAGTTATACCAAGAACAGGTTCAGTTGTAGTAAGAGCAGCTTGGCATACAATCAAGTTATCCCATTATAGTCACGAGTATTATCATTTTGTGTTGGAACTTGGAATCATTTGGAAGGATGAAATAATCAGGTTACAATATTTGTAAGAATTATGCAAGGTACACTGTACATTATGTAATACAAATTGGCTTTGATGTCGTCTCAGGCATCGAGGAGGCGGTATGAAATGGGCTCCTGGTCATGATGGAGTAAATGGTAGCATGCTTTGTTCTCTTTACTTTCTTTTCCTTTCATATCATGTATGATCAGTGACTCCAATCTATTGAGATGCCTAAAGGATCCCGGATTGCTCATAATGATCTTCGATTAAAGTTGATGCGCAAAAGGATATCTAAGCAAGCTATTGCTGCTGAAGAGCGTGAGAAAGTGTATCAACAGAGGAAACTTTCAAGATCCACTCAGCATTCTGCAAGTTCTTATGTGCTTTCACACAAGCCTCAATCTAGTGGACGTAATATTCCTGGGAAATTTGTTACCAAAGAGATTGCACAAGATATGCATCAAATGGACTCATTGGGGAGGTTTTATTCCACGCAGACTTTGGGAGAGTCAAGAGCTAGATCACCAGAGAGAATCTTGAGAAATTCGAGTGGGTACCCACCGCCAAGAAGCTCTGCTGAATTACGACAAATTGCACCAGTGAGGTCAATTCACATGTCAGGAGGTGGACGATACATTGGCAATGGAGTCATTGATAGTTCTAGACCAACAAGCTCTGTGCCTATTGCTATGAAAGCTACCTCTCAAGCTGGCAATCCAGTTACACGAACTCCACCAATGAATGGCGCCTTGCAAAATGTCTCATATATGGTAATCTTTTTGTGGAATTTTTTTCTTGCACATGTATTTTTATTTGGAGTCATCATCAGGTCTCAACCCGAATCAACTGTTTGTGCCTCTTTTGTTTTGTGTGTTTACAGAGAGAAGAACCGTTAACTGTTGCTAGCTTCTTGCATTCACTTGGTTTGGGGAAATATGCTGTTAATTTTCATGCAGAAGAAGTAAGTAGTGCTTTCTTCTGTTATTTCTGAAGAATGTTACTTTGATTATGGTGATCTGCCTTCTTGTATTGATGATCATTGGAATATAAAAGAGATGATGTGTTTCACTTACGATAGACAGCTAAAAAGCTGTGATAGTTATATCCTTTTAAACCATAATATAAAAATTACCACGAAAGAAACAGTGACTCTTAAGCTTTGACGTTGGCAGTTCAGATGAGTGTGTCATGGAAGTTGAAAGAAGGTGGCAGTGGTATGTTGGGAATGGGTGGTGCGAGAGTGTATAAAACTGGAGTCTTTGGGCAATATGTCTTAGGACTCCTAAGGATGAGTTGCTAGATTGTTTGGAATGTTGCTTGATATGCTTGTTTTGTGGAGGATGATAAAGATGCAACATTTTAGTCTGACATCTTACAACATGTCGTAATATGGCATTCTTTTCTAGATACATGTTATTACAAGCAATTTAAATTAAAAACTCCATTTAGTAAATGTTTTCTTAATGCCTCAATGGAGTTTTATTCACTCGGTAATCATGCAGGTTCCTAGATGTGGCATTATGAGCTTTTTATTCATATGTAGTTTGTGGTGGAGTTTTTTTGTCCATAGCAATGTATATTAAATGGTTATCGCTTAACGGATCGGATTGCTTAACACGTAGTTTATGATCCTGCAGGTGGACATGACCGTATTGAAGCAGATGGGGGACAAAGATCTGAAAGAAATGGGAATACCCATGGTACTGTTTTAACATGAATTACTTTTACCTTCTACAAAAAATTGGTTTCAGTTTTCAAACTTACTCTTATTGTTACATATCATTATTCTGCAAACAGTAAGAACTTATTGAAAGGAACAATCAACTTACTCTTATTGTTACATATCATTATTCTGCAAACAGTAAGAACTTATTGAAAGGAACAATCTTGAATATCATGTTTGTGTCCATTTGTGGCCAAAAAGCAAGCATTATCTAGAACACGAGAATAAGCATACTTGGGGATTAACAGGGAATACTGAGTGAATGGCTGTTATAGTTATGCACTATTGCTTTCCAAAAGTTACTTTGTGATATTCACTATCTTTTTGGTTGGGGTGGCCAGCGCCGTTTAAGATCATAGTGAGACAGCAAAAGGTATCTTGTACACTGAAATAGCACTTTTAACATCCTATAGTTATCCTTCATTGACATGGCCTTTAAAGACTTGTTACATAATTTCTCATGTAGCTTGCCTTATCTGCAGGGTCCGAGGAAGAAGATTCTCCTGGCTCTCTTGCCGGGCCAGAAACGGCCAACTTCACAAATGCATTAAATGGCTTTACATTGTCAAGGATATCCTTATTTTCTTGCAGCAGCTAACTAACTAAGTTTTCCCAAAAAATTCTTGCATTATGTTTTATGATTGTATGTATATGATGACAATTCATCTGGTTGAGAGAATGATGTAATTTCATTGGTAAATGCTGAAGAAGGGATCAGAGGGAATTGAGTAGAGAAGAGCAGCTGAGTAGATATTTTCAGATTGTAGTTGGTCCTGATAATATGATCCGTGTTGAATAGCTTTTCATTGTTGATTTTCCATTACAAAGTGCCATAGCAAGAAACTGATGTAGGATATATATCTGCATACGAAGGTTTTTTTTTTTTCCAGAATATAGCTACACATTAGTTATTGCTGTTGTTGATATCTAATACTTTTAACTACATGACATGTTAAAGAGTAAGGCAAATTAGTTTGGACTGGGAGACCCAATGGATCAAGTCTGGTTTGACCAGATTCTGACTCAAGTATTCAAGACCGATCGAGTTGGAGTTTGCTGTTTCTGGGTCTGACCAAATATGGCAAATTAGTCGGGTTCAAGCTAGCTTAGTTGAATTCGAAGTCAACAGGTCAAACTAAGTTTAATCAAGTTTGCATTCAGATATGCGGTCTGGAAGAAGCTCAAGCTTGGAGTGTTCAGGTTCCATTAAGCTTGGATTAGGGCTTGAAAACACTATTATAGACAATTGAAGTATGATCTTTCTTTCTTTTTCTTAAAAGTTCGGATATGCGGTCTGGAACAGGCTCAAGCTTGGGGTGTTCGGGTTCGATTAGGGCTTGAAAACACTATTATAGACAATTGGTGTATGATCTTTCTCTTTTTTTCTTAAAGTTGGCTCATATGAACTATCAAGATCACAGCTTTCCTTTAGAAGAGTGGACAAGAATTTCACAGAAACAATCCACTTCCAATCAATTTGAAGACACCTGATGCATTATGAATATGAATTCTACAGGATACAAGAATCTCACGAAGAATCAATTTGACATTATTGTTGACGTTTAATACAAGAGATTATGAAGAGAATCGGAAGGAACGGTGAAACTCTGGTCAGTTCCTATCACTATGCTTTTATAGACGAAGACCTGGAGGTAGGCTGCTCATACTTTCCCCATTCTTTCCTGATTCTTGAAGCTAAAGCAGCCAAAAAGCTATCCTGAGCCACCCCACTGGCTCCAGAACTAACGTTCTTGCATGAATGGTCCGCTGGAAACCGGTGCTTCAGGCAAACCTTCAAATCACAATTCTTGCAAGTGCAGCTGTTGGAGAAGGTCAGTATCTCCCTGCAACGTCTAACTGCACAAGATGGCTTCTTCTTCTTCCTTGGGTCGCAGCCTCCAGACTTGCAGTGCTTCTCCAATATTAACTTCTCATCGTCCACGTCTTGTCCTGTAGTCTCAATAGAAGTCGAACAAATTTCACAAACCACAACCTTCCTGTTCTTCGAATCGGGTTTTGGACAATCATGAGACTTGTACGACCGATGTTCCAAGCAGAACGCCTACACCAATCACGGAACACCAATTTAGTAAAAACAAACAGATACCCTCTTTTGATCAAATAGACACGACCCTCAACAAAAAACTAAAGATACCCTTTTTCAATCACATGAACACGATCAAGAAAACAACTAATATCGACCCCGAATGATATCAGATATCGACGTTTACCTTCTGACAACCGTCGCACTTGAACGGCAGAAAATCTAGTTGATGACATTCAGAATGTTGGCAATGCATACCCAAATCAGGGAAAGCCTCTGTTCCTCCTCCCATATCTGCTCTTTCGTTATATTCCCAATAGAAATTCTCCTGATGATTCCCCTTTTTATACGGAAAAGCTGCAATATATACAGGATTGAGGAGGTGACTCGAAGCCTAAGACAAAACAAAATGTAACTTGTTGAGGAGTTGTGTTTCCCGGAAGTCGCAGGAAAGAATCCGGATGGTTGCAGGAACACGCGGTGGAGGGAAGTTGACCCGGATCCTTCCTGTAATCGTCGTCACCGAGTAAGGACCAACCACCCCGTCCCGCGCTCTCTCTCTCTCTCTATATAAATATATGTATGTCGCTTTTTCTCTCTCTAGATGTTCATCGTTCTCTTGTAGTATTTATATTTGTATTGGACGTCGGACATGTGTGGCCCACATGACTCCTATTTAAAACAGAAAACTGCTGCCCAGTCAGCAAACGTCGTACGTAAGGACTCTTAAGTAGTATCTAGGAAGAATACACCACCATAATGACTAGTTTTGGGCCCGAGTCGGCCCAGGCTCAAGCTTGGTTTAATAATTTTGTTAAAATATGAGCTCGGCCCAAAATTAAATCAGACTTGATTTAGTTTGACTCGTAACTTGTTTTTATTTTATAATTAAAAATAAAAAACATGTCATTTTCTCTTAACTTTTTTTTGGTAGAAAAACGGTCCGAAGCCAAAAGAAAGGAACTACAATCGAGTCACGCGGGAAGAGAAACTCCCACTTGATCTACAAAAAGTAGAGGAGAAATGCCAGCAATAGGTTCCGGGAACCAGTGCATGCCTAAGGGTAGGCCATAGCTATAATTGGCAAGCTAATCTGCGCAACAATTACCCTCACGATATATATGATGCACCCTCACCTCCCAGTTTTTGGAAAGGAGCTCACGGATAGCACTAATTAAGGTATTGATCACCGGACATGACTCATAAGAAATGAGCGAGACAATCGAGACAGAATCAATAGATAAATCTAGCTGGGAATACCCAAACGCCCAAGCAAGGTGAAGCCCATAGAAGACCGCCCATAATTCAGCGTGCCACGCTGAGCAGTACCCGACATTTGCACTGAAACCCACAAGCCACCGTCCACTAACATCTCTTATGAAGCCACCCGCTGTTGCTGGGCCATGATGGTTTCACATTTTTGGGATTACATACCTAACACTAATTTTGCTTTCAGCTCAATTGAAATTTGCACTCTAATTATATATTTAAATTTAAATATATAAAATAACATTTTTTTAATTGAAACCAAACTTGGGTAGCCTAGATCTACAGCAGTCTGAGGCCCGATTCTTATAAGTAAAGCGATGTCATTTAGTTTCAAGCTTAAAAAACATGACTCTAGGCTCATGGGTCGACCACTGTCACCCCTAACTATAGGACCTATTTTCTGATGAATTTATAAAAGCTAATTATGTAGTAGTGAGATTCACTTTAATTTAAAAAATAGAAAATAATATGATGTTAATATAAGACCAACTGTGTAAAATGTACAATGGTATACTTATCGGCCCTGATTGTAGGACCCACTTTTTAATTTATTTAAAATACTAATTATGTTGCAATGAAACCTATTTTTATTTAAAAATATACAAATATTATTATGATAGTATTAATATGACATTTAACCTCGTCAAATTTTTTATTCATTTAGAGTTTGTTTTAAATGTTTTGAAAGCTTTATAAGTCAATTTGAAAGCTTCAAATCGTTGTCGGAGTACAAAATGAAAAATATTTTTATGTCGGTCTTTTAAATTTGTATTAATATTATAAAATTGAGTGAATTTAAAAATTTTTATAAAAGTCAAATTAATAGAAAGATGCATGTCTTTTTACAAAATTACTAGTCTGAAGTCTTTGACTATAAACAAACCTGAAAGTTACATTTTGATTTGTAAAGCAGAAATGCCATTACCTTTTGCAAAGTTCCAACATGAATATTATAGTAGTGTGGTCATGCACTAACTTCATTTTCCAGCAGAAAAGAACAATCTTCAACTTAGTTTAAACATAATTTGACTTGGACAAACGTGAACTAATCAATTAATATGATAATCATGTTGGATAATTTTGTCTTTCCATGTAATATTAGACAAATATTAATTATATTTTTTGGTTTTTCAATAACTTATCAGTTAAGTTATGTAATTTGATCAAGATAAAGGTAATAAAATAACTCAATAAATGATCTAACTTATTGGGTCAAAGTTTAGGAAAAAAATGAATCCTAATTAGTGTGAACCGGACTCGTATCTTACTTATGATGAGGAAGCCCAATATAAAAAGTTATATATAAAGGTTAAGGTCTCCTACAATTGCTTATGTAATTCATAAACATACGGATCCTCTGATCCATTAAGATCACTTGCGTCTTAAGAAAATCGTAGAAAGATATTAACTGAGTGTCGATGATCACTTTTCGAGAAAGTCCCAAGAAATTGGAGCTCATTTTGGCCCTAAAAATTGCTTCAGAACATTGGATGGAACTGAAATAAGGTTTCACATTTCTTTCATTTTTAACCCTTGCATGAACGATCTGGGATACGTGATAAGGTCTATCCTACGAGTTACAAACCAGAATCATTCCTTAAGTCTAACTCAAACCAATTAAAATTGACTTAATTTAATAATTAAAAATAATTTTGATAAATTATTAGTTGAATCATATTTACTTAGTTTAATTTGAATATAAAAACTAAGTTTGATCTTCATCTAGATAACATTTTATTAGTAAAAATATGATGGTGCATTTTATTGATATTTTTAACTAAATTTTAAAAAATATTTTTAATGGAAATAGAAGTTTTTTAAAAGACATCTTAAAGATATAGAAAGTGTTTCTAAAGTTTTTTAAATAATAGAAAATATTTATGTTTTTAGCTTATAATATTATTAAATCAACTTAGTTATTAATCGTCTATCATCTTCCTATACAGAGTCTGACAGAAATAATTTTTTGTTAACAAGTACTAACGGATTACTTCAAAAAGATTGGGAGGTGTAATTTCAGCACGTACATCGTGAAGGGAATCAGTGCGCGGATATCCTGGCTACCCTCGAAGGCCTAACCAATTCAGGCATCTATATACTGCAAGAACCTCCATTACCAGTTCTACATCTTCTTTACTAGAACAAGCAAGGAGCTGTGTACCGAAGAGTCAAGCGATAGTGTTGTGTTGTTTTTTTTTTTTAAAGGGAAACCGTTGAATCAAATTACAGAACAAAGCGGGGGATGCTGGTCCCCGACAAATTCGCTGTAAGAATATGTTGGCACTCGGTAGGGGCTACATAAAAACAGGTTACACCAAAAGCATTATAATCAGCCTGGGTGATGAGCCAGTTAGCACATCTGTTGCCCTCTCGATAAACATGCCGATGGGCAACAGTCCAATTGCGGGTAAACAGTTCGTTAATGCCTGCGACTATAGGGTGGGTCGTCAGCGTGCGGTTGGTCGATGAAGAGAGGAGCTGATGCATCACTAGTGAGTCCACTTCCAGCTCAAAGTGGCAGAAGCTCAGTCGTCAGGCGAGAGATAAACCGGAATACACACCCCATAATTCGACAGACAGCAGAGTGCACCATTCGAGATTCTGTGTAAAATCTGCAATCCAATTTTCAGCACTGTCGCGAAGAAGGCCACCTGCTGTAGCCACGAAGTGGGAACGGTTGCTGGCACCGTCGGTATTCACTTTGATCAAACCTGGCGGTGGTGGTTTCCAACTGACATGCAGCTCGTGGCGGGGGCCGAGGAGGGCCAAGTAAAATGACAGTCAAAAAGCGACTTGTTCCGCCAGGTCCAGAGAAACCAACAAGTAGTTCCAAAAATAAGCGCTCAATCATGGCCCTAAAAGGGACGAAGCTGGCTGAGGTTGCTTAAAAGCCAATCGCACAATGGCATAGAGAAAAAATCAGACACCGGGAGGGGGGACTACAGGGCAGTCCACACGGAGCGAGCCTGAGGGCAGTCGCGCACAGCATGAAGGGAGGATTCGTAGAGGAGGCAGTGAGGACAGGAACTGTCCGACGTGAGATGCTTACGGGCTCGATGGTGATTCGTGAGTAGGCAATCATAGGCTAATAATCAAATAAACGAGCAGATGCGCTGCAATCCGGGCCACTACCATAGTGCCTTCCAAATCCCATGAGGTGACTGAGCGTCGTGGCCTATCAACATGGAGTAGGCGACTCAGTGTCGTGTTGTTTTATTTTGACTGATTTTTCTTTTGTAATCAAAAAGAGAAATCAACTTAGTTATTGCTTTGGAACTTGTTTATTGCTGGGTTGAACTGTCATTTAATCTTATCTACACGTTTGTGTGATCCGGTAACAATCTTGTGAGATGGGACGTAACCTAGTTTTTTGGTGCGTGAAGATGATAAAAAAAGGGGGGAGCCAGGGAAAAGAAAGATGCGGTTTGAACCCAAATGTCTACTGAGCTTTTGTGATGGGACAGCATAGAGAATACATCACTTTTTGTAAAAGGAACCAAAGATGCCGTACAGAACACTAAAAATAAAAAAATTGTCAACTTCAGAATCTTAGCAATTAAGTTTCAATAATTGCGTTTAAGTTGTCTCTCTTCACAAATATTAGTATCTTTTCTCCTTTTTTATTCAATTATAAAATTTTCATAATTTTTTGAATTGATTTAATAAATTTTATAAAATAAAATAATTCAATTAATTTTATTTAAAAATTTATCTAAATTAAATTTAATATTTTATGACATTTTAATATTAATTATATTTTTAAATCTTAAATTTTTATTTTATCAGTTTAATTTTAAGAACATTAATATATATATATTGAGAGAATATAACATTATTTGGGGGGGCAAAGCGGAAAGCGATCTTTAATTCTGTTTTTCTTCGGCCTTTTGTGTTAATGGCGTCTAAAGCACAAAAGTGTTGTTACGGAGCACAGCCAAACAGGGGGGTCCCTTGAGAAGATCAACGGTTCAGTAAGTGACACGTCAGAACTCTCATGAAGCTTTAATCAGAGAATTGTGAAAAAAAAAAGTGGATCTCGACAGCATAAAAAGTTGCTAATGCTGGATGCTGCCCATCAACTTTAGCACAGCCATCAATTATTGCATTTGCATGCACATTTTATATGTTAAAATCTTTTCTTCTCGTAAAAATTTTAAAACATTAGATTTTTTAGTTTATTTTTCTAAAAAAATTAATAATTTATTAATTTATTAATTAATTAGTCAATTTTTATTATTAATTATTTTTTATAAATTAAAATAATTTTTATTAAACTCCAAATTTTTTGATTGATATGCTTAGTCTCGTTTATTTTTTACGCAAGAGTGTTCAATCAATGAACTATTACGTACTCTTTCAAGAGTGGTTGTTTCTAGATAAGCCTCCTGACAGTCTCTGCACCCCTACCTCTTTTATCATTGAGCGGTCATTTAGGGATCTTAGTTGGTGATCCGGGCTGTTTCCTTCTCAATGATGAAGCTTACCTTTCATTATCTCACTGGCTGACCTGTATTCAGCTCAATTCTTTTAGTAAAAGATCGGGTCGAGTTTGATTGCAATTCAATTAAGAGATTGGACGTCAATTAATGGATTATAAAGTATCAATTACTTCAAAATCAAATTTAATCTCCTTTTATACTTTACAAGCAGCAGCTAGTTCAGGACTCCATTTGTTAGCTTCATGGATAATTTCATTACCCTCATGAACAATATCGCATCCTTTCATTACAAGCTTGTACACATAGTTCTAGAGCTACTCAATTAGGTACGACGCAGGTGCATTTCTCTAATGGTGCCCTAAAATTCCTTCACCAAATTGTAGTATGGGATCATCTTTAAAAAACTCAATTAAAGCAAGCATATGTCAAATATGAATACCTCCTAAAGTCATAGGCAGAATACCTAGTAGAGAGACCCAATTTTAAGTGAAATAATTAAGCTTCTGGATACCCAATTTTGAGTGAAATAAATAAGCTTCTGGATATGTGTCCTACATCGAAATTGAATTCTTTATAGTTAAAGAATCTCTTTCTAGTTGCTTTAGAACAATTAGGAGATTTTTTAAAAGAAATACAGGATTTTCCCAAATTAACTAATTGTATTTAATGCGTCAAATTTATAAATAAAATGGTTAATTACATTATATCTTTTTGTGCTTTGAACATTTTATTTTAATTGTTTTAAATTATCATTTATCTTTTTATAATATTATTTAACTATTATATAAATCATTCTATCATATCATAACTTATTATCTAAAACTTGTCCGGATCAAATGCATTTTAAAATATTTTTGGTGTCAATTATATAATGATGGTTTGCGTAAAACTTTTATTACATCCAACCTCGTAAAAACAGCATCAGTTACCTCGTATTGCTAAAAAGATCTAAAAAAAGAAGAACACGGTCACGGGCAGTTGAGTTAAGTTTGCCTTTTATGCTTTTCCTGAATTAGCAAACCGGTCCGGAAGGGCGTAAACGGTTCGTAGAATAAAGTTAAAATAATTCGGTTGTTTGAATATAATTAAATAATTGATTAAATTTGATCAAACTTGACTTATTGTTATCTTTAACCTCAAGTCTAATGGGTGAAGTAACCTTTTTTGAATCTCTAATTAAAAAAAATTACACCTTTAAATTATAGTAATCAATTAAAATAATTACACTTTTTAAAATTTTAAAAAGAGTAATTAATTAAAAATATAAGTTTATTGAAACGTATAAATATCAACCAAACCTAATATTTAATTTTAATTTAAAATAATTAAAATATCAAACTGATTCGGCTGATTTAAATGTGAAAAACTTAAATCTTAGTTCAGTTTTTAATTGAGGTTAATAATTATTTTTACGTTTATTAATTAAATTATTAATTTTTATTGCTAATTTATTAATTAATTAAAATACTTTATTTTGCTAATGTAAATCTTCCAAAACATGTAATGATCCCAAATTAATTGTAGCTATTCCCCCAAAATACCCCTCAAGAACAGGTCTTTATCTCTCTCAAGATCACATGATTGATTATCAATCTCATAAATCTCTGCCCAACAAATCTATCCGTGTTTGGCTCCACACCCCCTCAAGAATTGGTCTTTACTAAATTCTGTCTGTCTCACACGATCGATTCATTATCTCTCGATCGTATCTCATTAATCTCTACCCAACAAATCTGTACGTGTTTGCCTCGTTATCTGAATCTTTTCTATGTTCTATGATTATGCATCCAACGTTAACTATTCAGTTCCAGGTTTCTGTGGATATGATTGTTCTTTTAAGCATAAGCAGATAACAGAATAGCCATAGCTATGGAGTTTCAAGAAGCTTTAGTGAGGTTGGTGATTAGTAAACCTGCAAAGAAGGGTTTAGGCAGAGACACGGAAACAGAGAAGCAGAAGAGGTTAATTTCGTTTCACAGAAGGAGGAAGTGGTCAATTTCGTCGAAGTCACCGAGACGTGAATCATTAGAGACACCGAAGGAGTTCCTATGTCCGATCACTGGGTCTCTCATGAATGACCCTGTCATTGTCTCCTCCGGTCACAGCTTCGAGCGAGTTTGTGTCCAGGCATGTAACGCTCTCGCCTTCACTCCCACTGTAGGAGATGGCAGCTCACCGGATTTCTCTAACGTAATCCCGAACTTAGCTCTCAAGAAAGCCATTGTCCACTGGTGCAAGAAGCAGTGTGTAGACCCACCTAAGCCAATTGATTACTCCTTCGCCGAGAAGCTTGTACGTTCAACAATGGTGAATTCCCAGAAGAAAGTTGATGGCAGAAATGTTGCTGTTACCGAGAAGCCTGGACCCAAGTTAAACCACGCGGTGACTGAACTGACCCGTCGTTCGTCGACTCACTTCTACTCGAGCTCCGACGAGTCCGTCGAGACCAACGTGTCAACACCCCCACTAGAACTCAAGACTCGTCCAAGTTGCTTCTCATCTGCATCTTCCTCGTCAGAAGCCGAAACCTTAAATCCTAACCCAAACCCTGAGGAAGACGAGCTTGTCTCAAAACTCCAAAGCCCACAAGTCTACGAGATTGAAGAAGCACTGGGTTCACTGAGAAAGATCACAAGAACCAAAGAGGAGGCGAGAGTACAGTTCTGCACAACTCGGATACTAACATCACTACGATCTTTAGTCGCTTCGAGGTACACCAACATTCAGGTGAATGCAGTCGCATGTTTAGTGAACTTGTCGTTGGAGAAAGTGAACAAAGTTAAGATTGTCCGATCAGGGATTGTTCCTTTATTAGTTGATGTTCTAAAAGGAGGCTACCCTGAGTCCCAAGAACATGCATGTGGTGCAATCTTCAGCTTAGCACTTGAAGACCATAACAAGATCGCAATCGGCGTCTTAGGTGTTCTGCCACCACTGGTCCACTTGCTCCGATCAGAGAGTGAACGGGCTCGAAATGACTCGGCCTTAGCATTGTACCACTTGTCACTTGTACAAAGCAACAGAGCTAAGCTTGTTAAGCTCGGTTCAGTGACAATACTGTTAGGAATGGTCAAGTCGGGCCATATGAGAAGTCGAGTTCTGTTGGTGTTGGGTAACTTGGCATCGTGTGTGGACGGCCGGTCCGCGATATTAGACGCCGGAGGCGTCGAGTGTTTGGTGGGGATGTTGAGGAAGGGTGAGAAATTGGAGTCTGAGTCAATTATGGAGAGCTGTATGTCGGTGCTGTGTTGGCTGAGTTATGGAGGCTTGAGGTTCAGAGGGTTGGCGAAGACGTCGGGAGCGACGGAGGTGTTGTCAGAGGTGGAAAAGTGCGGTTGTCAACGAAGTAGACAAAAAGCGAGGAGGGTGCTAGAGGTAATGAAAAGGAAGGGTGTGGCGGAGGAGGAAGAGGAGGAAGTGGTGGATTGGGAGAAATTGCTTGACTCGGGATCAGTCACCAACTCGCCTCGGCGTCGACTCGGTGGCAATGGCGGCGATTCTCGTACACACTCATCTTGACTCGTTTCCTTCTTTTAAACTTTTCGTTTTTTCTTATTGCGCTTGCTGTAATGGGATTTTTTTTCTCTTTTCTTTTCAAAAAAATGTATTAAAAAAGAAAGATATTGGGAAAAAGTGATGTAGATACTCTTCCAACTGTAAATTCAATTTTTTTCTCAAAAATTGTCAAATTATAGTAATAAAATTAAAATTTAAAAATTACTGAAAATTAAATTTAAAATTTAAAATTTAAAATTTAAAAGTTCAGTCGATATTAAATTATTATAAAATTAGTATATAATAAATTATTTTGAAAACAAACTCTCTATTAGTTAGGGTAAGGCTAGGGATGTTAATGGGTTAGCCCGGCCCATCCTTAATATTTTCTTAACTATGTTTATTATACTTTCACATGCCCCAGATTGATACTAGTTGTTGTTGTAGTAGTTAAAATTGAACAAAATTAAATTTTTGAAATCGGATTAAACAAGAATAAAAATTAAAGTTTAATTAAAGAAGTTGAACCCAAATAAAAACTAACTAGCAGACAATCTCCGCTGAATTTTAACTACCTTCACGTTATCTTCCATGGATACTCTTCATTAGGGAGCACAAATCTTCTTATAGAACCATATATGTATCTAATGAGATCTACTAAGTTTTGGTTTGGTAAATAATTTATAAAGATGCTCGGTAAATAACTCTAAATCATATTTAGGATCGATAAAGGGATTCCGAGTTTGATATGACTATACTAAAATTGGCTCGAAGTTAGCATATCATGTGTTTTTAAGTGCAAAAAATAGCGTCATTTTAAGAAAATTTTTAATATCGTTTTAATTGTACTCTCTTAAGACGACATTAATTGATGGTTTAAACATATTCAATGTGTGTATGACTCGAATTTGATAAGATGCTTGACGTGGGATTAGAAAACGTTTAGACGGTTCAATTGTGAAAATTTTGAACATATTAACTTTTCGGTTTGTAAAAACTTTATCGAGTCACATTCCTTGCTGTGTGGATGCTTACCTGGCAGAAGCAATCTCCATCAAAGAAGCTTTGGCTTGGCTTAAGGATCAACAATTGGATAGAATTATTCTTGAGTCAGATTGTTTAGAAGCAATTAACAATATTAATAACTCATCCAGTAATTTATTAGAGGTTGGTGCAGTGTTTGCTGAGTGTCTCTCACTTAAGAATAACTTCTAACATTTGCCCTTCTATTGGACTTCACGGAATGCTAATAAAACTGCTCATTCATTAACAAAGATCGCTTTATTACATGCAAACCGTTTCAAGTGAGATTCTATCCCAAGTAGTATTGTTTCTGTGGGATTCTATCCCAAGTAGTATTGTTTCTGTTCTCCTTTGTGATCTTTCGTCGCTTGTAATCAATTCAGAAGAATCTTAGGTTCGGGTGTTATAGGGTAAAGTCTATTGACTTTGGGTTTAGTTACTTCTTCTGTTCGTAGTTTCTCGTTCTTTTAATGATTTTGCTTGCTTCAAAAAAATATTTTATTTTAACAACCGTACTTATTGATTGATTTTTATAAACTAATGACTTTTTCTCGTCTCTTTTAGTGGCTGGCTTGCACTATAATGGACAGGGTTTGCGTTCTTGACCGTTATGATTCTGTCGACACCATACGCGTTATCGGTGCTTGTGGAGATAGCACTTTGTGTGAATGTCAGAAAGCTAGTAAGCCATGCCAGAGAGTCACTTTCTTTACTTGGATGCTTGATCATGGAAGCTCTTTTTCCAGGTTTTGTTTGAAAGTGAAAGCTTCACTTGCAGGGATTTTCCTCAGAACAGAGCAATTCGGAAGTACAGTATAGCTGCCTGTATGGTCATGAACAGGAATGTTTGAATATCAGTTGCTGCTTTTAATTGCTGAATTGAAACAGGGCTCCAAGTAGAGTTAATGAGTGGGTGAGGTAAACTGTGACAGGTTTGAATGCAGAAGGCTATGGTGGTTGAATTAGCTTTTTCAAGGAACTGGTGGAGGTGGGGACGTGGTGTAATCGGATAAGTCCTATTGCCAAGTACGTTCTGATGTTACGGATTATTCTGGGAATTACATACGATACGAACCCAATTACGGTAAAACAGATGAGACCCCATTGGGATCAACCAAAAGTCTGCTAATCAAATTTCCTGGACAGAACACATCAATGACACTACCAAGCAAACAAACATCTTGATTTTCATTTTGCCTTTTCTACAATGATAACCAACTCAAAAACGGAGGACAGACCAAGGAGTGTTCTGCTTTTTCCTACAGTAACACTCTGCTCATCATCATTTGGTCAAATTGCATCTTTTTAGACGAAATGAATGAGCATATCAATGTATAATCAGCATGTGCAAGGAATAGATAAATGCATGGGGCAGAGTATCATACACATTCTGAGGAGTTCTACATGTAAATCTCAGGGGACTTGAAGAATAATCTATAATTTACTATTATCAATACAAAAACTAGCTTCCCTTAACTCTCCTCATTATTATAAACCTTACCATAACAGTTTCCAAAAACGAATCTATCGTTAACATTTAATCCTTGTAAAATATATAATTTGGCTTCACTTCCAGTTATGATTCTTACCAATTACCACCTCGAGTTACTATTACAATCAAGCAGAAAGTAGCAACACAAGAACAGAACAGATCTTTTCAGGATCAGGGAAAAGATTGAAACCCAGTAGACATAAAACAAATATGTATAATTAAGCTTGACTATGACGAACACAGACATTGTATACGTGTATTCTCAGATCCTCAAAGCCTAAAAGAATAAATGCAGAACCAAAACCCGATACTTCTTCACCATCACCGGATCTCTCTTTTTCCCTCTCTCAATCATAAGAAGAAGAAAAAGGAAAAGATGAACTTTAAAGTATTCAGTTAACAGCATCACACCTGCGTCTAATTTCACCTCTCCTTCCAGTTTTGATCCCATAGACGCTAAGCTTCTCCATGGCCTTTGCAAAATCCTGAAAGAACTTGTTCTGGTCATTAGCATACATCTCCACGAAAGGCCTGGTCCTGGGATCATTGTACAAATTATGATCCGACTCCAAGAGCCCCAACCCTTTTGGTAAATTCTGAAAATACTTGTTATCAAACACATTGGGGGTCATAATATCATTGAAAACCGATAAAGTTTGGTCTTTTGGGTAATTTTCACAAGCATGTTGCAAGGCCTGAGCAAACCTCTGATTATAGTGAGTATCATTATACAAAAAGCTCTTAAATTCCTTGCAATGAGAGAAGCCTATGGTGTGGGCACCACTCAAAGCTACCATTTCCTGCAGAGTGAATCCTTTGGAAGTAAAAATCTGAATGATCTTGGAAAAATCCATGGTGGGTCGTGGAAGATTCCCTTCAACATTGCTGGACTTGGAGATTCTATAGTCTTTCCGACCAAGGAGAACTTTGTAATAAGGACCACCGACCATGGACACAAGATCGCGAGTTGCCAGGGTCAAGATGTCGGAACACGAAACCGTGTTAGGACAAGCGAGCTCGAGAGCAGCCTTGGCGCGAGTAACAAGGTCGAAGGCGTCACCAGGGAGAGAGAGGTTGATGTCGGCGTCGCGCTCGGCGGAGTTGAAAGCGTTAGAAGAGAGGAGGACGGAGGCGTCGCAGCCATTGAGCATGCAGTCGTGGAAGAAGACTCGGAGGGTGCCGGCGGCGGTGGTGGGGCTGGTGATTTGCTTGTTGGCGACAGTCTCTTGAATGATTTCTTCGAACCTTGGACACGACTTGGCGTAGTAGTCGTAGGCGAGCTTTGACTCGGTGAGGAAAGTAAATAAGGAGAAGGTGAGGAAGAGGAGGAGCAATGCTGGTGGTCCGGCCATGGCGGCGGAGTAAAATGAGAAGGTCGGGGAGAGAGGGAGAGCGAGAGAGAGGGAGAGAGACTGACAGTAGTATGGGTTAGATCGATGCTTTTTAGTTTGAGCGAAGAGAGAGAGACGGTGGAAGACACACTTCTCCTTACCACCAATCACGGAAACGCAGCGCTGGCAATAACTGGGACCCACTCGTGTTCTTGTCTTTAATGTTTTTATTTTATTTTACTTTATTATTATTACATCTCAATTCGGTGGAAAAAGCAATAATTTAAATTTTAAATTCAGAATTTAGATTGCCGTTGAAGATGCAAGACTTCTCTAACAATTATTTTTTAAATTTCTTCAATTAAAAATTTTAAATTAATTTATCTTAAATTTTAATTAACTGAAAAATATGTGTGTTAATCAGATATTAATTTAATATAGTTCTCAAATTTTATTTAAATTAATTAATTTTTTGTCTAATTTTGACATAAATTAATAATTTAAAATAATTATAATAAATTATTAGTTTAAAACAAATTTAATTAATTTAATTTGAGTTTAAGAGTTGAATTAAATAGTCATATAAGATATTAAATTAATTCACCAGAAATATTTATATATGGTGTGTTGCATCTTTATTTTTAAATAAAATCTACTAAAAATTTCTTTTACTCTTTAAATAATATTTTTCTTAAATGAGATATATAATTACTCCATTAAATCATTGGTGATAATAAGAGCTAATTTTTAATTACTTTATCAAATGATTATAAGTTTAATCAAGGGATTATTTCAACTTAATAAATATTTAAATATCTTTATTTGATGTGATATAAATAAATTTTCAACTCATTTAAATTAGTCATTTTACATTTTAGTAGTATTTCATATTTTAGCTAACCTAAGTAATATTCCTTATATGTTTCATATTATGCAGTATACATCATCAACAACAACCCAGTAAAAATTATGATACAACACATAGAGTTTGAGAAAGTTTAATAGTACACAGCTTTATTATTAACTAGTAAAGAGACTATTTCCAAATTTATATTATGTAATATATATATGTAAAATATGTGTATCAAAGATAAACATATTTTATATATTATGTTGGTATAGAGAGATTCACTAGTACACAGTCTTACCTCTATTTAATAGGAAATTATTTTCAAATGATACGTCTGAAAATAATAATAACAACAATAACAAATTGATAGTACAGTGAACAGAGTTTGTCATCTTATCTTGATAAATATGGTATTTTAAATCTTATTATATGTTTATTTTAGTATCTGATACACAAAATATACTAAATGGATTGTGAAGTGAAAACTAAAAATCAAACGAGAAATTCAATAACAACAACAATACTAATATCTCCCCAATCTTATATTAGGGGTGCTTGGTTAGTTAGTATGGAAAGAAATAAAAAGACAAAGAATAAAAAAATAATTGATAATATATCATGATTGGATGAAGAATATTTTTATACTCCTTTTTATTTTTGCTACAATGGAAAGAAAATCAAAACTAAACAAAAGTCATCCTAGTTAACGCAAGGGTCTGCGATACTGGACGCCTCGTTGATCCTGGTGAAGTAACTCCATAATCGTCATCGAAGTCTCAGTAAGCATATGAATGCTTGGACTGGACATCTCCGCAATAGAGGCTAGTCGATCGGCACACTAGTTTCCTTCTCAACTCATGTGTTGTAGCTGTACCTCTCAGGTTCGGTGTAAAATGTCACGAGTACTTGCCACCAAAAAGTGATATTCAGTTAACACTATATTAGATGAGGAGAGAATGCTTATTACTTTGAGGGAGTCTACTTCAACTATCATGCGATGATACCCCAATGTCCATGCTAGATTTAGGCCCGAATATACTCGCCATAATTCTGCAGTAATAGAAGAACCTCTGCCAACATGGTGTACAAATCCACTGCACCACCCCCCGTGACAATCCCTAATTAGGCCACCCGCAGTGGCACGGTTTGAATGATGCCTGACTGCCCTATCCGAATTAACTTTGATCCAGAAATCAGGTAGTTTCATCCATCTAACTAAGGTTCCTTGAGGTAGACTCGGATTCTGCAGAATGCAGCGTTCCACTGATCATGCTCTACCTATCCATGCCACATATTCCATAATGACTCGAGACCTGTCTTCCGACCAAACAAAAGTGGTGTCGAGCAGGCTACGATTTCTCTACTGTCACGGGAACTAACAAGCTACACCATAAATAGTAGCCCAATCCACCTGATTCACTTGTATAGATGTTCGGAGGTTGTAAGTCACCCATCGTACCAGATACCGACAGAAAAAGTCTAGATATATTCCTATTGAAACAATACTTCATATTTGAAGTTATATATGTTTCCATTCTTCTTTATATTTATTATAATTCTATTGCAATTAAAAATTTTGAATTATAATTAAAATTATATTATTATTGATGATGTTATCTTCTATATTGAGCTAGAATAGCGCGACGATGTCTCTGGCATACATTTCGTAACGCACATGAAGGGTCATGGTAGGGCAAGATCTGAGCCAGGGAATTTTCCACACGTATTCATAATTAACCGTCGGTGATGTACAATATAAAACTTCCGCATGATTTCAGGTGTTTTGCTACTAACGGCCTCATAATCTCATTGGTCTACTCCTGTCCAATCAAAGGGGAAGTTTGTAGTTAATTTTAATAGAGAATAAAAAACATTTTAATAGAAAACGACATTTTGTCTTTGAAGTTTGAAGACAACGCATACACATAGAATTTTGTGTTGAAATATTATTGAAAGTCTCGAGAAATTTAATAAATATTTATATTTGTCGTATACTTGGTTAAATAATAAGGATTCAAAATGCATTCAAATTAAAAATTCATAATAAAATTTTAATTTTTAATTAATTCATTTAGGAGAATTCACGTAAAATAATAATAACAATAACAATAATAATACTACGCAACCTTACGTCTAACTAATAGAAAGATTATTTTCAAATGATATTTCGGTGAATTCACGTAAAACATAAAATTAAATTGTAATTTATAAGGTCATACTCTTTAAATATTATCAATTTTTAAAAGTTGAGTTATATTTTATTTTTATTTAGTTATGTATTTATTGTGATTTCATTTACGTAATGATTTAGCGTGACGATTTTACTTATTTACTCTTTAATCAGTATCATTCGTTTATTGTCACATTTGCATGTGGGTCTATTGAAAATAACCTCTTTATTTTGTAAGAGTAAGACTGCGTACTATCAGATCTCTCAGATCTTGCTTTATAACAGGACTTTGTACTGAGTGTGATGAAGATGAAGATATGCCTGTAAAAGTAATAATATGTATTAGTCTACATAAGAGTATTAATTTGAAAATAATTTCTCTATTAGTTAAAGATAAGATTGCACACAACTAAATTTTCACTGAATGTTGTTGTAGTTTACATAAGAGGATTAAGATACATTTCAAAAATTAAAAAAATGAATCTTAAATGACAAAAAGTCTTGTTTCTTAATATTATTGTTTTAAAAGTCGAACTGTAAGTTAAACTGATATGACAAAGTGTTTAATATTTAAAATATTTGACCAATATCAAATCATCGTAAAATCAGTTAAAGATTGAATAAAATTAAAGAATTAATAATTGAATTAAAATAAGATATTATTAAATAAGAATTATTGATTTACTTTAGTTTATAAGGTTAATTAGTCTACGAAATGAGATCGATTAACTAATAAGCTGCTCGTTTTTTACAACAAAAGTTACCGAAAATTTAAAAAAATTATCTGATTTCAGGTTCTATAATTAAATAGGTATAAAATTTAGCATTCTTTAATATAATAATTTATTACAAGGACGACAAGGACAACTTTGGATGAATCCAAAACTTGTTACGTGGCCCTCATCGGACTTTCCACTATTAACGTTGAGTCCTAACGTTACCTTGGTGCTTTTATGTACATTAGCAAACTGTCGGCTGGGGAAGACCGAGTCTGTGTTATCGATGTCGTGGAAGCAAAATGTGTTTATATGTATACGTACATTATGAAGTAGAAGGGTGAAAAGGACAAGAAGAGAATCCTAAGGCCATAAACCAAGCAACCTCCCAAAGAAACAGAAACTGTGGGGTTTGGGTCTCGGGTAGCCTAGTTGGTTATTAGAAAGAAAAGTGAGTCCAAGGTTTTAAGTTCGAGTCTCGGCAGTAACAGTATGGGAGCTCATCCAATATGGTGACTCCTTGTGCGCACCGAATACTGGGCCGCCTTTTTAAGAAACTGACTGGGATCAAACCGTGATTTACCTCCCTCACATAATATCGGGCCGAAATATAAGGCTACCTAGAACGGACGTTTCAACTTTTGAGTCCAAAAAACTGTGGGGTTTGAGACAAAAACGGAAGAGATTAGGTATGTTAGGCATGTGCCAGTTGGTCCCAGACTCCTCCATGTTTATTTATGCATTATGTGTCAGGAAGGCAATTCGACGAAAGCCTGGTCCGGTGGGTTAGGCTTGGGTTAACCACACCTCAGGTCGGTCTTGAGTTAAGATTGTTTAATACGATGATGTTTCAAGTTAGACTATTGTAATCTGGTGTTGTTTTTAGTTAAAAGTCACTCCATATCCTTTTTTTTTAAGGCGAAAAAATTTATAGTAGTTATCTTTTAGATATGAATTGGGCAAATCTTTAAATTGACACAATAGTTCAATTGGATATTTCGCATTAGACAAGTTCAATAAGATAGACTCGATCTAGAGAGCGTAAGTAAGAAATTTTGAACACAAAAGTTTTTGGTCACATCCCTCCCAGTATACCAACTCGATTATTTATAAGTTATTATATATTCATAAATAAATAAATATATATATATATATACACATTTAAAAAGTGAAGAAAATGAAATTTTAATTAAAAATTCATCTTAACTTATATTTGATTTCTATTCAAAATACACCGAAAAATATTAAGTTAAAGTAAAATTAATTTGAAGATATTTAAATTGTTGTTATTTATATATTTTTAATTAGTAGAGAATATAAAAAAAGTTTTTGAAGTATTGTTTGAAGAGGATAAAAGTAAAAAATATACACAAATAGTTGCATAAAATAACAATTAAATGGAATAAAAATAAATAAATTCACAATCTAAAATAGAAAGATCAAGAGATAAATATTATTATAAATAAAATACATAATAAATAATAAAATAAAGATAAAAAGTAAATAATAAAATAAAATAAAATAAGTAAGTAAATAAATAAATAACAAATAAAATGAAAAAGAAATAATTTCTTTTTCATAATAAATTTGCCACATTTAAGATAAATATTTGATGGAATTCAAACTTATAATTATAATTTTTGGGCCTAAGCCCAGCCCGGACATTGAAAACCCTAATTGCTTCTATGCCAATGCGGCCATGCGGCGGCAGGTTCAACATGGCAACAGAACGGATAAAGACAAGGCTCAACATAAAGTTACCAAATTTAGATTTAAAGTAGAGTTCAGACATTTATAGAAATATTGCGAATCTGATGCAATCCCATTTCAGTTTCCACTACTGCTAGTAGCATCCGTTCTTATACTGCCTGTATCTGCCATTCTTCATGAACTCAACGATTGGAGAGGTATGAGTTGGTCCCAAAACTTGCTGAACCTCTTTCCACCATGTCTTCATGAAACTGCTTTGCTCCAGGAAAATCTCAGGAGAAACTGCATAATTGTTAATCTGCTTCATTACGTACTCCTCAAACCACTTAAGGTACTCCATTGATGATTGTTTCTCTTGGTCACTGGAGGTTGAATCCTTCAACAGTTTGCATGAAATGATAGCTTCTTCAACCTTTGCCCAGAAACAAGAATCTTCTGTCAGCATACCAGCAATCTTTTTCTTCTTCTCGTCAGATGGAGGATTAGTGTTTGTACCATCTCTATCCGGATCATCCTGAGCCCATTTCTCCAACAGAATGTAGTGCTTCGATCTTCCATTCTTTTCGTAGTCTCTTCTGCCACTTTCTCTGTAGAATTCAGCTATGTCGAGCGGTTCAACCATTCTTCTGTAATTTGTTCCAGCATACAGATGACCTGTTCTTATTCTTGCCATTTCCTTGTAGGGGATCTTCTCAGCTTTCTCAACAATATCTTTCCAGTAGATTTCCAGGAATTTCTTGTACCTGGCAATGTCGATGTCAACGTTGAACTGCATATTCTTGTAGATGTCATAGTAGCCCATATCACTTCTCGTGTATTTCTTCTTGTACTGACCCATATATGTCATTTTCACCTTTACGTCATTTAACTTCTTCTTCGGGTTCATATCCTTCCTCTTCTTTAGCCAACAGGCTGTTTCTCGTTCTTTCAATTTCTTGATCAGGTTGTCCAGGTCACTGGTTTGGTTCTGCTGCTGCTAATAAATTCGATCAATCATTGGTTAAACACTAATTATTACAGAAATTAGAAATCTGTTAATATTGATTGGAGCCTGGAAAATCTGAAATAAGTATAATAACTTAGAAGAAGGTAACAAGATTTATGTACCAGCATGCTGTCATCTCCAAAAACTTCCAGTTGCAGACTTATCCCTGCAAGAAGAGGATCTACAGTTGATACCCTTAGCCGTGAATTTCCTTTCAACTTAACTCTAGACTCAAGATGGTTCACCATATTCCCATAACAGTCGAGCGGAAAATCTCCATAGGAGGCCTGATTTGTGCTTTCCGAACCCGTTGCTTTCAACAATTCTAAAACTGCACTAGGGTCGTCTGCACAAGTACTTCCAGACTCGGAACACAGGAGAAATGTACCGAATGGTTTGTGAGGAAGGTTGGTGTGTGTCATGAAGAGCCTAGGAAGGTAGTCTTTGTTGGCTACAACATGGAGGAAGCAAGCCTTCCATCTTTCGCATTCAGAGATAACTTGTTGAAGTCCAGTGTCACCGAGCAATGGTGAGCCAAAAGTGACACAGAGAAGAGTATGCTCGGTCCATCTCTGATTGAGGAAGTCTAGCAGCAGCAAAGTGAAGAGAGAGGCTATTGACCCTCCTAGAGCGTGTCCAGTAATCACCAATGGAGTCTTCAGCGACCATTTACGGGCAGTTGAATCATAGTACTGAACATAGCGTACAAGAAGAAGAAGGAAATACATGAGAGTCCAATCATCCAAAATCTAAAGTAAAACAAAAGTTATGCATACCTTATATATGAGCTTAATGAGCTCATCAACATGAGATCTGAAAAGGGTAATTGCAGCTCTGTGAATGGAAACAGATGAGTTGTTTGAGGGAATCAAAAAGTCAAACTGCGCAAAATTTTCCTGCTTAAGAGTTTCCAAAGAAACCAGATCTCCATCTTGTTGAAGATGTTGTCTTGTCCAAACTGGCGAAGTGACAAAAGCTATGAGGATCTGGTTTGATTCCTCAACAACTCTCCAGCGAAGAGCTTGGTTCTGTGAGTTGACTTCTGAGTACAAGGACCCGATTGCATTCCAAGATTGATGGAGCAACCCAGAGCTAACTGCTAGATTTCCTGTCTCTGATCCGCTGACAAATCTGTGAAACACCAAGTGTTAAAAAACGTAAGCAAGATGAAAAAAACACGAAACCTGACAAGTTCTAATCTTGTAACTTCTTCATTTCCGAAGTAAGAAACTTCCCAGGAACAAGGAGAAAGGATCTTACAAAGTTGGCCAAGACATTTCCAAGTGTTACCAGCTTCAGAAGAAGATTGCAGATAGAAGGTAACCAATCGGATAGGAATTATAAGGTTGGTACATAAGCTCTTTCTTAGTTAGCTCCAGGAAATTTCTCGGCTATTGGCCTGTAAATAAAGTTGACCGTTGTTTTAGCAACTTGCATCCATGGAAAAGTTTGTTAGCAACTTAGCATGTTATTTCTCAAGTTTTTGTTAGAAATCAAACTCTCCTTCTCTTTTACATGTGTAGCTCCAAATGTATGGCTCCAAATAATTCCTTATTAGCTAGGAATATTGCAGTTATTTAATAAGAGTTATAGGATTAGTAAAGTTTGATTTGTCAACCTTTGAGATTAAGACACATGTTCCTTCATTTGATGCTGCTCTCCCCCTAATGTCGGTTTATATGCCTTTATATAAAGGCTAGTCCACTTTTGTACTTTGAGTTCTTAAGATAAATAAAAAGAGACTGTAGCATTATATTACAAGTGAGAGAAACGTGAGAAGAAAAAAAGAGCCGTAGCTCTTGCAAGAAAGAAAAAAAAACTTGTAGAATTTATTTGGAGCTCATCAAATTTCCAATAAGTGGTATCAGAGCAAGTTTCGTTTGTTTGTGAATTGGTGAAACAATGGCCAACTTGATCCAGCCTCAAGTTCTGAAATTGACAAAGACAAATTATGGGAATTGGAGCATCCAGATGAGAGTGATGCTTGGTTCTCATGATTTATGGGATATTGTTGATGATGAATATACTGAGCCCGTAGATGCAGCTGCCGAAGCAGTCTTATCAGATGCTGAGAAAAAGACGTTGAAAGAAAATCGAAGGAAAGATAAGAAGGCGTTGTTTTTTATCTTTCAAGGTGCTGAACCCACGTTTGAAAAATTTTCAGATGCAAAGACTTCAAAGGAAGCATGGGAGATTCTGCAAAAATCTTTCCAAGGAGTTGAAAAAGTTAAAAAGGTACGTCTTCAATCACTCAGAGTTAAGTTTGAGATGCTAAAAATGCAAAGCTTAGAAAATATTGGTGATTATGTCACTCGTTTGAAAACGGTGGCTAATGAAATAAAAATAAATGGTGAAGCTCTAGATGATGTTCATGTAATGGAAAAGTTTTTGCGTTCGCTTACACGCAAATTTGATTACATTGTCGTCGCAATTGAAGAATCGAAAGATTTTTTAAAACTTTTGATTGATGAACTCATTGGTTCTCTCTAAGCACATGAGCAAAGAATGAAGCAGAATGATAATACTGGCGACTTGGAGAAAGTTTTGCAAAGCAAATTATCAGTCGACCAAAATCAAGCAAACAGTAGCCAAAGACAGGACAAAAGAAGTCAAGGTGGCTACAAAGGTGGCTACCAAATGGGACGTGGTAGATGGAGCAAACGAGGCTGACGTGGACATGGCAGACAATTTTTTGAAAGAAAAAATACAAATGAAGGAAATCTGACATATGGTCATGGAAGAAGTTATAGAGACAGAGGACGAGGCAAATTTCAACAAAGAAGAGATAAATCTCAAGTGCAGTGTTATAATTGCAATAAATATGGTCATTTTAGTTACGAATGTAGATCAAATCCTAAGGTACAAGAAAGAAGTCATTTTGTAGCAGCAGAAGACAAGAAAGAAAATGATGCTATGCTTCTCTCTTTACTAGTCAATGAGCAAAGCAATAATAATGTTTGGTATTTGAACACTGGTGTCAGCAACCATATGTGTGGTCAGAAAGAGTTGTTCACAAACATGGATGAGACAGTTCGTGGTGAAATTACATTCGATAATTCAACAAAGATTCCGATCAGAGGCAAAGGTAAAATTTCAATTACCTTAAAAAGTGGAGAAAAGACATATATTACTGATATCTATTATGTGTCTACTTTGAAAAGCAACATCATCAGCTTCGGTCAACTCTTAGAAAAGAAATATGTTATATTATTGAAAAATGGGTATCTCACCATCTGGAATCAGAAGGGAGAATTGATAGTAAGAATAAAGATGACGAAGAATAGTCTTTTCACACTTGACGTACAAAATGAGTTGATAAATTGCATGAAGTCAGTTATTGAAGATGAATCTTGGTTTTGGCATTTAAGGTTCGGTCATCTCAATTTTAACGGACTAAAATTATTATCAAAGTCAAAGATGGTGAATGGATTACTAGAAGTTAATCAACCAAAGCAGTTGTGTGAAGCCTGCATCAAAAGAAAGCAACACAGACAACAGTTTGAAACTGAAAAATCATGGAGAGCCAGAAGGCCGCTAGAGATTGTCCACACAGATATTGCTGGTCCATTTGACATTCCATCAGCTGGAGGAAATAGGTACTATTTAACTTTTATTAATGATTTTAGTAGAAAATGTTGGGTGTATATTTTGAAAGAAAAATCAGAGGCTCTTGATAAGTTCAAAGAGTTTAAAGCGATGGTCGAAAAACAAAGTGGACAGTATCCAAAGATACTCAGATCCGATAGAGGAGGCAAGTACACCTCAAAATTGTTTGAGAATTTTTGTAAGAAGTATGGAGTCATTCATCAGCTAACAGCAAGATATACACCTCAACAAAATGATGTGGCAAAAAGAAAGAACCGCACAATTCTTGATATGTCTAGGAGCATGTTGAAACAAAAGCACCTACCTAAGAATTTATGGGCTGAAGCTATTGTATGTATAGTCTATTTGCTAAATCAGCGTCTAACAAAAAGTGTCAAATTTATGACACCTAATGAAGCGTGGAGTGGAAGCAAACCAGGTGTTGGATATCTCAGGATTTTTGGGTACATGGCATATGCCCATATTCAAGACCAAAAAAGAAAGAAATTGGATGATAAAGGGGAGAAATGCATTTTCACTGGCTACGACAATAGGAGTAAAGCATATAAATTGTACAACCCCTTAACCAAGAAGGCAATCATCTCAAAAGATGTTGAGTTCGATGAAGCAAACTACTGGAGATAGAGCAAAGAAGAAAAGAACATTCAATAAATGTTTTTTGATGATAAAGATGATGATGATCTAGATTTACAAGAACAACAAGATAATTAGTCTCCTCCACAAAGTCCACCAACAATACCTGCATCGACATCATCAACGCCAAGTAACAACAGCGGCAACAATTCAAGGGGAGCACCAATTAAAACAAGAAATCTTAGTGATCTCTATGATACTATTGAACGAATAGAATCATTTGACTATTCGTTGTTTTATCTAATGGTTGCGTGTGATTCGGTGACATACGAAGAAGCCGCTGGAGACAAAAAGTGGGAAAAAAGCAATGAATGAAGAAATTGGTGCCATCCAAAGAAATGATACGTGGGAATTGACTAGTCTTCCAAAAGAACATAACCAATTGGAGTCAAGTGGGTATATAAGACAAAAACCAATCAAGAAGGAAAGGTGGAAAGATATAAGGCAAGGTTAGTCGCCAAAGATTATAAACAGAGATATGGAATTGATTATAAAGAAGTATTTGCTCCAGTTGCAAGAATTGATATAATCAGACTTCTCATAGCACTTGCAGCGCAAAACAAATGGAAGATCTACCAGATGGATGTGAAGTCAACTTTTCTGAATGGCTACTTAGAAGAAGAAAGTTTATATTGAACAACCACCTGGATATGTCAAAAAAGGTCAGGAAGACAAAGTCTACAAACTAAAGAAAGCTCTTTATGGATTGAAGCAAGTTCCGAGGGCCTGGAATACAAAAATAGATGAGTTCTTTCAAAAGAATGGATTTGTGAAAAGCTCGTATGAGCATGCATTGTACACGAAGAAAAACAAACAAGGAGATATCATGATCGTGTGCTTATATGTGGACGACATTATTTTTATAGGAAATAATCCATTTATGTTTGATGATTTCAAGAAAGCCATCACTAAAGACTTTGAGATGACTGATATAGGTGAAATGTCCTACTTCCTTGGAGTCGAAGTAAAACAAACAGGAGAAGGAATTTTCATTTCTCAAGTAAAGTATGCAGATGAAGTCTTAAAGAAGTTCAAAATGAAAGATTGCAATCCAACAGCTACACCTGTCGAAGCAAGTGTAAAGTTAAGAAGAGAATCAGACAAAAAAACTATAGATCCAACATTATTCAAGAATTTGGTTGGAAGTTTGAGGTATCTGACCTACACAAGACCAGATATTATGTATGCAGTTGGGCTAGTCAGTAGGTATATGGAGAAGCCCAAACAAGATCACTTTGACACAGCAAAAAGAATTTTGAGATATATTAAAGGTACAATTAACCAAGGTCTATTCTATACACATTCTCAAAATTCGAAATTAATTGGTTATTCAGATAGTGATTGTGGTGGAGATCAGGATGATAGAAAAAGTACTTCTAGTTATGTCTTTCATATTGGGTCTGCGGTAATTTCATGGTCATCAAAGAAGCAACAAACAGTTGCCCTTTCAACATATGAGGCTGAGTATTTAGCTGCAACAGGAAGTTCATGTCAAGCAATGTGGTTGAGATATATTTTAAGTGAGTTGGATCATACGCAAGAAGGCCCAACAAGAATATTTGTTGACAACAAGTCTTCCATATCACTTGGAAAAAATCCAGTGGCACACAGTCGAAGAAAACATATAAAATGTCATTTCATTCGAGAACAAGTGAAAAACAAAATTGTGAAATTGGTGTTCTGTAGAACAAAAGATCAACTGGAAAATATTTTTACAAAGCTATTGAATAACAAAGTGTTTCGTAGATTGAGAGAAAAGCTTGGTATGAGAAGTCGGGATTGAGGGGGAGTGTTAGAAAATACAAACCCGCCTTCATTATGGATAATTATGTAGTTATGACAAAAGATAAGGTTTGGGATGAAGAAAAATATCTAGTGATGATGTGGAAGCTTATGGATGAATTTAGAAGCTTATGGAAGAATATTATGGATAAGGAGTGGCCAAATTGAATTTGAATTCTTGAAGATAAGGATGAGTTAAAGAAGTAGTCAAATTGAATTTGAAGTCTTGAAGATAAGGATGAGTCAAAGAAGTGGCCAAATTGAATTTGAAGTATTGAAGATAAGGATAAGTCAAAGAAGTAGTCAAATTGAATTTGAAGTCTTATAGATAAGGATGTGTCAAAGAAGTAGTCAAATTGTATTTGAAGTCTTGAAGATAAGAATGAGTTAATTAATGTAAGAAGTAGCCAAATTGTATTTGAAGTCCTTTAACATGTATTTATATATGTATTCTTGTAACTATTTATATGCATGAGATGAAAAAATAGAGAGTATTTGAGAAAAGAAGTGTTTTGAGAGTTGTAGCTCTTTGTGAGAAAGAAAGATTGAGAGGAAAAGTGTGATAGCACTTAGAGCGAAATATTTGTATCATGTATATGTCCTTTGTACTCATAAACTTTGTTATTAATACAAATTCATATTTTGTGAAAGTTCTTTTACTTGGAGCCCATCAAAGATTCCAACAAAGTGGAAGGGCGACGATGAGTTAAGCAAAGAGGAAGAGCTTTTGTGGTTGGATCTAGCAATTGGGTTTCTATGCTTCTTATTGCGAAATTCCTTCTCTGCTTGCTCATCATCTGCAGCTTTCTTGTAGCTCTCACAATAAGAGCAGAGTGTACGAGAGGTTTAATATTAGGACTATTAGGTTACTGATGTTTCTCTTCAAGAATCCCTACAATGTTTTGCGAATCGTGCAAGGTAGTAGTTGAGGGCACATCCTCGGAAGAACATGACAGATGACAAATGTTGGCTGCTAGGGAAGCAGTTAGTGAATTGGTAGAGACGTGAGCAATATACATGGAGCACTTCTTTATTTGTAATATCAGATATAAATAGTAGATAGGAATAAAGGATGCACAGAGAAGAAGAAGGTAGTTTTGTTTGGTTTTTTTAAAATATTTTAAAGACTTAATTCGTTTAATTGAAGTTAAGCAAGTTTAAATTCTTAATAAATTTGAAAAGGTGTTTTTTAATTATTTCCAATGGTTAATTTTATTAGGAATGTTTTAGAAGTTAATTTAATTTTTCAAGATGTTAAATTATTAAATTAAATTAATCATCAAATCAACTCTAAAATTAACATAATTATTTTTCTTAATTTGATTAAGATTAATAATTATTTTGATTCTTAATTAATTTTAGAAAAGTAGTTTTTAAAATTAGAATTAATTAGTTTCAATTAGATTGAAATTAATTAATTAGAAAAGTTCTTTCTAAAATTAAAATTAATTATTTTCAATTAGATTGAAATTAATCAATTAGACTTCTTGAAATTAAGAAATTTTTTTAAATGATTAAGAAAATTGTTTCTTAATTAAATTTATTTATTTCAATCTGATTGAGATAAATTAAATTTATGATATTATTTGTTTAGAGAATTATTATTTAATTAGAAATTGTTTCTTTATTTATGAATAATAAGTTTCTTGACTTTTAGATAAAGTATTTTTCTTGATTAAATTTTGAAAAGTGTTTTCATTTATTAATTAAGAAAAATGTGCTTTCTTTAATATTTTGAAAATAGTTTTCTAACTTATTAAAGAAAGGTTTTCTAATTAGTCAAGAAATAAATCTCTAAATAAATAATATATAAGAACTTTCTTAATTAAATTTAAAAGTGTTTTATTTAATTTTGAAAGTAGTTTCTGGTCAATATTTTCTGCAAGTGCACAGAGTCGTTTCTAGTATCCATACACTAAGTATTACAAGGTCGTCTCCCTAAAGGACCAATTCATTCACCGCCAAATTAATTCTAATTATTTGCATGTTATCGACAGAAAATTTTAAAATGTGATTGGAGTTGAGTAACAGTAAATTGTAAATACTAACAAGATAACAGCAAGGGATAAATCAAAGTTTTAGAATGAAGGATTGGGGTTCACCAATTCAAAGACTGATTCATACATTTTGAAATTGATTGAATGTTAGGTTATGAAAACAGTTGCACAACTTTACCTATATCTCTTCGCAAAGTATACAAGAGTATTCAGCTAGTTGAACACCATCTCTCAATGTGCAAACTTACTAACCAAATCCTTGAAGAATAAGCTACCACAAGTTCTCACCCTAGCTTAGGATATCTCTACCTCTAAGTCCAAAGTGTTCATCTTCCTATAACCCAAACCATATTTCACCCTTCAGTACATCATATGATTCCTAAGATTGCATCTATGAAGATCAAGTATAGAAACAGCAGTGAGATTTAAAAAAGACAAACATAACCCAGAATTTTCATTCAACATTCAGCAATCCATATCGTACAAATCAATCCTCCAAATAGGCTACATCCCTCACCCTAATTGAGGTTTAGTTCCTGAACAATGTAACAAAAATCATACACATAAGGATGCTCAGCATTTAAGAAAGAGTAGAGAGAGAAGGTAGAAGAAACACAGGAGAATGTTGCTTCCAATCCTTGA
>JAOSBK010000001.1:28697896-28709958 GCA_027568895.1 Erythroxylum shatona | reverse complement strand
AAGAGTGCCTATGACTACTGCCTATACTACAAGGACCTAGAGAAAGATGAAGTGATCTATATGCTTGTGTATGTTGATGATTTAATCATCACAGGAAAGCTGATGAAGAAAATTCAAGAAGTGAAAGATGCTTTGAAGAAGAATTTTGATATGAAAGACCTAGGGAGAGCCAAGAAGCTACTGGGAATGCATATCATAAGGAATAAGGCTGAAGGAAAACTATGGTTGATACAAAGGGATTATATCAGGAAAGTCCTATCTAAGTTCAACATAGTAGACTCTAAACCTAGTCCTGCTCCAACTGCCACACACTTACAGCTAACAGCTGCTAAGAGTCCAACAACAGAAGCAGAAAGGGAACACAGCTGAAATATCCTTATGATGTTGATATAGGTTGTATAATGTACATTATGATTTGTACTAGACTTGACTTAGCACATGCAATAAGCCTACTTAGCAGATTCATGTCTAATCCAGGTCTAGGACATTGGCTAGGTTTTAAGATAGTATTTAGATATCTGAAGGGGACTCTAAATCATGGTCTATGTTTTCTAAATCCAACCTAGAAATGCATAAACATATGAACTTAAATAGCTATATAGATGCAGACTATGCAACAGACAAGGACACACGTAAGTCATTATCAGCATACTACTTTACACTATCAGGCAATACAGTAAGTTGGAAAGTGCAACAACAATCAGTGGTGTCATTATCCACAACATAAGCTGAATACTATGCAATCACAGAATGCCTAAAGGAGCCACTATGGTTTAAGGGAATACTATCAGAAATCAAAGTACAAATATCAGAGGCAGCTATACACACAGATAGTCAAAGTGCTCTTTACTTGAGTAAGGACCCGATCCTACACGAGAGGTCAAAGCACATACACGTTCGACTTCACTTCATCAGAGACAAGGTCAACATCGAAGAGGTTAACCTGAAGAAAATAAAAGGAGAGCAGAACCCAACATATTTTGGGACAAAAATAGTTCCAATAAAGAAATTCATTTTCTGTAGAGAGTTTCTACAGATAAATGAAGCACCTTGAAAGAAAAAGGAGGACTTACCCATCGATCGCACAACATCGGAGGAAAAAATTAGGGTTTTGGATTTCAGAAATTGACCACAAATTGAAGGATTGAGTGAGGGTTTATGAAGAAGGAGGGAATAATGTGAAGAAAATCACAAGATTCTCCATAAATTAACACTCAAACGCTTCAGATCAAAGAACACAGCAGAAAAATTCGAAGGAGAAAAGAAAGAGAAGCTCACGATGAGGAAGGGTTCTGGAGACTTTGACTGAAGACTGAAGGCTTAAACTCAATTAAGTCAAACTCATGTGAGGCCCACGTGGAGTAGACAGAAGCATAGCCACAAAACACACAAGCACATGGATTAAACGCAGTACTTCTTTTGGAATATAATAAAGTCTGATGGAAGTCAATAAAGGAATAAAGGCAGAGCTGATTCATTAAGTGTGTCACGTGAAGCACACTAGGCAGCCACAGAAATGCACAGTATAAGAGAATTAAATGATCAAAATGCAGCATTTAATTAAAAGGTTGATGCATCATGGACCTAGTCAAAGGCTTATGGAAGTGAACAAAATTATTACAGCAGAGTTTAAAGAATCACGTGCATGACACATGCATATATATTGACTCAGTCAATATCATCCGAAGGCAGTAGATCATCTTCAACTCTATAAATAGCCAAGCCCCAACCTCTAGAAATACAGAAAAATATACCAATACAATCAAGTCCACTAAGTTTACATTTTTTTTCAGTTTTCAAGTGAGGAAATAATTGAGAGTGCTAGAGTACATTACAGTGGCTAGAGAGTTTTAGAACTCTTACAGGTGTGAGTGAACTCTCAATCTCTTGTATTTTTCTTCCTTGATCTTAGTAAAATCCGGTGTGTGTGATTGATCCTTGTGTTAGGATAATTCAAAAATATGGTTTCCACATTTAGCTTCAGCTAGTCAAACGAAATCTGTAAATGGCATAATTTGCCCCTCTCACTTATTACAGCAAGATTATAGGACAATCTACATTAATTCTTCACATCTATAATTATTGTATATATGTATGGTATGGAATACAATAAGCATTACGGCAAAAATTCAAACTTATTGCTTACATGGTATTAAAGCCAAACATGGCCCAAACTACAGCTTCATCTTCTTCCTCAATTGTTCCCGTGCAATCATCCAGTAATGTTACCTTCAATTCTCATCTATCTATTTCTTTTTCTCTCAAACTCACTCCAAAGAATTACGTTGCTTGGAAAACTCAATTTGAACCCCTTCTTGAATGCTATACTCTCACCAATTTTGTTGATGGTTCAATCTCTGCTCCTCCAAAACACGTTACCAATTCCACTACCAATATTTTAGAACCCAACCCCGAATTCTTCACTTGGTATCAAAAGGATCAATTGATCAAATCTTGGCTGATTTCCTCAATCTCTGAAGAGGTCTACCCCTACATTGTGGGTCTTCGCAATTCCTTTGATGTTTGGAAAGCCTTTGAGAAGGCCTTTGGTTATATTTCTAATGCTCGAAAATTGCAACTTCTCATACAACTTCAAGAACTCATCATGGATGATAAAACCGTTGCCCAATTTCTTCAACAAGCCAAGTTCTTGACTGATGTACTTGTAGCCATTGGTGCACCTTTAAGTCCTTCTGAATTCAATGCCATTATCTACTGAAATCTGGCTCCTGATTATCACAACATCATCGCTGCCCTCTCTGTTCAAGGCCGACAGGTTGATTTCTATGAATTACTTAGGTAATTGTTGGCTTATGAGATTTTACTTAATAGCACCTGCAACAAGACACCATCAGCTCTGGTCGAATTCATTGAATCGGCATTTCCTTTTGCCACTTTACGCAATTGTAATACAGATAATTCTCTTGCCACTGCCCCTTGGTTGACAGTAGCCGTGACTCCTTCAGATTCTGCCTCCTGCTCTGCCTTGCAGCATTGTGCCACAGCTCCATCTCCTCAGGTACATCCTCGTCCTAGCCTTGGTCTTCCTATTTCATTATCCACTGATCCTGCTATTTCAGATGTTTTGCCTCCATCGACCTTGCCTGCCAACCCTCCTTCCTCTCCAGCTATTGCAGAACCACCATCACATCCCTCCTCTACCTCCACGATTTTTGATCCTGCTGGCATTCAGTTATGTGTGGACTTAACCCGACTCAATGTTCCTCCATAGCCTCCTCCCCCTGACTATTCAGGAACTCATACCATGACCTTACGACCATCCACAATGAACAAAACTCGTCGTGCCATGGTAGCTGAAGCACAACACCATCCTGTCCAGGAGCCTACCTCTTTTCGTCAGGCTCACAAGCACCCAGGCTAGCGTGCTACAATGCAACTTGAGTTTGATGCTCTTGTTCGCAATAAGACTTGGTCTCTGGTTCCTCGACCCCCTCATGCCAATGTGGTTGGAAGTAAATGGATTTTTGTGTCAATACAAATCCAGATGGGACTGTTGAGCGACTTAAGGCTCGATTAGTCGCACAAGGTTTCACTTAACAATTTGGTGTTGATTATCTTGACACTTTCAGCCCGGTGATCAAATCCTCTACCATTCGAATTGTTCTCTCCTTAGCCGTGACTTATGGTTAGTCCTTGAGGCAGGTGCATGTCTCAAATGCTTTTCTCCATGGCACTCTTGATGAAGAGATATACATGACTCAACCTAAAGGGTTTGAACATTTGCAGCATCCCAACTTCGTGTATTGCCTTCATAAATCTCTTTACGGCTTGAAACAAGCCCCACGGACATGGTTCCATCGGTTATCTACCTTCCTCCTCCACCATAGCTTTGTTGCCTCCAAAGCTGATCCCTCCTTGTTCTTTTACAGCAAGCAGCAGGTGAAAATATTACTTCTGATCTATATTGACAATATTATCATTATTGGCTCCCACTCTGCTATCGTTAATGGCTTAATTCATCAACTTAGTGCAAAATTTGCAATCAAGGATCTCGGTAGTCTTTCTTATTTCTTTGGCATTGAAGTTCATCATGGTGCTTATGGCTTGTTTCTCACACAAAAGAAGTATCTTAGTGAGTTGCTATAAAAGCAGAACATGGTTGATTGCAACCCTCAACCCACTCCCATGTTATCTTCTCCTCCTCTTTCCAAGAGTGCTGGTTCAATCCTTCCAGACCCCACAACCTACAGAAGTGTAGTAGGGGCATTGCAATATGCCACTATCACTCGGGCTAACATTGCCTTCTCGGTTAATAAATTGTGCCAATTTCTTCAGTCCCCAACGGACTCCCACTAGAAAGCTGTCAAGCGTCTCCTTCGGTATATCAAGGGCACACTTCATTTTGGGTTACAAATCTGTCCATCCAAACACAATGTGTTCCAAGTGTTCTCCGATGCCGATTGAGCTGGGTGTCCAAATGATAGAAGGTCCACAAGTGGATACACTGTGTATTTAGGAGCTAATTTGGTTTCTTGTTCTGCTAAAAAGCAACCCACGATTGCTCGATCTTCCATCGAGTTCAAATATAGAAGTATCGCCAATGCCACTGCCGAACTGTTGTGGATTAAGTCTTTGTTACAGGAGTTAGGTGTCTCGGTCTCTTCTTCTCCCATCTTGTGCTGTGATAATCTTGGTGCCACGTACCTCACTGCAAATCCAATGTTTCATGCTCGGACAAAGCATATTGAATTAGATGTTCATTTTGTCCGAGACCTGGTGGCCCAAAAGCACTTACAGGTTCAGTTTTTGCGTTCTCAAGATCAAATTGCTGATATCGTGATGAAGCCTTTGCCTCGAGACCGCTTTGAGTTTTTACGTGACAAGCTCAGGCTCCTTCATCAGGCATCCTTTACTTGCAGGGGGTTGTTAGGATAATTAAAAAATATGGTTTCTATATTTAGTTCCAGCTAGTCAAACGAAATCTGTAAATGGCATAATTTGCTCCTCTCACTTATTACAGCAAGATTATAGGACAATCTACATTAATTCTTCACATCTGTAATTATTGTGTATATGTATGGTATGGAATACAATGAGCATTACGGCAGAAATTCAAACTTATTGCTTACAATAATGATAGAAGATAATAATACATTATCCTTAACCAAGTTTCGTCTTTGTAAGGTTGTTACTTTATACTATCCGGTCGTTGAGGAGTGTTATTAGACGCTAACCTTAATTAGTAATTAATTGGATTAATTATTACAGATTTAGTGATGAACCTATATGGTCACACACTTACGAGTGTAATATTTTCTATTTATGATTATTTAATTTATTATGAGATAATTTATTAAATCATCTATATGGCATATTATTATTTTTTACTAGCATAGAAAATATAATTAATATTGAAAATTCTCTTGTACAAAATAAATGAATAAAATAAAATAGTTTTATTTTATTTCATTTTATAAATAATAATATTTATTTATTATTTTTTAAAAAGACAAGAAAGCGTCAGATGCTCTTCCACTTTTTCTTCATCTTTTGTGTGTGAAAATAAACAAGAGAAAAAGAGAAAAAAAATTTCTCCAACCTTGAAAAAAGGATTCTTCAAAATTTAACCATAGTCATATCAAGTATTAAAAGTAGGACATATTTTTTGTGTGGAGTGTATAGAAACTTCGTATTTTTGAAGTTCAATATCAATTATTCCTCACAAATTTCAGGTATTTATTTTTGTCCGTTCTTACTATTAGTATGTTTGTTAAATGCAATAAATGAATATAGGATTGCATTTTTTTTTCCATTGTGTATGCGGTCCTTCAATTAGTATCAGAGCTAGTTTTGTGTTCACATCATACTTGATAAAGACCAATAATTTACATATTTTGTTGTGTTCTTTATTTTAATACATGAAATTGTTCATATAATATGCACGAGAACATCTTAGTTTTATTTTAAAATTAGTTTCACCAAAACCGAAACACATCAATTATGATATTTAAGGATATAAACATTACGAAAATGAGAGAATGCAAAGCTGTCTTGTAACATGACCAATGGTTAAAAGCTTACATCCACTGTGAAAAATGACAAACAAATCCTAAGCATTAGACAAATGTTGTCCATAAAAGTTATGTACAATAAATTCATTAAAGACAATTTAATAGATGTTGTACGTTAAAAAGTTGTAAAAGAGATAAGGTGATGATTTTACGATCCTTCCGACTGCTTTCCTTCACGTCCTTTTCGTTACTTCTGACATTCAGCTGGGCATTCGATGGTATCCCTCGACCAAGAGGGGCTCCAAAACAAGAGAGGGTGAACCAAGAAACATGAGGATGAAACTCCTCCACGTCCCAAACTAACCTACAGTGCAGCCTTATCAAGGGAATCACCTGCATCAACCATCAAAGAGGATACTGCCTGGCCGTCTAAAACATTCATAGAACTAGAAGAGGGGGACATCGTGCAGTTGCCGGAGGAGGATGGGGTGGGCATAGCCCTGTCCCAATCCTTTAAGACAAAACTTGACAATGTTTAGAGCCATGGTGGTAAAACTCTTGGGCAGATGCATAAGCTTCAAGACGCTTGTTACCTGCCTCAAGCTTCTGCGGAAACCTCGTGGACCTATTAAGATTGTGGACCTAGAATGTAACTTCTTCTTGGTGAGATTCATGAATGAAGAAGATTAACTCCACGCCCTTACCAATGGCCTTTGAATCCTCTATGGACAGGCTCTTTCGGTTCAGAGATGGTCACCTGGGTTTCGTCCGATGCACGACCATCTTCACCGAGCTGTGGTTTGGATCTGCTTCCCTGATTTTCCGATAGGGAGGTACCATCCTAGCATTCTCAAAGCTTTGGGCAATCTCGTGGGAAACACAGTACACATCGATGAGACTACCTTCCTTGCGCCGAGAGAAAAATATGCGCGCCTAGTAGTGGACATCGACTTGGATTCGCCATTGAAGAACCAAGTGCAGTTGGATGGAGAGACAATCGTAGTGGCTTATGAAGGCTTGCCGCAGATATGTTACACCTGCGGCAAAGTGGGTCATGATGCTACAGGTTGTCCACAGAAGAAGAGTTCCACCACTGGTTGCCCCACGCAACCCGAAGCAAGCGACGACCCTTCAGCGCTGGCGACAATGCCACCCACCGCAGCTGGCACAACAAGGGAAGGTATAACAGTGGGAGAGGAAACAGTCAACACTCACAGCGGATAGGACCTTGGATGCAGGTCCAACGCCAAACTCCTCCACAATGGTCAGCTCCTCCACAACGATCTCCAATGGGTAAGAAAAGAGAGATGGCTCAAAGGCGAGGATCACGCTTCGATCTCCTGTCCATTCACGAAGAGACGGAGACAAGACATAAGACAGGCCCAGAGGAGACTCATTTAAATCCCCGCGTGGGCCTTGGAACCAGGCTAGACATCCATGGCAAATAGCTAGCCCAGCCTACCAAGATTGTTGAGCTCGACCTAAAAAGGGAGCTAAACACTAGGCTGCAAGCCCACGACAGAATATAGGGAGGAAAGTTCTAGGGAAAAAAGCGCTCGAGCATAGGAAACGGATAAAATTTCGTATGTTCAATTGCAACCCTCCCTCCAAGCAAAAAACATCACGATTGAAATAGACTCCCATACGGAAATGGTTTGTGACAGCCAGCTAATATCAGATGAAGTCAGGCCTGACCCAAAGTAACTACACCAGAAGGATGGAGTTGAATCCCAGGAGTAGGTTCGAAACCTGAGCGAGGATATCGTTGGGCCTCACACTGACCCTCCCGATATGTCTCCAGGGTAGGCTAGCTCATATACCACGGCCTAATTACCCTCAGAAGAGATGCTTGAGACTCCGCCTTAGGTTGTTTCAGTAGCCCCTACTGGAGGTACAGTGTCTATCTAGTTTTGTTTTTATGTCCATTTTAATATGGAATTGTCAAGGGCCAGGAGGGATGAAACTCCATGCCATTCTCCGTAATTACATTAAGCAGTTTAACCCTGGTATCCTAGTTTTCATGGAAACCTGAATTAGCGATCCTAGGGTCCAGACGGTAGTTAATGTTTTAGGTTATGATTACTCCTTTAGAGTTGAGGTCAACGGCTTCTCTAGAGGGATATGGATTCTTTAGAAAGATGAATTCCATATCTCCATTGTCCTTGCTCACCGCCAATTCATTCATACCACAATCTAATCTGCCACCAGCTATTTTGACTTTATAGTAGTTTATGCTAGCCCGCAAGCCTCCTCCCGTTCCTACCTCTGGTGGCTCTTAAATTGGGTAGGAAGCACTATGCATAAACCCTGGCTAATAAGAGGGGACTTAAATGAAAAACTAGAGATAGCGGATAAACGTGGAGGCGCTAGGGGTACGCAAGTAGTGAACAAACGATTCCAAGACTGGATGCATGAGAGCAGCCTTCATGATCTCGGTTTTATTAGCCCCAGATTTATGTGGTGTCAAGGATTGGTTCAAGCCTGGCTAGACAGAATGTTTGGCTCGACAGCTTGGCTGCACGCATTCCCTCAAACCGAGAACCACCATCTTCCCTTCCTTAGGTCTGATCATAGTCTAATGCTTGTCCACCTGCACAGTCATGATCCGCATATACGTGGCCCCCAAATGTTTAGATTCCAAAATGCCTAGTTAACCCACACCAATTTTGACGATGTTATAGCCGAGCACTGGCTCCCTATTGAGGAGACGATGAGCAAGTTTTTAGCGCTCTTCTCCTCGCACCTTAGGCAATGGACTCATTTCGAATTTGGAAATATTTTCCATCGAAAAAATGCCTATTAACTAGACTTCAAGGAATTCAACGGGCCATGAATAGCAATAATATGGACAGTCTTTTAGACCTGGAGGACAATTTAAGTGGAGAGCTAATTCAAGTTTTATGCAATGAAGAAATATATTGGCACCAAAAAGCCCGATGCGAGTGGCTTTCAAAGGGGGACAGAAACATGAAGTATTACCATACCCTCACTCTCTCCAAATGGAAAAAACTGAAGATAGCACGCCTCCTCGATCCTAACGGATCCTAGATCTCCGACCTAACTCATCTGAGTACTTTAGCCAAGGACTTCTTTGTCAATCTGTATACTCAAGCAGATGGGCCCTCGCCCTGCTGCCTGATTTCAGGTGCTTTTCCTTCTCTATCTAAAGCCAGTTTGCAAGCTCTCTCTTAGCCTATCTATGACACTGAAATCCAGACAGCGGTTTCTGCCATGAACCCGAACAAAGCCCCTGGAGTTGATGGTTTCAACGCCCTCTTCTTTAAAAAAAATGGGGCCAAGTCAGATCAAAAGTGATTGAGTACGTAAAGGAAGTCTTCAAAAGGGAACGTTGGGAACCAGATTTAAATCACACCATTGTGGTCTTAATCCCCAAAGTTCCGTCCCCGAAGACTATAGCACAATTCCAGCCAATCAGCCTCTGCAATGTGCTTTACAAGGTTATAGTCAATCGGCGGAAACCCCACATAGATCATCTTGTGCAAGCTCCCCAAAGCAGTTTTATTCCTGGGCACCAAACTACTGACAACATCATCATAGCCCAGGAATTCATCCATTCGATGAGAAAGAAGAAGGGGAAGGTTGGATTCCTGGCTATCAAGGTGGACCTTGAAAAAGCCTACGACCGGGTCTGATGAAACTTTATCCACAATACATTAACAGACATCAGGATCCCAGAAAACCTCTGTTCGATCATTATGAAGTGTGTGACAACGATGTCATTACAAGTCCAGTGGTAAGGTACCCTTACTGATCCTTTTATCCCCTCACGTAGTTTACGGCAAGGTGATCTGCTCTCGCCATATCTTTTTGTGATGTGCATGAAACGCCTAAGACAACTTATTTCAAGAAAGGTGGGACAAGGCTTATAGAGACCAATCAAACTGAGTCCTACAGGACCCAGTTATCCCATCTTTTTTTTGTGGATGACCTCATTCTTATTACAGAAGCTTCAGAATCTCAAGTTCCGGTTATCAACCAAACACTGGCATAGTTCTGTACGAGCTCTAGCCAAAAAGTGAATACCGACAAAATCCAGATCTTTTCTCCAATAATGTCTCCCCCGCTCTTGCGTCTAAGATCAGTCAACACCTGCACATCTCGCGTACAACCAATCTGGGGAGATATCTTGGTGTTCCCCTATTACACGAAACGACTTCCCGACAGACATACCAACATATCCTGGATAAAGCTCACCAGAGCCTTGCAGGATGGCGGGTAAGGGTACTGTCCCTAGCAGGTAGAGTCACTCTAACCCAATCTGTCATCTCGGCCTTGCCCATTTATATGATGCAAACGGTTAGACTTCCGCGACGACTGTGCAACGATTTGGAGTAACTCATACGTGACTTTGTCTGGGGATCCACGAGAGAACAATGAAAACTGCATCTAGCCAATTGGGAAATAGTGTGTAGGGCCAAAACAGTAGGGGGCCTGGGCATCAGACGAATTCATATAACCAACGACGCTTTATTGACTAAGTTGGGTTAGGCCTTACTCACACAATCCATGCCCTTTAGGTCCAAATCCTTAGAGCTAAATATCGACTCAACCTACGTCATCTCCCTCTGAAAATTGATAGGGTAGGGCGTCGAGCACTTGGAGGGGAATTTCTGCCACCTGGCAAGTCGTTCGCCAGGATATTCATTGGAAGCTAGGTAATGGTTAGCGAATCCTCTTCTGGATGGATAATTAGTTAAAGGACTGGGGACCCCTGATTCACGTAGCCCTCACCCCAATCCCTACAGGAGCTCTTTATGTTTCAGTAGCGGACGTCCAGAATGCCGATCGCACCTGGAAATGGCACTTGTTCCAGCAGTACCTCCCCTCCTCAATTTGTTTGGATATTGCAGAGCTTTCAGCTACTGCAAAAGACACAGCGGACGATACCTTCCAGTGGTGGCAAACAGAGCATGGATGTTTCACAGTAGCGTTAGCCTATGGAGTCATAGAAGGGAGGCCCACAGAAGAGCAAAATAACATCTGGATGTTAATCTGGAAATGGGCAGGGCTTCAAAGGATCAGGGCCTTCCTTTGGTTATTGACTAAAGGGAAACTATTGACAAACCAATACAGAGTGAAACGACACCTTACCACGGAGGGCAACTGTTGCGGTCAGGAGGAAACCATCCTCCATGTCGTAAGGGATTGTCTTAGAGTTCACGCTTTCTAGGGTAAATTCCCTCCAGAAATGCTTGCTTCAGATTTTTTTTGTCAGGACGTGGAGTTGTGGGTGAAATCAAATCTTACACGACATTCTCAAGTGAGGCAGTCTGATTGGGCTTTGATTTTTGGAGTAGTCTGCTGGTTCCTATGGCATTGACGTAACAAAAGTATGTTTGAACCCGACATCGCTTAGTAGAAGGACGGTAACAGAGCAGTTATTGCCTACGCTGAAGGGATAAAACGGGTAAGGATAGTGGAAACCTGTGTGTTTCCAACACAGGGTCTACCCACAGGTAGGTTAGTAGGATGGACTAAACCTCCCGAACACTGGGTTAAGTTAAACACAGATGGAGCAGTGCACCATGATACTAACATTGCTACAACTGAGGGGTTAATTCGTGACTGGCAAGGACATTGGTGCAGTGGATTCATTCACCACATTGGAAAAGGTTCACCACTCACTGTCGAACACCGGGGAGTACATTCGGGGCTCACCCTAGCTTAGAACCTAGGGTATTGATGGGTCATAGTCGAAGTAGACTCCCTAGAGGTTATAAACATCTTGTCCTCTTCTCATCCAGTTTTATCTTATGACAATTGGAACCGAAGAAGCGAAAGGAAAGACGGAGACGAAAGCGAATCCAAAACAAAAGTGACCGAAACAAAAAGTACAAACAATTAGCCAACGCGAAATTGAATGGGAAAGCGAAAGAAACCGAATCAAAACATAAAGTGGAACTCGACATAACGAATCAAAATCAAAGGCGCAAAGAACAACCGGAAGACGAGGCGAATCAAACGGATACGAATCGAAAACAAAACGAATCGGATCAAACCAAAACAAAGGAAGTAAAACGAACTGATTGAACTGAAATCAAATTCCGACATCCGTGAGAAACAAAGAAC
>JAOSBK010000001.1:28619146-28635402 GCA_027568895.1 Erythroxylum shatona | reverse complement strand
TATTATTATTAATTTTATTATTATTATTATTATTTATTGTTAATAATAATATTATTATTAATTATTGTTATAAATTTCTACTTACTATTTTTAATATTATTAATATTATTATTATTATTAATTTTATTATACCAAATTAATTATCTTATTATTATTATTATTATAAATTTGTATTATTATTATTATTATTATTATTATTTTCGAGATAAAAAGCAAAGATATGTTGATTTTTTTGTTGAAGAAAACTTGTCAAAATTCAGAGAAACAACGATTTTTTGTTTTTGTTAAACTGTTATGATTTTTTTATTTTCAGAAACAAAAAATCGCAACAAAGTAAACCAAACACATTTTACTTACTTATTTTTCTTTTTACAAAAATAACAACAAAAAACAAGAAAAAAAAAACAAAAACAAGCATAGATTTTGGTTTTTAAAACATTGATTATAACCCAATTAATAGACTTGTAAGTTATGTGTTTTTTTAATTTTTATAGCAAAAAAAATATTTGATTGTGAACTTAGATTTTCTAAAATTAGAATTTCTTAAGATCATTTTTTCATTAATTAGATATTAACAATTTGTTTATTCTAATTTCACTTCTAACATATGTGATTATGATATTTCTAGAAATATGAATTATTTTTTAACCTGTTTCAACTTCATTTTTTTAATTAAAAATTTATTATGAATCTAAATAGGGTGATAAAAATAATAAAAATGTCAATTTTGACCTATCTAGCCTGATTTTGGCCCGAGTTTTCCAAACCACGGGCGAGCTAGCATAAAAAATATAAACTTGTTATTGATATTTCAATCTAATTACAAGCCGAAATAAATAAATAATTTGACCTAAAGCATGATAATGGATCAGATCGGACTTAATATTACAAGCTCGGGTTCAGACCGTCTTAAACAACCCCTTTTTTAGTAAATTGTTAAGATAATGTTAATTTTTTAAATTTATTGATTAAAATTCAATTAACTCAACATAACTTTTTTTATAAATAACTCAAAACATAACTTATAGATTAAAAAAATTAAACCTTCAATTGTTAAAATTTTGAACAAAATATTTTTCTTTCAATTTTTTTAGTTTAATTTATTTTAATAATTATTAATAAGTAATTTTATAAAATAAAATAAATCAATTAATTTTTATTTAATAATTAAATATTTAAAATTTTATTTTTTATTATTCAATTTTAACTTTCGGTCACTCCCAATAAGTTCTTCTACCTTCCTGTTTATGGCTGTTCATTATGTTTTCCTTTCCCTTACATGGTTCTGTCTCCTCTTCAACTTCAAACTAAAAAATGCAAATGGCTGATGTAAAGCATGCCAAGTTACTGAAACAGAAGAAGTTGATGAAACGATACATTAATATCTGCAAACATACATTTGCAAGTCTGGTACATACACATCATAATCACTCCAATCTTGTGGCTTAGAACACAGATTTTAGCAACCAGAATTACTAGTTAACCATCTAGACAGAACCTTCCATTTTCAAGGACATTTAGGCCTGTTCCGACGAGTGGTCATGTCAGTGTAGCACTTGCCACACATCTCCCTATTCCCGTAAGTTCCTGGAGGTACACACTTGCACCTATCACAGCAAGAAATGCAAGCTCTGAGACACATGTTCTTCCTTGAGTGTAACTTGCATCTTCCTCCGCAAAGTGGGGCGCAATCTGATATAAAGAAAAAGCATCCCATTTTCAGGAACGTAGGTAGGAGACTAGGAATGGTAGAGGAGTAGTTCTTCTTCTACTCTATGGAAAGAAAGATACCTGCTCTTGTTCTAACTGGAGGAAGAGTTGGTGGCTTCACTGTTGGTGGTAAAGTAGGTGGCGATGGAGGCTTCGCCGGTGGTGGCTTGGTTACTGGTGAAGGTGTCGGTGGCTTGATCAATGGTGGGGAAGGAGTTGGTGGCCTGAATGGTGGTGTAGGTGCTTGTGTTGGTGCCAAAACTTTGCTAAAAACACCCTGCAAATGTCAGTTTGTTTTAGCTTTGAAGCACCTAATAGGTTCATATAAAATTTAAAGATTTAAAGGTACTTCCTTTATCATTACCATCTCATGGGATTCTTCATCATTGTATGAAGCCTGCAAGTGGAAAAAGAGATGTTTTAGCAGTTAGTGAGCCATATGTCAAAAAGATAAGAAGTAGCTAGTGTCTTGTTCTTTCTTGTTTTCTTTGGGTGGAGTTAGATGGCTACATACCCTTGAAGATACTACAAGAAAAGCAGCTATCAGAAACAGTATTCCTTTGAGAAGCATTGTGAAGTAGGGAGCAAAGAGAAGCAAAACCAAATGCAAATCTGACTGTTATGCACTGATTCAAGATGTAACAAGCTGATGGGTATAAATAGATGGAAGTAAAGTTTTATCTCATTTACAATCAATTAAATATGGATGGCACCATCATTAGATCACTGACCACACATCACTTATTGCTAGCAGCCCAAGATTGAAATCTGACCTTAGGTTCAACCCCACATGTCCCGAGAATCCGGATTTCTAAGTAAATTATTTGATGAATTAACGATAATCAGCTAAATTTAACTGGTATATGCAGGTCGAGAATAAGAAGCAAGAGTTTTAAATTGGTAAAGTGCATTGAAGATAATCTGCACCAATTAGTCCATCTTAGAGGCGTCAAGTTAGGCATTTTTACTGATAGCAGTAAGGGTCTGCAATATTTTATTAACCAATACACGAGGTCTGTCCTCTCAGTCAAGGCAAACATGGGGCCAAAGCTAGCCCTCTATGGAGGATTCAGGACTTGCTTCTGATCAAATAGGGTTGGTGAGTTCACTCGGTTTTACTTGTAAGTTGTAACTAAGTTAGTCTTGGGACTGAGACCAACCAGGAAAGACCACATGACTAAAATTTTCCAAAAGAGTGTACTTTTTCTTTATGCAAAAAAAAAAAAAAAACCCAAAGGGAGTGGACTGACACACATTTCAAAGTTTGGTTCTTTGCAGTGTTGATGTTACTGGTGACTGGTGAAATAGTCAACATTTGTCTTTTATTTAATGACCTATTCTATTGGATGTCACTGAAGTTACAAAGAAAGGAAGCATTTTTGGGTTTACGAGCATTTTTGTTTCCTGTTCATAATCTGCCCAGCAACAGTTCATCCACCCCATGCACTTTCTCAGATAGATCTGTTCGTATAACTTATTAAAAGATGGATCCAACTCCAACACCTTACAACTGGTTCAAAGTTCAAGTAGACAACAAGAATTCAAGTGGTGCAAGTGGGAGATTTACTCTCTTAATTCCATGTGGGATCACATGCCATAGCATTGGTCAATATGAATCTTGAAGTTGGTGCTGGATATGAGCTAGAAATAGAAACTAAACATGGATGGTTGTGCTCAAACTCCTCTGAAAATCTTTGGATCCTTTTGTGTATTCTTGGTTTGGTCTGCCATCTTGGTAGCAAGCATTGGTCGACGCAATGTCCTATAAATTACTTGATGAACTAATCAATCTTCTAACCTTTTAAATTGAAATGCTAGCTTTACGGATTTGATCAACACTTGTGACAGGAACTGTAATCTTACTTGTGTTATTAGAAAAGTCAGTGGATCTTACCTGGCTACACCTTTTACTTGTACCAGTAAGCACAATCACCATCCCCCGATTTCTTTTGGACTCAGGTTAAAAATGGAAGCAAAATGAAGAGATGGGTTATGTTTTTGGTATACTGATACAGGCTACATTGTTACATTGACAGGGATATTTATATTTTTGTCAGGTGCAGACACAGCAGTCAGGAAATAATATCCTGACAGAACACAGTTGGCACCAGTTCAGGCGTCGGCCCACTTATTTACTTGCAAGTGTACCAAGATATAATGGTTAGCTGACTTAGCTCACATGTTTTCCACTCAGAGTCAATATATGAGAAAAATAACAACGATTCGACTAATTCCAAGTATGTTTTATAATAGAAAGAAAATTGTTCTGACACTTCTCTACTACAAAAGTTGCATATGATCTATGCAACAAGATCCTCCTCATCCTGAAAACTCAAGTTCAATGTCTGCAACTTGAAACCGGAACCCTGTATGACCTCAACCAAACTAGATGCGACCCCCGTAGCTTGTACTGTAGTCTGTTTTGTCATCTGTACAAAGTCAAGAAACTCAAATGCTGTTGTTACAAGGGATTTGGCATATGCAGAAACTCTAATCTAATAAAACAGTAGTCATTATGCCCTTGCAAATCATTCTGTAATTGCTAGTTTCAGGAACTATCTTAACACATACCTCAACACTCGCAATACCCTCAAGAACTTGAACCTTCAAATCCGAAATACCCTCCATGTCCTACATGTATACAAAGAAAATGGAAATAGATCAATTGGGAGAATCATTACTTCAAAACCAACTCATCTGCAACTTCCTAGTGAAAAAGAACCTTCAAAGACTGTACAAGCAGCTAAAACTGATAAAACGTTTAGATATTTTCTTGAAGGGAAATAAATATGTCAACCGACGCCGAACAAAGTTAAAGTTCACCTAAAACAATTCAAGCTTCATTAAGGGTATCAATCCTCCATAGTCCTTTAGTTCCTAGATGGTTGTGGGGTACAAAAGCTAGTTTTGAACCACATATATTTACACTTTCAAAGGAAAATGTCATCTACAAATTCTGGGTTATGGGATTAGATACCTTGTTAAAATATCTACGCACAACCCGAGTTTAATTATGCTGTATGCATAATACTTAACAGTTTCAGCAATGTATATGCGCCTTAGAAGCAATAAACGAGTATTTTTAACCCTGCAAATCATCTGAAGGCAGTAATAGATTTTCTTATCCTTCTCCCAGTGACCATTTGGTTCATCACCTCATTACGAATTCATCCTCCACATATTCCCTTACTTAAATTGCAAACATGTTTTGGCTTATGATGTTCAAACCCAAAACAAATGAAATGTAACAGTAAAGTTTGTACCTTTAAGGCCGTGGTCACTGTAGGAATAGCTGCTTCATTCATTGTTCCTTCTGCCTTCAAATATACAAGCACAAATCATCGGTGGAGGGCAAGAAATAAGCACAAACATAATCCAAAGACAAGAAGAAAAAATTTAAAGCTTGGAAATGACTTTTGTTGGTGAAATTCAAGAAACCTTATCACATTGGTTTCATGCTAACAAGAGTTACAGAATCTACATGACAATTAAAGCATATATTTCAGCAAACAATATTGTCACAAAGCTGAAATAGACATAAATGGAAGTGATATGGGCAAAGCACCAGTTGAACATTCACAAGTAACTACTACAAAAAATACCCAAGGTCCCAATCCAGGTTTTCTTATTTCCTATTTCCTTTGACACACCTAATAAAATAGGCAGATAAGAGAAGCTCTTATGAGATGAGCACCTGGAAATACATGGTGAGAGTGTCAGAAGGAGACACAGGGACAGAAACCATTTGCTCTTCAGCCTCTTCTTGTTGTTGGTCGGCTTCTGCTACTTCTTCTGTGAGTTGGGTTTCCTCTTCAACTGACTTTAATCTTCTAACTCCATAGAAAGTTGATTTCTTGCTCTCTCTTGTCCAGTTGTATAATAAAGCCAAGTGCTTTAATGGACTGGCAACTACACAAGGTTGGAAATGAGCGGCTCTAGTGAGAAAAGCCAGAGGAGGAGATGATATCTTTGGAGTATTGGGTTTGCAGAAAATGGACTGCAGAGTTGAGAATGATAAGACAACGGCCATTCTTGTTCTCTCCCGGTATTCGTTCTCTGGGTGCGAAAGAGAGATGCTTTTCGACACTATCCACTGGAAGTAATTCCGTTGGACATCGTCTGTTGGCGTCAAACTGTAGTCAAGTTTTCAAGTTTATCAGAACCGTCCATCCGTTATATTTCCTTCAGCCTGTTGTAGAAAATCAAGCAGTCGACGGATGAGATTGCCCTTTCATGCAACAAAGTCGGGCTTGTTTAGGATAACAAGTAAAGGTGTAAAATTTCTCCAAGCCAAGTGGCAGGATCGTTTTTGTAGGCAATGATCGGCTCAAAAAATGGTTAATTGTACTGCAGTATAGGAAGTCCAGGTGTTCTTGGTCACAACTGAACCATTATATATATCGCAAGCAAAACCTTCCATGAGAAAACAGTCGACAAACTTTCCGGTAATGATGCACAGATTAACATTTCTAGTATTGATTGCTAGGAACAAACTACTACTAGTTGAACGATCACCATTTTCAAAAAACAAAGCACAGAAAATGACTGAAATGATCACATTCTGCTAATCGTTAAATGGCAAGTTCTTATATGGTGCAAAATAAAATCGAATATACATGCTATTGAAAATATACTAATTTCATAGGACTATAAAGGTTTTTATCCTAATTAATTTAAGCTTTACATTATCTTGCCAAAACACATTCCAACTTCCAAGTTTCTGATCACTGTCTTCAGTTCTGAATACCGTTTTCTTATAAGATGGTAATGTATAGTTGTTGATTGAAAAAACATGGTGGTAACTCATTAGATCCGAAAACCCTGAACTAAGTTTCCATGCTACAAGCTGCTCAGTCTTCTATCATATCATAACCCTTCATTGGCCTGGCCAACATTCCAGGAACGTATACTACTGCAGCTCTCCAAAAATTGGGTTACTTCTTGCATTCCGCTTCAACCTGACCATCTGCAGAAAAGCAAGAGGTGGGCTATGTCGTTATGCTGAATCTAGGGGACAAATGATCTTATAAAAGAATAACTTATAATAAGAACAAGAAACCTTCGTCAATCAAATCCCTTTATCCCTTTTTTCTTTTCAAGTTTGTAATTTTAAAAGCTTAAACCTTGAAAGCCATCAAGCAAGTAAGAGCCGAAGGACCTCACCTTCAAGTTTGATAGCCAGGTTTGCTTGAGCATCAGCTTTAGAGTTGAATTCCTAAAAAATGAACAGTTGTATGTCATTTGTACCAGGTGCATATGTAACCATAAAATTAAGCAGAAGTAAAGTGAGATATTTCTGAATATCAATAGCAGATTCTGCCAGTACCCTGAGGACATGTTTGATCTCGAATGAGTTAAACTTATTCTTGAGGTCCTGGGCCTCTTTGCATAAATCAGCCAGGTTCGCATTCTTAATTTTCCATAGACCTTGAATCTGCTCCATATGCAATTCAAATTAGCAGGAACAGAAGTAATAATTAAGCAAAGAAACTTTATAGGCAATTCAAGTCATAGTGACGACAAACAAATTATTAGTTACTTGGAACTTTAATTTCACAATAACGGAATGAACAATTAGGGGAACTTCCTCACAAGTACTTAGAACTTTATTTGCATAAGGAGTAAATAGTTGAAATTCAGGATCATTTCTCATTCTTTAGTCACTGATCCAAGTCACATTACACGATTCATGGTTATTGTTAACCTTCTATGATTTAGCTCTGCCTTTCATTTGCATTTTCAAGAACTTGGGAGATTCAAAATTACCAGATGAGACTTTCCACTTCTTGAAAAGAAATCTTAAGACATTAAACGCTATTGCAGATTACATAAGATCTTTAAATGTCAAGGGATAAATAGACAAACCTGCTGACAAACAAGATTTGAATCTCCTTGCACACGAATGTTTTTGAACCCTTTCATAAGTGCATGCTTAAGTCCTAATATTAAGGCACGATACTCAGCAACATTGTTTGTTGCAATGCCCAGCCCTTCACGGAGTTGACAGACCTACCAAACTTCAGACTTAAGAGCCAGAATTTTTGGTTAATTTGAAAACATGAGGTGCATTCAAGTAGCCACATACCATGCTTCCATCATCAGCACGAAGGACTGCTCCAGCACCAGCTGGTCCAGGATTTCCTTTTGAAGCACCATCAAACTCAAGAGTGCAGAAGGACTGCTATACAAAGCATATTTATGCAGGTTTGAGACTTATAAACACCATATCAGGAATCAGATGTCAAAGCGAGTAAAAAAAAGAAAGAAGGTAAAATAGTAGCAAACTCAAGAAGCAACTCACACAACCAGAAGATGACGGTCTGCTTTCAGGACCATTTCCAGATCTCAAACTCTTTTTTGGAAGATTTGATGGAAATGAACGTAATTCAGTCATCTCCTGCAATGAAATGAGCAACAATCTTATATGATGGCTACCACAGCTCATAAAGTGGATAGAGTGAGTTCAGGTTTTACTGTTAAATAACAATGGTGCATTTTTAGTCTCGTCCTTAGTTGATATCTAACATATTTTTTTATAGCAGATAAAAGAATATAAAAGAACACTCCGTAACCAAATTTAAATCTTGAAGAAGAAGAGACTGATGGGGCAGAAAGATTCTGATTTCATGCTACTGTTATCCCAAATTCATTTTTATAGTTCCAAGATTGACCACACCAACTTCTTGCCATTGGAAGTAATGATCTGGACAAGTTTTTAATAGTGTTTCTATGTTTCCTCAGATTTAGATTCCTTCCACTTTGAGGATTTCTTTTCATAACTGGTCTCAAGGTTAAATACCTCTACCACGAAATGGTTGGTGTCTAGTTTCAACTTACTGCTGATTCAAGCACTGTTAGCGATCTCTTAGGTGGAGAATCGTTAGCTAATGCCTTTCCACTAGAATTAGCTGGCTTCTGGAAGAACATAAGGAATGAGTGAATTTCACTGTCAAACAATAACAACAGCCATGGAAGTCCTGTAACACTTCAGAAGAATGAAACATGTAGACTTACAATAGGAGAATCCTTTGCATTTTAAGCTGGTACGAGAAATAATAAAGAAAACCAGACTCTCCTAGTAACGTAGGGTATACTATGCAAAAGCATATTGTAAGCAAGAGAACAACTTTGTGAAATTTCTATAGACAAGTTTAGGAATTCAGTCAACCTGGAAAGGACAAGGAACAAGTTTGCCAAAGAGATCATTTTGAGCATCAGATGCATGGATAGCGTAGGCGGCATTCTTGAGCCCATGTGATTTAAGATAATCCTCAGCCTCCCTAGGCAAGCCATAACCTTTGAAAACACTTGCTGCAGGGTCGCACACCTTACACAAAACAAAAGTAAATGCTCATAGCGATTCATAGGAAAAATGTCGTTCCAGCTACGCAGCAGAGTAAAAACAGAAGAGAACCAGTATGAAATTAACATCATCTACAAATTGAATCTTCCAAATGAATAAGACCCAGGTAACGATTTCCATTTGGGTGCTTGAAAATCAATTAAGAAAAAGTAGAAGAAACAAACATATGAGGATGTAGAAAATAAAGGGACAAGAATTACAGAGGATCCAGCTTGAGCTTGACACTCGCTGAAGCTTTTATAAATGCCTATAACATCCCCTTTCCGTACAACATAAAAGGCATTCTTTTCTTCCTCCATTGTTAGATCGCCGGCAAATAAACTGATCCCTAGTCCCCAAGGTGAACAACGGCAGAAGAAAAGTAGAAAGGCAATATCTTGGTAATGGCAATAAAGCGCTTATACATGGAAGTCTAGTCTAGTCCTATCGCAAGTCAAATTTCTTCCAGGTTTGAAGCAGATGGATTCTTCTGCTCTTCAAGAAAAAAGGAAAAGTATCAAAATTGTGTATAGTTAGTTTAAAACTTGTCAGGTACGTGCTGCGACAAACACAGAAGTGAGCTTAGTGATTTGAGCTTGGATGATGTGAATTCTTGGGCTTTTCTGGGCCGAACCTTTCTTCGCACTTGAGTCTTCGCTACATAAGATGCAGAACGCGTTCGCATGTAAAAAGATCCATTTTTTATTTTAAAAAAGTTGTTCCGCCAGTGGATTTTAACGTTCAATCTGTATTCCCCTGCATGATTGTACGTATTGCACTCTCATTCTTCATCTCCATTGTTTACGTTTTTGGAAGTGCAAACTTGGATCACGTATAACGCGTAAATTGGAATATCAAAAGTCTACATTTTGGCAGGATCAACTTCGGCCGATTCAGACTGTTCAAGACAGACCGAGTCGGACCCTCCAAATCAAGCACGGCTTGAAACTAACTAAAATCAGACCAGCTGGTTTTGCAAACTAGTACCTGCTTGTCTGCAGAGTTGTTACTTGGCAATGTCAAGGAAGCAAATTGGAAGAGAATGAGATCAGGAATGTAATGGACAAGTTTGAGAAAGCACTTCACCTTCCATAAAATACACCTACATCGTTGGAATGCCATAAGAGTATACATTAATGACGAAAGATTTTGTTATCGCACACTGAATCAAGGATGTCTCAACCGTGTGTAAGAATTTGTTGGGGTAGAACTTGCCATTCAGTCGATTCTCGTTGGGGAATCTTCATCATTTGTGGCAATGGCAAAGCCGGTATCAACCATAAGCTTCTACAGGAAACGCTTTTTCTTCTTGAGAACAGATAATTAATAGCATTTCCAGCTGAACTGCATAAATCTCATAGCCATATTCAGTGAGGCCTCACAGGTCGATATGTAATCATACTTGTGCACTCCAGATGATATATGTATCATTCTAACATTCGATGAATTTTCTGATGATCATCCACGCCATAAAGTGAAGTCAAAGTTGTAGCAGACTTCCTCTAATAGCCCATCATATGCCTCTGTCAACAGGTACAGTCTTCACCAACTTTGCAAGATCGTAAGACTTGAAGTCCTTGCCATAACATAAGCAAAGATCCAGGGGCGTGTTTCCATGCTGAAGAAAAAGGATCGAAATCGATGAGTAATGTAATGTCCCATATGAGCATTGCTCTCAAGTCTACAATTATACAGACTTACCATGGTTCTTCTGGTCTTATCTGCACCATTTACCAGTAAAACTTTAACTATATCTCTATTTCTACTTTGAACAGCAATATGCAAAGGAGTCCATCCTTCCTGTGTGGAGGTTGTACATGTTATGAGCGCAACAAGATCAAAGGAACATGGAGATATGAAAATATAAGACTCAAACTCACATTGTCAGCAACATTGACATCAACCTTGTATTTGATCAACAACTTTACAGTTTGTATAGCACCAACTTGAACCGCATAATGTAGAAGGCTAGCGCCATCCTGATATGAAGTAGACACAACATAGGGAAAATGAACTTATATAATTCACGATTAAAAAAAAAAGTTTCTGGTACTCCAAATGATGTCCTCACCCGATCTTTGACATGTGGGCTTGCACCTTTTCTTAAAAGATGACTTATAACAGCCTCTTTCTTCCCAATAATTGCCTTGTGTAAAGCTGTAAGACCATCTTGTTTCACCATCTTAATTAATGGGCTAGCTGCTTAAAACAAACACTTTAAGAAAATATGTTGCACAGTTAAAACAAATGGGATAAAACGCACCTGATCAACACTGTCAATATCAAGTCCGTTTACAAGTAGCTTGTCCATTAATCTTATCTGTCCTGATAGTGCGAGAGTCTGGAGTGGCTTCCATTTTGCCTAAATCATAGGGGTATACAATGGAAGAATTAATAAACCAATCCCCGGCTAATGTGAAAAGTACATATTCATGGCTTCAATTATACTATCTAGCAATAATGGATAAGTTTAATTAAAGAAATCAGATCTTTTGGCATACTATTCCAAATTGGAACCAAACTCCAGCAGCAAAGAAAAGTCTAATCTACCACATATGATAAGAAGAAAATTTACAAACAACATACAGTTGATATTTTCTCTAGGTTTGGGCTCGGATTCTGCTGCAAAATAACTCTTTCTTCTGGTGTCAAAAGTCCTTCAACTTCTGCAACAATTAGAAATGACAGACTGAGTTGCTTATTTCATATCCACATACAGAATGGTCACAAATATTTATCCAAATAATGTCTTAAGGTCCACAACAGAAATGATGCATATAAAAGTGGTTCATATTATAGAGAAGGAAACATAGGGTGCAAGCACTACAAAGTCATATGCAAGGGAAAAGCAAGCTAAGATTTGACAACTCGATGCGTATTGGTTATGTTTCTGGTTAATTTGGTTGAAACTCTCCAAGTTGAGTTGAATTTCACAAGGATGGATTTCAGAGTAAGATTTGTACAAATCACCATTTAAAGCTGTGTTATGACATGATGAGCTCTCAAAATGTCAGAAATTAATCGCAAAGTCTTTCTCCATCATGCTGAAAGAACAATACAAATTTGGAGGCAGATGAGCATCCCTAATCTTAAGTTATATAAAATCGGATAGCTTAGTTTGACGAAAGGAAATATGACAAAAATAAAATTTTCTTTTCAATGGCAGGGATCATCAACAATTTTTTTCAATTTTCATAATTAAACTATGCATAAATATGATTAGTCTCTTTCTGAACATCTGTGAAGTATGACCAGAAGGTCATCTAAGATACCCCCACCTCTATGGAGGTTATATAATTCGCAAAGAAATAAGTATAAAGGGGTAAATACTAAACAGTGGTAGTAGGCCAAACAACACAAGGATAAAAGGTGAGACCTTCCACAAGATCCTCCTCTTCTCGGCGAGCCGAGGTTGACTTCTGAATTGTCATGGCACTTGGTGAGGCATCCATTTGTTGCTCCCAGTCACTCTCATAATCCATGTCATTTTCTTCCAGTTCCTCATCATCATAATCACTGCCACTTCCTTCATCAGGGTCTTCCCAAACTCCCAGGCCTGTCTGCATGGGAGATTCCCTTTCCGACTCAACTTCACAAGCACTCAGTTTGGAGCATTTCCTCAAAGATATGAAAGTAAACCTTTCCCTTCTGAGGCTACTGGATACTCCGAAGAAATTGGTACCATAACTTAAAGTTAGAGCAGGGAAATTAACAGCAGCAGATAGTTGAGGAAGTGCATAATTTGCTGGACTAGTTGCCAGAGTCTGCATCAGAACCATTTTCTACTCCTCCTTCCCTGCAATATAAAATCTCTTTTCCCATCAAAACCAAGTCTATTGTATACGAATCAAAAGAATATTGGAAGAAAAGGCCATTGGTTTTTCTTATGTTCACTAACAAATAGTCTAATACCAACACTAGACTCATAAAGCAAGAAGCTTTTAGTACATGATAACCATCAAGTATAGGACCTAGTAAAATTACAAAGAATTTAAGGTATCGTAGCTCTAATACAGATATTTGGACACAACATTCAGAGAAGCATTACACCAAGTACTCAGAGAAACACACAACCACCAACTCCTAGTAAACTAACAACGAAACAATCTACGTAACTAATATATAAGCTTTTTTTTTTGTTGCCCACGAGGTGTCCTAAGAGGGTCCTAATTATGGGAAGGTACCTTTAAGCCATCTACACTAAGATTAATCCCCGTTCGAGCCAGGTAGGTCCCTTGCGGGAGGCAAAGTTCTGGCCCCAAGTTTTAAACAGCTGCATACATGAGAACGGTTCGAATCCGTGATCTCACTTAAGCCAGGAAAGCCCTTTATCAACTTACCTGCGCCTTGAGGTTAATTTTATTAAAAACTTTTATTGGGTGTATATATATATGTATATATATATATTACGGATAATCATAGACGTAGACATCCGAAGAACAAAAAGGCTAAATAGGGCGTGCAAGTACCAAGTCATTAAACGCCGGCAGGAGGCGACGTCAAATGTCTCCTTATTCGCTGCACATTTATTAGTTCATCTTTCTCATTCACTCTCATCATCTCATTATATCTTCTCCAGGTCCCATACAGACGAACTTCCGAATATCGCAATCTCCATGCACGGCATTGAATTAATTTATAGGGTTTTGAACTTTTAGGTTTAAATATTTTTTAAAATTTTTTGGAAGGATTAATTCTTTTAAACTTCTATTAAAAATACCAGCCAAATATCCGTGATATAAATATCAACAAATACTAATTAAATATTATTAATATAAATTTTCAATTTATTTTTTAAAATTAATTTAAATTATCTTAAAATTAATAATTTAAAATAATTATAATAAATTATTAATCTGAGTCAATTTTAATTAAGTTATATTAGATTTAAAAACTAAGTTAAGTTAACATATTAATAATATTTAATTGGTTAAGTATAATATTTATGTCAATGTATTATACTATTTTTCAGAATTTTAAGAAAAGAAAATTTTCTAAAATATTAAAACTGTAAATAATATTTTTTCATAATTTTAAATGTTAAAAATAATTAAAATTTTATCCTATGTAAAAATATTAACTTTTAAACTTTTTAAAATATGGTGTCAAATTTTGTACAAATAAATTGGTCGATGACTCTTCATATATATATTTATATATATTCAACAATATTCTTGGAAAACGATAATGTTTATGTGTTTTTAATGCATAACTATTCAGATGTGGCGTAACAGCAAAAACAATAGCAAAAAAGGAAGCAGGATATGCATACAGAATTATAGATGGAGAAAACAAGGATGCGGGAAGTGGTTTCTTTTTGTTTAATTTCATTTTTTAACCTTTGTGTGTGTGTAGTATATATAACAAGAAGGAACCTTGTTTTCCATACAAGTGATTATCTACTTATATTTATATAATGGCTGTCATTTGTCGTTAATACGGTTTTTCTACCTTATAAGTATAATTATAATTTATTCATTATATCAAATTAATTAAATTAGAAAAGAAAGGCTTGTTTGGTTAACTGTTTGTCTGTTTCGTTTCCTAATCGTCCTTTTTTTTTTTAATGCACAGTACGTAGCTATTGCTTTGCTTTTGATCACAGCAGTATAATAAACCTAGTTTCCTAGTCTTTCCAATTCACGGTAGGATTTCCTAGTCTTTTTCTTATTTTCTAGGATTAGGGCTCGCCCTGGCTAGTGACCTATTCATAAAAACGAGGAAACTAGTTTCATTACATAACTCGTTTTTATCGGATTAGGGATGCTTTTGACTAGTGAACGAGTTTTCCAGTTTTACGGCACGGGACCAACTGTGCCAAACAACATTTTCCCCGCCTGTCCCACGAAGTATGAGGACAAAAATCAATGAAATAGAGTTGGAAATATCTGTTCCCGAATTTTACACATTCTCTGAGTACATCTTTCGCAGACGCTTCGTTTGGTCTCATGCTCGTGCATAATGTTTTCCTCACCACTTTGCTGAGCCTTAAATTAATTGACCTTCTCACATCTCCTTTATTTGTTCTTCCATGAACAAGGTTCCTGGAATCTAATCTTAATGTAGCTACAAAGTTTTGGTGGGTTAAACAAAGTTCAAATACAACAAGTAATTGTATGTCCTTGGCAACGACTTTTTGATTTGTGCCTTAAACAATAAAAAAAAATGTCTTCCCTATCGCATGCTTAAAATAATATTCACGATGGCGCTAGTAAGACCGTGCCAATAAATCATTTCACCGATGGCAAAAAAAGAGGCATCGTAATTGAAAAAATTGAATTAGTGATTGTTTCGTAGACTTTTCGATATATCTACAATAAACACAAAAATTAAAAATATCAGAGATAGATAAAAATTAAGATTTATTAAAATGATTCGACACATTTTGTCTACGTTTATAGAGTTCTCATTCAACTTAATAATTTTTATAAAAGTTCAATAGATTTACACAAAGACTTTTAAAGTCAACTTACTCAATTTTTAAAACTATCTCTTAACTTCATTTCCTGTGAAAGATTTTTTTACATCCAATAATACAACAGATTCATGTTAACATCAACAAATGATTTATCTCAACAATCTGTTAATTGAAAGATAATAAATAAAAGACTCAAGTATCTGAAAACTTTATAGAAAAATCTGAACACACTTAAAGATTAAAATAGAACAACTTTCTTATGAGTTTTGCTCCTCAACAAGAGATTGAAAATTGTTCACATAATAGTCTAGCATTAGCAATTCTCTTACGGTCAAAATAAAGCAGTGAATCTCCCACTTTGAAAACACGTATTGTGCTTTTTAATTGTCATCGATCAAGCAAGAAGGACACCACCGACAAACACATAGCAAATAGCCCACATCTGGATGTTAACACCATCGTATAGCACATCCATACCTTCAATAATAACCCATCAATCCACACAACCTCAAAGAGCTCAATAATTGCCGTCAATTGACACACTCAAGATACACATGATAAAGACCCAAATTCCACACACAAACCCTTCTTTCCTCTACGCAAATCCAACAATATCCTTAACAATTATAAACATCATATGCCACAATTTCTAGGCTTCAATTTAGCGTAGAATTCTTTTACAATTATATCTTTTTAAATCCAAGTTCAATTAATAAATAAAATATCAAAACTAAATAAAAAGATATATATATATATATATATATATATATTATAACAGTACCATTA
>JAOSBK010000001.1:28589309-28607495 GCA_027568895.1 Erythroxylum shatona | reverse complement strand
TTAAAAATTATTATTTATAAACTAATATTTATTTTATATATTTTTAATTATTAAATCAAAATTTATTTAAAATTTATGTATTTTAAAGTCCTATAGTTGAGAGAGAAAGTAGAGTTAAATTGTCTAGTGTATTTTTTAGATTAAATTCCTGGGGAAAGTAATCTAAATACCAAGAAGGTGTTGGGATTTAGAATCTAAGGAAAGTGCCACTATTTTCTCTAAATTAGGAACGTTTTTACTTTCCTGACTACTGAAAAAAACAAACCAAACGTAATAATTTAAATTTTAGGAAAAAGATTACTTTCCCCAACAACAGTTCGTGCCAACCAAACGGGGCCATAGTTTGTTTTTATGTATATTTTTAGTTGTTTATTTATATTTTTAAACTCAGTAAAAATTTTATTTATTCAAGTTTTTGTTTTTTATGAAATTATAAAAGTTGTTTTTATTTTTTGTTTATATTCTTTTCTGATTTTTATGGTTTAAATATATAATTTAATATTAACTATTAATAATTTAATCCAATGACTTAATTTAACTTTTATAATTCATTTAAATATTAAAATTTTAAAATAAATATTTTCAATCTAATAATTATTATTAGTTAATATAATTTAAATACCTTCAATTTATATGAATTTTTTTATTTAATTAATAATTAAAATATTATAAAAAGATTAAAATTATAATCTATTTTAAAATAAATACTCTTTAAATTTTACTAAATGGTCCTCATTTTATAATAAAAATTTAGGTCTAGTTTGGACGAAACTCAAAACTTAAAACAAATTATTTACTGAGACTAAGTGTTTGTTTGAATAGGCTTTTGAGAGTTCAATAAGTACTTTTCTCTACCACAAAAGTCTTTTTTAAAAAGTGAGTGTTTGACTGTAAAATGAAAAAATATTTCTTTAATAGATATAACTCTTTTGGCAGCTAAAATATAACTTTTTAAAAAGCTCAAATTTGGAGTTTATAAAAAAAATACCTTTTCAGGTAGATTTTTAAATTAATTAATGAGCCTATTTGTAGTCTATTTTGCCCTTATGTTTTACACATAATTCCCACAATATTCACAAACTTATCTTCGCGTTTATTTTGATATTTATATAATAGTACTTGGCTTTTTTATATGTTTTAATATTTTTTATATTAATTTTACTTATGTTATAATCCACATAAAAGATTTAGTTAGATATATTTTCATTTATGTTTCATACGATTTAAAATTAAATAATAATTAATATATTGTGTTTTTGCATATTGTTTAATATATTTTAAATAACATTTATATGCATAAATAATTTTATAATAAAAATAGTTAAAATTAAAAATATGTTTTATTTTTATATTGTCAAATATTCTATTGTATGAAACTCTTTCAAAAAAAATTTTTAAAAAATAGCAACCAAATAGTCAATTAACTTCTTATAAAAATTCTTCTAAAAAAAAGATACAAAAACTCTATTAGTTTAAGTCTGGCTCTAAAAAAGGTTAAACCTGAAAACTTAAAACAAGTCAAAACTAAAAGGAGTTACGTGCAAGTAATCTCAAAAGGCATAAAAAGAAAAAGTTAAGGAATGGAGAAGAAGGAACAAATCTGTTCGTCCAGCAAACCAAAAAGTAGAAAAGAGAAAAAGCCTGAGCTGGTTAGAAACATATATGGCAAGCCCAAGACTACTTTGTGTTTGCCATTCTTTGAAAGGTAACGAAAGCATCCCAAATGGGCAATTACTGGTTTGATTGTGAGATGTACCAGAGACAGGAAAGAAAGTGCCGTGTCTCTTACCGTCGTCACATCATTATCATATCCTCAACAAATGACATTATCTTTCATTCTCCTACGTTTTCCTCCACCTAACATTGTCCAAAGACCACAGGTTCTCTCTCAATAGTCATCTACAACCACCACCAGACTCTCTTTTTATCTTGATAACCCACGACTCTCTTTAGTCTTTTCCATAGGGTTGACTTGAAACTTTCTCATGGTGATGTTTTCGCTTGTCATTAAAAGAAGCTGACGCTTGTCATGGGATTTGTCATCCAACTTTATCATCCAAGATTGACCATTGTACGAAAATTTTAATCTTTTATGTGGTTAAGCTATTAGTTGCCATTCATTAGGATTACTTAACGTTGCCTTTAGTTACTGTCTTCAATAAGTAGAGATGAAACGAAACGAAAATTTAAAGATAGAACAGAACAAAAATTGGAGATAATGAGTGTTTGGTTACGATGGACAGAATAGAAAAAATTATCTTCGTCTCGAGGACAGAAATGTGTTTGGTTGCAGTGGACAGAACAAAAAAATAGTATTAATGATGAAATACCCCTACAGTATAATATGATTGGAAATATATAATTTGTTGATTATTTTAAAACGAATTATTTGTATTAGTAAAAAAGTTAACAAATAATAATAATAATAATAACAATAACAATAAGAAATTAATTTCGAATAATAAGCATAATAATAATAATAGAAGAAGATGAAGGAAATTAATAATGATAAAGAATTTAATAATCACAATAATAATAAAAAATTAATTATGAATAATAATGATAATAAAAATAATAATAAGAAAATTAATTTTGTATAATAATAATAATAATAATAATAAGTAGAAAATTTATATCAATAATTTATAATAATAGCAATAACAATAATAATTAATAGTAATAGTAATAATAATAATAATAATTACAAAATTTATAATAATAATAAATAATAATAATAATAAGATAATTAATTTCGTATAATAAAATTAATAAAAAATAAAAAAATTAATAATCGGTACAAAATTAATAATAGTAATAAGATAATTAATTTCGTATAATAAAATTAATAATATTAATATAATAAAAAGAATAATAATAAGTAAAAAATTTATAACAATAATTAATGATGATGATGATGATGATGATGATGATAATAATAATAATAATAATAATAATAATAATAATTGATGATGGTGATGATGATGATGATAATAATAATAATAATAATGATGATGATGATGATGATGATGATGATGATGAAGATGAAGAGTTTAATAATATAATTAAGAATAAAAAATTACTTATGTGGGAGGAGGGGTATTTCTGACATTTCTTTATGTGTTTTGTTTTTTTTCCTGGAACAAGAAATCTTGTACCACAGTCTTGAAAGAAACAAAAAAAATTTTGTGTTTGTGTTATGGAACAAAAATGAGTGAGGACAGTAAGCAAACACTGCGAGACACAAAATTATTGTGTCCCGGTCATCCGTCTCCGTTGGTAGAGACATCAACCAAACACAGTGTTAAGGACAGAAATCTCATTCCATTTCACTTTTGCAGTTCCAACTTCGGCTTTACCAGACCAGAGAAACACTTTTATCAATCTATCAATTTCTTTAAGAATCTTTCCTGGAAAAACAAGACGAGTTGTCCAATGAATGTGTAGACTGCTTAAGATTGAGATAATTAACATAATCCTCGCTTCATTAGATAAGTGTCTGTTTTGCCAAGAATTCATTTTGGACTTGAGATTTTTCAGAAGTGGAGTACAGTCTGCAAATTACAACTTTGGTCTTTGAAGAAGAAACAGGCACATCTAGATAACAAAAAGATGCAGGTAGAACGTTTGGACCGGTTGTACTACTGAGTTCCTGGTGGTTGTTAACATTAGTTGATATATAAATGCTGCTCTTGTGCATATTGATATTAAGGCCTGACCATTTTGAGAATTGCTTCAAAGCATACATTAAGATGTTAATGGAGTTTGTATCGGCTGCATTGAATAACATTAGATCATCAGCAAAGATTAGATGCAACAACTTTACTTCAGAACATTTTTTGTGAGAATTGAAGTGTCCAAGTACTGCAATGAGAGAATTAAGGAGTCTGGACATTCCTTCCATAGCAATGGTGAAGAGATAAGGGGATAGGGGATCCCTTTGTTGAATGCCCCTAACATTCATGAAAGGCTTGGATAGGATGCCATTAACAAGAACGCTCAATCTTCTTGTGTGTGCGCACAAGGCCCTACTAATTGTTTGGCCATGTTTCAATCTTCCGGTTGAACTTAAATCCAACAAGTCTACTCTCCCAAGGAATTGTGTGAGCTCACTAGTATCTGCAAGTGTGAGCTCACTAGCCTCATGCTCCAAAAGAAGCCTATAAGGGCCGATGACCAGGCTTGTGCTTCTGCGCTTAACAACTCAATCAGTAGGCAAATGATACCTTTGCTTGGACACATTTTGATAATGTTTAAGAACACCTTTTTTATGGTGAGGAAATAGCTTAGTCTTCCATGGTCCTTTAGATTGCGAGGTATCAGATTTCTCCTTAGGTGGTTCGCTCCTCTCTGTTTGGTTCCCTGTTTTTAGATTCGTAACATCTAAAAGCAAATTCTCACGAGACAATATAGGAAAGTCCTCCTTAAGACCTAAAGTTTCCCCTTTTTTCGTCCCACCACTCATCGGCCTTTGCAAGGCCTCCGTCAGGGGAAGAGTCCCCGCCCGATCAGATGGTCCCAAAGCGGGAAAAAAGAGGGCCAAGGTGGAAAGATGAAGTTCGAAAGTTTTGGTTTGCATGTTATACTTGAACTAACTAATTTAGGAAAACTTGAGACTTATTATGATTATCGTAATATATTTCAGACTAATTATTTTGATTATCAAATTATTCTTTTTGTACCAATGACAAAGTTATAATTGGATGATATATTCCTTTTAAATCAGAGTTAAGTATTGCTGAATTTCTAATTTTAATACCTAACTGATTTATTTTAAATTTAGTTTACTAGTTAATTAATTATAAATTCTCCATTTTATTTTATTAATTAAAATTAAGAAACTAGTATTTAATTTTTTTTCAGAATTCGACTTGATTCCACGACTACTATAAAAGTTTAGTGAATCATAATTAATTTTGAGGTTTTTTTCGACAAACCTTGTAGCACTTGTTTGCCAACTTTGATCATTTAATTTGAAAAGTTTTGAATAATTTATGTATTATATTAATATTGGTTCTGTAATTATTGTAATTTAGATTTAGTAAAATTATAAATTAAAAAGTTAATTAAAGTTGACCAGTAATTTTTCATAAATTTAATATTCATCTCTTTTATGATTATTTTAAGATTGAATTAAAATTATTGTTAGTGCAATTTGAACATAAATGGTCATAAATGATATTAGAACAAATTTTCAATAATACAGTGTTAAATCAGAATGACGAGAGTAAGGAATAATGTTAGTAATAAGCAATCTTAAATGAAATTATAAGAGCATGATTAAAGCACAATCATATATTTATAACAATTTATACTATTTTTATTATACATTCTTTACATAGTTAGGTATCCATGTGTATAAAGAAACTACACCATTTATATTACAAATGTATAGTGGTTAGGTCGGCTGTGCTAGGCCCGGCCTCAGGTCCACACTTCCACGGCCCATTCGCAGGTGTTAGTCTCCCATGCAAACGTAAAGACCTAAACCTAACATCTATTCCATATATAAGGTACTATTCTGCCATGATACAGGTACGAGATTACAACCCTGATATTCTTTGCTTATAGTCACCGAGACCCTCACCAAAAAGACTAACTTGAGCGTCGGAGGGGCTTGCCAGTTATCAACCCCCAGCGTGCCTTCATTATTTTGCAGATGTTTCAGAGTTATCATCAACTAGCTTCATGGATCCAAGCAGGAACGTTCAGCCCCATCAGAATCAGGCTGAACCAAACTTCATCCGCCAGTTGCTTCTTCATGGCATCAACAGGGTCACAGTTTTGTTCTGTTAATGATGATAACTTTGAATCTCAAAATTTAGAGAAGTGAAATTTTGTTTTGTTATCCCAAGACACATACCTACCTTTGACTTGTATCTATGTTCCTCTTCTAGTACATTCACAAATATTTATTTGATGCTTTGGCAATAAAGAAATAAAAGTTATAAGATTTTTTTTTTTTAAAAAAGGAAAAGTTATAAGATTTTAGAAATAGTTAAGATTTTGTTTCTGCAATCTTTGACCTTTAATTCTCACTTTTGAACCAATCATATATACTGATACATTTGTTTCCACCAACTTTCGCCCTATTTTTTAATTGTCAGATTCATGTTGTACAACTTGAACCAATCATATATAATGATACAAAGTTATTTGTGTAAACTTTATTGGCCTCATCGTAAGTCTAATAAGCAGATCTGCCTATACAAATAAAAGTCCATTTTTTTGGGACTTCTATCCATTTAATCATATATAAAGCCTTTTATTATCTTTAATTCATTAAATTAAAATTTATTATTAATTTTATAAAACTTGTAATTAATAATTATCGAATAGAAATTTTAATTCCAACTGACCAACCCCAAAATCCCATGTGCAAGATCCAATCTTTGATACCGGAGAGGCATTATCCTTCAGAAAATTGACGACCTAGATACGGGGATGGGCGGTGTCGTTGGCACGGTCGACGTTAGCAATTGAGCGTGGCAACAAGAGAGTTGAAACAAATATATCGAACAACGTGGCACGAAATTATTGCTTCCCTACGTTACGCCTAATGACGCAATCACACACAGGAACATACGCTCTCTTCTTCTTCGAGAACCCTTTACCAGAGAACTGGATCGTTGGGGTTGGATCTTGTGATTGATCAAAATCAGACGGTGAAATGGCCAATAACTCCAGGGAAGAGCCAGGGATGGCACCGCAATCCGATCGGTGGTACAATCTTACCCTAGGCCCCTCCTTCAAGGACTCTGCCTCTAGCAAGTACTGCACTTTACGCTGTAAGTTCAATAAATAAATATACCTTTTCTGACCTTAGTCTTTGCTGAACTGGAATTGGAATTGTGATTAGTTTTTTATTACTTTTTTTTTTTTTTTGTATCAGATGAATTTAAACCAGCGTCGATTGACAAGACGAAGCCAGGATCGCTGCACAAAAATAAGGAGAATAGGGTTTCTGTGGAGTTCCAAAACAATCAGTCTGGGAAACCCAAAGTTACTTTTGAAGGAAGCAGTGAAGATTACAAGGACAACGACGCTGTTTTGTTTTTTGACGGCCAGACCTGTCGCTTAGAGCGCCTTCACCGCGCCGTCAAGCAGCTTCGCCACCTTCGGATGCCCGGTGAATCTGCTTCGATAGCACCGCCGCCGCCCGAGCCCCGGTTATCTCCCGCTGGGAAAGGCGCGAAGTCCGTGAATGTTGGGAGAAGCTTGTTTCCTGCTGTGCCCGTAAGTTCTTAGTTGCAGTATTTTGATTTTGTTTACAGTTTGATTCTTTGAATACGAAGTTTCAGTTTCAGTCTTTAACTTGTTTGTTATGCTCGACGTTGAATACTTGCTGTTTATGAGTACAATTTTTATTAAGAGACTAAATGATTTGAAGTAAATTTGCTGCTTGGTGAAGATGATAAAATTAGCTTAGAACCTATTATTCTATCTGTTTCTTTGGTGAACTTGGATGTGAATTATATCAATTAGTTAATTGTGATTCTGTAATATTGCTCTAACCGGAGGCCATTTTTTGAGCATTGAGACTTGAAATTTTGTCAATTGTTGCTTGAGTGATAATTGTTATCGTTCTGGAAGACTAGTTGGAGAAAACAATAATGATTAGTACTTCTAGTATGGAAGAACTTATTATATCACGATATTGTTGGGCTTCTATGGTTGCAATAAGGAAAATTGTGCAGCAGATTCCTATGCATTTTCAGTCTTAAATTTCTTCTCTAATTTATACTCTAAAACTGTGATAATTTATGGACTATTAATCATTTTCAATTCTTGAGACTTCCCTGTACATGTCTCCTGACCATGGAATATTGTCATTTTGGTGTTGCTGCTATTCTTGATTGAGAGGGAGAAGGATAAAATCAGGAAATAATGGAAAAAAAAGAAAAACATAGCCAGTTAACCACTCAAGACTAGCCAATTTTCATTATGGCGCTCCATGTAAATTCTAAATATACAGAAATGCCAACACAGTATGTTTTCAATTATTATGGATGATTTAGGTTGTCCAGAAGTAATAAACAAAGAAAATTTTAGTTTTTGAATAATCCTTATATCTTCAGGCATATTTGGTTTGACATTCCTTCCATAGAGGATTAATTTTTGGCCCCTTAGTCAACCCTCTTATGCTTTCCCTTTTGTTTTTTGCCTAAGTTTCTGAGTAGGTTGTTATGAGGTTATCATGCAATTTTGAATTCTTTCACTATGATTTTGTGTGTTTTGATGTTTCTCGTACTTTGTACTTGTTCAGGTTGAAGTGGAACGCATAGATTGTGGTGAGCCCCAGATTCAAGGTATTTCAATTGCTGTTGGCATTCGTGTCTATGCTTTTCCAATTTGTCAAATTACAGCTTGCTGAAGTAAACAGGAATTAGAAACATCAAACTTTCACTTATAATTGTCTGGTGAAGATCCTATTGATATGGTTAATGATATAGTAGAAATGAGTGCTCTCTTCTTCACTCTTTGGTTTTTTACTCTACTTCATATACATCTTCAAAAGCTATTGGCAACTAAACTACAGGGCATTGGTTAACTTTTCATTTGTCCCTTATGAGGTCACAGAGTGTATAGGACCCGTCTGCTATGGAGTGTCAGATATATAACTACCTGATGTATGAAATGTGTATACAGCTGTGTGTCTTTCATACATCAGCCTAATCTATGCATTTAATTAACTTTATATAAAAAGAACAGAATATCAAACTTCACGCGATTAATTTGGTGACGTATAGGATGCTTGAAATGAGATATTTGCATTCTAAGCTAAGAAAACAGTGTAGGATTTGTGCTAAACCCCAGACAAAATTCTTCCTTTCCTTTTGTTTTCCTTAGTTCAATTCTTGGCTGACTTGATTATTATTCTGAATAATTCTTTTTCATCTCTTCTATTTGTTGTCAAGCTGTTAGGTTGAGAGAACCCCTGTCTCCTCAAATGACTCAATTTTCGTCCCTGAAAACCAATTTTTCTGCTCTCTTATCAAGTGTAATATACTATGTAAAGAAATGTCCTCTTCCTCTGGTGATGATTCTGATAATTTAGATAATTGAAGCAGGAAAGTGTTCTGGACAAGGGCTTGAGTTATCTATCCTCCGATATGTGTTTAAAAGAATACTGAACTTCTTTGTTGTAAACCTTTGTTGTGAGTCATGGCTAATACTTAACTTGCAGTAATTGACGTCTTTCTGGTTCATATTTTCGTGCATCATGACATTTGTTACCATGGGACAGGTTCAGAAATTTCCAATAGGGGGAGTGGAGAGCATTCAGCTGATCCACCACATTTATCCAATTCTTCACCAAGCCCCAAGAATGATGAAGTTGAAGAACATCAAGATTTTAGTATAGAGGATATCTTCGGTGCTGTTTCACCTGATAATGGGAACACAGCCGATCAAGGAGTTGATAATGGATTCGACATCAATGTACCGCGTCAAAATGAGACAGATGATGAGATTGCTGATGTGGATGATTGTGGTGATGAGGTGGACAAGGGACATAATGCCGCTGAAGCTCTGAAAGCGCAGGTTGAGAATGAACAGACTTCCAGTTCAAGCAGTAGCAGTGAAAGTGGCAGTAGTGGAAGTGGAAGTGGAAGTGGCAGTGGAAGTAGCAGCAGCAGTGATAGTGAAGGCAGTGATGACGACTCTGTTACCTCAGTTTGAGTGTTTAACCAACACTCGAGAACTCTACACTAGAAAGCAAAAACAGGGAAAATACCAATGGATTAAATCATTAAAGTAGTACGTTTCTGTCATTAGGAAGTAAATGAGCCATCGTGTTTAAGTAGAGGGCATTTCAATTGACATTTTATACGTGTTTCTTCGATGGCATAAAACATGAAATGCAGATACTAACTGTAATTTTGTTGGTGGATTTTGAAGCCATGGTTTTGGATTCAGTTGAAGATGTGTAAAACATTTGCAGGGTTTATCTAAGGTTGAAGTGAACTCGTGGTGAATAACTTGATTACAAAATCCTAAGATTGTATCGAATTAATTCATCATACGAGAAAGAGGAACTAACTTGCAGGTTGGTATAAGCTTTATTATTGTCCATAATCTAACGGTTAAGGCTGATATCTGACAATTCGATTATTAGAAGAATAATTAAAAGGTAAATTTTGTGCTTAAACGGGTGTAGACTCTGACTCTGACGTCTCTACGGCACTGATTTGTAGTTCACCATATGATAATAGTGTCATCTTCATCCAGTCCAATATTTAGAATAGAGTTTGTTCTTAGGTCAATTCCCCCACTTGTTGATGTTTGCATTAAATCATAAATTATGGATTTCTTTATCTTGCCGTTGAACAAAATAATTTAGCATCTTCATTTGCTTGCACAAAACAACAAAAGCCCTTTCTTGCATATAACTAAATAAGTTGACAACAAGGTGAAACTTGGTACTAAATCTAACGGAAATCTTGAGAGCTACAAATTAGAGAAGAACAAACCCCTTCATCTGTAATCTTATACAAATCACAGAAACTCTTGTCGTGTTCTCACTGTTGGGCCATTAACGTTATAATTTCCAGAAACTACACCGTATTTTGTAATTGTACCCTATCACATGGCTATGTTGTTAAATCTTAGCCATATTACCACCTAATCCAATACCTGCCAACAACAACTTACAATATACGCTCTTCAAGTTTTAAGCCACATTGCCACATTACCACCCAATCTTACCTGCTAACTAAATTACACGTAAGTTGTTTGTAAGAATCGTTCTTCAAAAGGTTCGAAAACATTCTTTGTATTAGTTACGAGTAAGGACTATCATTGGACATATCCAAACTACTCGTATCAACCAAATTTTACATGTACTAGTTGTGGTTGTGTTCAAAAAGATTGTCGTGGCCCACGATGCCATAACTTCACATCACGTCACGTCACGTCACGTCACGGTTTCGAACGAACTATTTAAATGTCTCGTAGAAGTACAAAACTTGCTATGTCCACTCCAAAACGTACAAGTTTTAGGCAGCTCTCTTGTATTGGAACTAGTAAAATTAGTGGCTCTTAATAGAAAAGCACATGTAATTAGTAATAACAAAAACTGATTCCCAGCGACTGAGACATTTTTGCACACAGATAGAGGACAAGATCGGTCGGTGGAACAGTATTGGCGCACACATTCTCATTAGCGCGTGGAATACAACTCAAACGAACCATTTAACAGCAATGGCGAATGAATTAACGCGCCAGGAAGTGATGGATAGAAACTGCCCATTTTTGCAGGCGGTGACACACGTAAACAGTGTAACTTAGCAACTGTTCCCAGATCGAATAAAATTAAAACAATGGTTTTTTTCTTAAAAAGTCCCAGAATTCACTAAGCTCTCAACTTTTTCTATTTTTTGGTGTTGAAGGAAGCAGCAAAAGCGAATCTGGACATATAGTCCTAACTTAACCCTAACTCTTGTTTTAGCAACTGTCGATTGAGTGTACGGACAAAGATACAAGGGAAGTTGAGTAGTGAGACGTTTCGCAGGGAAGCAAAGGAATTGTAGTTTCTGATCTGGGTTGGTTTTGCACGTTGACTGAGACGTTATTGAGCATGCCAAATCTCAAATCTTCAAGATCTCAACATCCTTGTCTTCAGTTACTCTCAAACGCAGAATTGAACCTGAAGGGCATTAGATGACAAATTCCCATCTGTTCATTTTGCCTCAAAATCGAAGGAAACCTTAAATTTTGATTGCGACCAGACAGGCGTGGTGAGAAAGTTTTCATTTTGATGTATACCCATCTCTTCGTGTTCTTTCGGAACTGGGTGTTTAGTTTGTAAGCACCTTATGCTCAATTGCCAAGTTGATTATTCCCAAGAAGAAAGCAAGAAAATAGCTTGTGTACTAGTGTTATCACTAATATGGGAGCAGAGAAAAAATGGCTTTTTACTCTGTTCTCCGCAACTTTTCTCTCTCTGCTATTTCTCTTAGTCTACTCGATCTCTAGTTTCGGTTCTCCAAAACCTTTCCCTTCTGTGATTCGTCATGGCGCTCACTATCCGCCTTCTTTCGCCTACTACATCTCCGGTGGCCGTGGCGACGCCGATCGGATGCTCAGGCTATTGCTCGCAGTTTATCATCCGAGGAACCGTTACTTACTGCATTTGAATATTGATGCATCGGACGATGAAAGAAGCAAACTTATTCGGGCTGTTAATCAAGTGCCTGCAATCAGTACTTTTGCTAATGTCGATGTTATTGGAAAGCCTAGTCGGATTAATTACATGGGGTCATCTAACATTGCGTCAATTTTGCGTGCCGCTGCTATTTTGATGAAGTTAGACGCAGGATGGAATTGGTTTGTGGTATTGAGTGCGACGGATTATCCTCTGCTGACTCAAGATGGTAGGTTGTTTTAATTTTATGAGATTTAAGTTTGTAAATTTTCCTGATTATTTTCTCGTTTCGTGTTATTTAAAAAGTAGAGTTTGATTGAGTAGAGAATCTATATTTTGTTCGCAGTCTTGGAGTTTTAAGTTGTAGTATTTCTATTGTTTGGATGCCTGCGAAGTATGTAATCCATCTTATACCGAAAACTTACCTGAGAATAGGGATTTCTGTTTCTTGTGCAAGACTTTAATCTAGTTCTCAATTTGAATAGTCTGGGTGTCATCCATTGATTTGTTCTACTTCTGCTTGATTATTTAGTTGTTGACTGTTTTTGTTATAATTTTCGTTCTTGATTAGAAATGGAAATCATGATATGATGATTTGATCTAACTGCTTTACCTGAAAGGAGTTTAATGGTGTTTGGCAACACTGATACTATAGAATGCTCCAAGCTGCTTCTTTTTCTAAATATATTTTTCTTTTTTCCTTTTCATGTTTGCCATTGCTGATGCGCAGGGCTTATTGTTTTATGAGACAGTACACTGAGTTGTTCTTCTCTTGCTGCGTCTTATACCACCTCTTCTTTAAGCTTTACTTGCTAAACAAGTCATGTCATGAAATATTTGCACTCAATTTCTGAGTAAAAGTATACGAATAATTTGTGATCTATATCATAGGGCAAAAAGAAACCTTGATCTATATCATTTTGATATTATATGATTGTTAGGTTCTTTTGAAGTAAAAATCTCTCTTTTAATTTCTGGGTGGTTGGTTCTATGCCCTACTGATTCATACCATACCCAGAAATGTTGTTATGGGCACAGTTATGAGGTATATGGTAGTTGATGATAACGCATTAACTGGATTTTTGATATTGCAAAGTCTTAATTGCATGGTGCATATGGCTGAAGATACTAAAGTATGCGCATTCAGTTGCAAAAGACCTATTTCTTCTGCAGTTATCTGCAAAGTTTAAATACTTTGTTTCTGTGAGTTTTAGCTTTGATTCTTCTAGAATTGGTCTAAAGATCTGCAGGGAATTCCAAATTATCACACATTAAAAGCATATAGAAAAGAGTAAGTAGTGTGCTAACAGGTGCTTTCTCCAACTTAGAAGAAACATTAGGAATTCTTAGCCATTTAAAGCTTCCATCAATTATTAGTAGAGCTTTTCTAGATCAATTGTGGATAGGTTAGGTTCTTTTAAGCACAGGATTGTTGATGTGGGCTGTGCAAAGTTTTTCCATGATCATGTCGAACATGCCTTTGGTGAGACAGATTCATGCATTTCCTGCTTGAAAGAGGGCATTAGAGTACTGGGAAATGGGAACTTCTTTGTGTAAGTGTGGATAGTTATGCATTCATAGATAAGTGCATACTCATTTACTAAGACATTATCTGAGACCATGAGGCTGTACATATTGAAATGTGGCCGTATTGTTTGGCAATGTGGAGAGATGCTCTAAACATTTTTTTTCTTTATTGTTAAGCTTTTCTCAATATGAGAGTGCATTTAAAACAAACTGTTTTGTGATATATTTTTACACTTCATTTGAAATTGACTGAGGAATGAATTTTTTGCTTTCGATGTATGATGCCTAACTTTGTATGTTATTGTGTAGAGACAGAAATTACATTGGCATTGCCATGCAAATCTGTTGGTTCTTGTTAGCTAAAATTTATCCATTGTCAATTTTGAGATAGGATTTCATTTAGGTTAGAATTATATTTTATTTAGGCTTAGTTGGGGATTTCCTAACCAGTTATACTAAGGGTCCTTTCATTCTAAATCTTGGATGAATGAATGCAAGAGATGGGAAAACTAAGGATACTAACTCTGATAAACTAGTGACAATTTTTTGGTAATTATTTTGCATATTAATTCATACTGTTATATTGGAATGGCCTTCGATCTCTTCTCCATGTCCCGTGCATTTCATCAAGATGCCTTTTCTATTACCAAATTCATGCATTGTACAATCTGTAATGTTTGATTGTTAGTCGTTTTGCATTTCTTATGAATATATTTCGTGATGTGCTTCTGCTTGCTGCTTCCAGATTTGTCCCATGTATTCTCCTCTGTCGGCAGAGACCTCAATTTCATAGATCATACTGGTGACCTCGGTTGGAAAGAGTATGTGACCCTCTCCACTAAATTTTTATTACAAATATATCTTGATGTCAATCAACATCTACCCATTGGTTTGACTTTATTGTAGATCTCAAAGGTTCCATCCTATTGTAGTCGACCCTGCTCTCTATCTCGCCAGAAGGAGCCAAATTTTCCATGCTACGGAGAAGCGGCCAACTCCTGATGCTTTTAAAGTCTTCACAGGCAAAGTCCAATCCCAGCTTATGATATCTATGCACATTTAAGGTTAATGAGTTGTGATTATCCTTTGCTATTATGCAAGTATAGATACAAATTTGTCTCTTTTGGTTCCAGGTTCTCCTTGGGTCATCTTAAGCCGTTCATTTCTTGAGTTTTGTATTCTTGGTTGGGATAACCTTCCCCGTGCCCTTCTAATGTACTTCAACAATGCGGTTTTATCTGAAGAAAGCTATTTCCACTCTGTGATATGCAATGCACCAGAGTATAAGAACACGACAGTAAACAATGATCTAAGATATATGGTCTGGGATAATCCTCCAAAGATGGAACCTCTCTTTCTGAACATTTCTGATTATGATTTGATGGTTCAAAGCGGAGCTGCTTTTGCAAGACAGTTCGAGAAGGGTGACCCAGTGCTGGACATGGTTGATGAGGAGATTCTTCAGCGTGGACGTAACAGAGCTGTCCCAGGAGCTTGGTGCACTGGGCAAAGGAGCTGGTGGGTGGACCCTTGTTCTCAGTGGGGTGACGTCAATGTTGTGAAGCCTGGCTTTCAGGCAAAGAAATTTGGAGAGACCATATCAAATCTTCTTGATGAGTGGAGTTCACAAAATAATCAGTGCAAATGAAAACACATTAGTTAAATGATTGTTTAGCATAGCATGAGGCTTGTTGCAATCTTTTTGCGTCTAAATTTTGTTGATCAGTGGACAGATGGACGCAATGCTCTTCACCCAATTTTCAGACGAGGTAGAGTTAGAAGATAACAGAAGAGTTGAGCTGGTGTTCTCATGTTCCATCCAATCATGCACTCTTCTTCTTGGCCCTGCTAATGGCATGCTGTTTTGTGCTCAACCATTCATCGTCTTGTTTGTCACTCTTCCAATGTTGTAACGGGATCTCATTCATTAAATTCTTATTTGTTGTATTTTCCTTTTCTGTAGACATGTTGGATGGGCGGGTGGTGAGAAAGCTAGTGGTCCCCTCTTGAGAATTTGTTCATGTAGATGTGTTTGAGATCAGATCATATAATCCATTGATACCAGTGGTTTAGAAACAAGCCTCATAAAGCAATCAAGTATAAGAATGTTTCTTAGCTGCTGTTTGGATCCTTACTCGGACAAAAGAAAGGAAAAGAAAAATTGAAAGGAAAAGAATGGAAGAAAAATGAGATTTTTTTTTCTCTTTGTTTGAATTGAAACTTATATTGAATAAAAGAATTTTTTGAGACTTTTATGTTCTTGATTATGAAACTTGTTTATCTTTTGCTATGAAAGCTTCAGCATACACAAATAAAGTATAATCAGATTTGATAATAGAACTTCACGTTGAAGCTTTAAGGAGTTGAAATTTTTATTTGTAACTAGAGTTTTAAACTTTTCAATTATTGTGTGTAATATAAAACATCTTTGGCATAAAAAAAAGATTTTATCATACACTGCATGCGTATTCTACTAGCGTCTATCATATGCTTATTCCACTACTAAGATCAATCTCATTCATATGTCAAGAGAACAATTATTCTATTTTGTAGAATAAAAATAAAAATTAAGATTTAATATGCATATTAAAATAAAACAAGTTACATATAACTATATCAATATTTACATTGTTTAGAATTTAAACATTCATATTTTGATAATCCAAAAGATAAAGGTTTTGTTAATTCCATTTCAACACAGTCATGACTTCCATAAGCAAAAAACTGCACTAATATTTAATCCATAAGCAAAAAATTTGCACCTGTATTTACTCCATAAACAAAAAATCCACAATAGTATTTACTCCATAAGTAAAAAATTATACTTCAGCATAGCCATGACTCCTCCATAAGCAAAAAATCTGCACTAATATTTACTCCGCAAGCAAAAAATTCCATTTCAGCATAGCCATGACTCCTCCATAAGCAAAAGATCTGCAAATAAACATCACCACAAGTTAAACAAAATAAAAGCTAGCAGATTAAACAAAAAAACCAGCATATCAAATTAGGCTTTACCATTTCAAAAAAATTTGCAATGCAAAAGATCATCTACCTACAATTTTATTTTCATTCCATTTCTGAAACAGGTGTGCTACTCATCATATGCATTAAATAATTATTACGCTCCTGCTCGGGACAATCAAAAAAATTTCTAACCCTAATGGAACTTGCAATTAGAAAATCATAAGCTTTGTAGCGAAGGCACACATCAAGGTCAAGTTTTAACAATTCAGCATACACTTCATGCTCTCCATAAACTCGTTGGCGTGTTTTTTCAGTAATTGTATTTGATTCCTTAAGTACCTCAACAACATTGTAAATAGATTCTTTAACCCTAGCAATTTCTGTTGCAACAGCACTCTTTCTTTTCTTTTTCTTTGGAGAAATCACAGAAATTGGATTGGAATCGGAATGAGAAGTAGCTTCAAACTCAGTTGGACTTGCACCATCATGTGTGTGTTTAAAGTTTTCTAAAGATATGTCATTTGAAGCTAATAATTGATCAACCTCATCGATTGTGTTCACATTCACCGGAGCCCAGCGACGATTTTTTTCCTTTGCTGTTTGAGCATTTCCACCTGTTGCTCTATCTTTTACATACAAAAGCATTAACTTATCATAATAAGTTATTTTGCAGATTTCCATTTCTTTGCACTTAACTTTGCCTATAAAAGAAGATTGTCTCAAACGCAAACTTCAAACAAATAAATTCACCACAATATCTTATAGTTTGTAAACTCAAATCTTAATCTTTCTTATAATCTGAAACATGTCAAACCCTTAGAACCATTATAAACATAAAGCATCACAATTTCAGTTTCTATTATCAACAAATCATTAAGCAATTGAACTCCAAGCTATCAACAGAAAATACTTCAAATATCTACCAGCAAAAACTAGTTCCTTAAGGCTTGAATAAAATAACACAAAACACAAAAAAGAGAGAATAGAATAACCTGTATCATTGCTTCCCATACTTCTGGTTCGGCGTCAAATCTCTTAGTTATAGGGCTCTAAGTAATGTCGCTAGAGTGCTTAAAAATATCGTAACATTCATTGAAATTCGTCTTTAGAGATTTTATTCGATTTTTGAGTTTGTCCCTGTCAATGACATCAATTCTAGTCTTCTCTCGAACTTCTGTAACGACTTGAGTTAAGGCTTGGGTTGTGAAGATTCCATCAACTCGATTGCCTTTATTTTGTTGATAGATAAGTGCATTCAACAAAACTTCATCTATAAATTCTGTCCAACGAAGCATGTCTCTTTTTTCTTTGTCAACCTTCTTTGCACCTTTCCTTGCCATTTCTTAAAGTCTCAAAACAAAATAATCAATTATGGAACAAGTCACAGTACAATATAAAGCTACAACAAATCAATTATGCAACAAAACACATTCTTAAAGTCTCTTTCATTAATAAGAGAACTGCAAATCACAATATAATATATTACAAAAAGTATTACAATATTAGACTTCAAATAACAAAAGAAAGGTGCATCAAAAAGCCAACATTTT
>JAOSBK010000001.1:28565247-28581171 GCA_027568895.1 Erythroxylum shatona | reverse complement strand
TAAGTAGGTTCAAGTGCATGCAAAGCATATTAAAGCATATTTACATCTAAAGATGAGATATTTTAGCTTCTAAGCAAGTTATTATTTGGTAGAGCTTTTAAAGAGTGAATAAGCACTTTTTTACCGATTTTTTTTTTAAATAAGTGTTTGACGGTAAAATAAAAATATTTATTTAGTAAATATAGCTTTTTTGACAGTTAAAATATAATTTTTAAGAAGTTCAAATTTAGATATTCTTAAAAAAATATTTTTTAGATAGATCTTTCAGATCAATTAATAAATCTATTTTTAATCCCTTTTGTTCCTATGTTTTACACATAATTTTCACAATATCCACAAATCCATCTTCAAGTTTATTTTGGAACTTATATAATATTATTTAATTTTTTAAATATATTTTAATATCTTTTATATTAGTTTTACTTATGTTATAATCCACATAAAAAATTTGGTTACATATATGTTCATTTATGCTTCATATAGTTTAAAATTATATAATAATTAATATATTGTGATTTGCATATTGTTTAATATACTTTAAACAATATTTAGATGTATAAATAATTTTTATTACAAAAAAAGTATAATTAAAATTAATAAAATTATTTTTTATTTTTATGTTGTCAAACAGTTTACTATATGAAGCTCTTTAAAAAATTATTTTTTAATTAACAATCAAACAATCAACTAACTTCTTAAAAAAACTCTTCTGACAAAAACTCTATTGACAAAAGCTCTACTGATATAAGCTCATCCAAACAGGTATTAAATAGTACATAAGATCTCATCCCAAAATTATATAGACGAACTAAATTCAACATACCTTAACCTAAAATTTGATTTAAAATTAGGGTTTCTAATAACTTTTAGAAATTTTCATTATTATTTATAAACTTTCAGATTTTTTTAACTCTTTATTAAAAAATAAGAGCAGCATGACCATTTATGTCTCTTCTACTCTTTTTCACTTTTTGCAAAGGTGGGGACTTCCTCTACTGCAATGCAACACCACGCTTGCCCCCAAACCCTGTTTCTCCTGAGATGCACTCGATGGCTTTGTTCCTCCCTCTCATTCCTCTCCTTTTTCTCACTTCTCCGATCTAATTTCACTGTCGATGTTCCATTTTCAGATTACCAGACAAAAAAGCCTACCTGCATGCCTTCTTCTTTCACTTCCATCTTTTTCCTGTTTACTTCTCATCACCTCACTTGATCTGACCTGACATCACCCCCTTTTCAAATCCCAAATTGTTAGGCATGTGATGATGATTCTCTTTCAACGGTCACACTAATTTCAGAATTTTTATTTTGAATAAAAGGTAGGATGCTTGTTTGGGGTGACCAAAAAAAAAGATATAAGTATGGAATGAAAGCTCATCTTTGGTATCAACAGAGGTGACACTTTCGTTCCTCCATTTTTAGCAATACTCTATTCCTGGATTATCATAGGAATAAGATTCACTGTTGGCTATATTCCATTCTCATTCTTTACTATATTCATACCTATTCTCATTTTCATTACTTTCTGTGAACTTCGCCAAAATGAAATAAATGTAAATACATAACAACACAAAGGCCAGCAAAGTTCATCTTGAAAATAAAACTAAATCAAATGATTGATCACAGGCATCAGACAGGAAAATAATTGGTAAGCTCAGGTTGCCATCAAATCATTTCAGGAGACTTTTAGAATTATGTTGCTGAATTTGTGCTTATCTTCGTATAACTGAAGGTGCATTATATGATTCTGTTGAAAACAGTCCTGAAAAGGTCCTGTGGAGAGTTGGAGTTGGATCTGAAAATTCTGGTGTTTCTTTCATCCCAAATTCCAGCAACTATACATGCAATGGCTATAAGAACTAACCAACGATCCCCTACATACATAAGCCTAATTTGAGTACTCCATGTTGTAATATCCGACCAAACTGTTGGAGGATCAAAAATGCCACAATGTGCCATTAAGGATTTCCAAATTGTGGATGCATACGATCGAACAAGAGAAGAAAAGATGGTCATGAGTTCCATCTTGAATTTTACACAAGGGGGCACCACCTGTTCGGGATTTGCAGAAACTTACCAATCTTGTCCATGGTAGCTAGCCGTAGTTTGAATGCGTGCTAAAGAATGCGGGCATGTCCGGGGTTGTGGTTCTGGCACCATACTGCTCGATTCCAAGGAACTTGGGGGTGCTATATTGTGTAAACTAGCTTAGCTGAGTCGGTGGAGGGCTGTCCAGATTGTTCTAAATTCCTGTCTGCTTGTCCGGTTAAACGGAAGCTAGAAATTGATTGGATTAACCTCGATTTACATGGTCAAAAAAAATTAACAGGAATAACTTTGGATTAATTAAAAAAATCTCAAAGTTTTGTAAGATGACAATTAAATAGTTAAGCTTTGAATATTTTTTTTCCAATTATAATCTAACGTTGGTGTTACTATTAAATTTATTGACATGATTGATAACGAGTTCCAAAAATCCTAACAAGACTACGTTATTTAATACACATCGGATTAATTAATTGATGTTAACAAGACTAAGCCTTTGTTTGGTTTTGCTTATACCAGTAAAGCTTTTGTCAATAAAATTTTTTTCTGTAGATCTTTTCTGATAAAAACATTTTTAAGAAGTCAGTTAATTATTTGATTGTCCTTTAAAAAAGAATTTTATACAGTAGATTATTTGACAAGATAAAAATAAAAGGCATTTTTTATTTTCACTACATTTTATTTTGTAATAAAAATTATTTATCTATATAAATATTTTTAAAGTATATTAAACAATATGCAAAACACAATACATTAATTATTATATAATTTTAAACCATATAAAACATAAATAAAAATATATCTAACAAAATTTTTTATAGGGATCATAACATAAGTAAAATTAATATCAAAATTAATTATTAAAACATATAAAGAAGCCAAATAATGTGTTTGCAAGATAAACGTGAAGATGAATTTGTTGATATTATAAAAATTATGTATAAAACATAAGAACAAAAGGGACTAAAAATAGGTTCATTAATTGATCTAAAAAATTTACCCAAAAAAACCATTTGAGAAACTTTTTTGATAAACTTCAAATTTGAGTTTTTAAAAAAGTTATATTTTGACTGTCAAAAAAGTCATATTTATTAAAGAAGAACTTTTTTATTTTACAACTAAACATTAATTTTTCTTTAAAAAAGCTTTTGTGGTAGCGAAAAAGTACTTATGAACCTCTCAAAAGTCCATCCAAATAATCATTAAAGAAAACTAAACAACTTAGATTTGTTAACCTCAATCATAAAACGCTACCCCCTTCCTTCTGCTTTCATGGTTGTTGGTGACTGTTTACAGAAGAACAGAGATGTGTGAGAGGGACAACAACGATTTGAGTGAGAGGGATGGCAGCATCAACGATGTCAAAAGCAGAAGGAAGAGGCAACGTTTAGGGATTGAGTGCCTGCTTAGATGGATTTTTTAGAGATTAGTAAGCAATTTTTTCTATCACAGAAGACTTTTTTAAAAAATCAGTGTTTAACTATAAAATAAAAAAATAATAAATATAACTTTTTTGGCAGTCAAAATATAATTTTTAAAGAAACTCAAATTTGGAACTTCTCAAAAAAGCCTCTCATTTGATTTTTCGGGTAAAATTTTCAGATCAATTAATAAACCTATTTTTAATCCCTTTTGTCTTTATGTTTTATACATAACTCCCACAATACCTAAAAATACATCTTCACATTTATTTTGAGATTTGTATAATATTATTTGGCTTTTTATATATTTAAATATTATTTTTATATTAGTTTTACTTATGTTATAATCTATATAAAAGATTTGGTTAGATATATTTTCATTTGTATTTCATATGGTTTAAAATTATATAATAATTAATGTATTGTGCTTTGTATATTATTTAATATACTTTAAATAATATTTATATACATAAATAATTTTTATTACAAAATAAAATATAGTTAAAATTAAAAGTGTTTTTTATTTTTATGCTATCAAACTTCGTTGGCTTTGCTAGTGTTTTCTTTAATCACTTGATCCGTATAGTGCCTGTAAACGGCTACGTGGCAGAGGTTCCACATCCTTTTCACCAACGGAGCGTTTCTTAAAAAAAACCCAAATCACGTCCTAAGCAAACTTTTCCTTGCCAGAGAAGGGGTTGGTGTCGCAACCGGTGGTAAAGATGCAGTCGCGTTTGTATTGGCGATTTTTGGCTTGGGTACAGAAGTTATGCCTGTAACGCATGGGAGGGGATGGGGACACTGCATGCACGGCCACCGATGAAAGTTCTTTTATGTAGGTTCTCCTAGCAAATCCCGCGTCATATCAGTTATCTCGAGCATCTTAACAACTTGCCAATGTCCGCAAGAAATCGTCCGTTGATACCACGCTTTTTAGCCACCTTTTAATCTCCAAAGCTCCTTGTTTCTCTCTTCGTTAAATTGATGCCTCTTTCTTACACTAACGAGCCTCTCCTTTGAAATCTCAACCCCCCTATATCTTGAATATTTGCCTAGTATTGCTTCATTATTTTAGGCTCTTTACACGTTTAAGTTTTAGCTTATGTGGATAATCAATCAGGACTTGGCCTCTAAGCAGTCCTTTTTTTCTAAGTGCTTTTACAATTTCTTCAGTTACCTTTTTATTATTAGCCCTATTCTTCTTTTTTTGTTATTATTCTATTTTATTATTATTATTGTTAATTTTGGAACTATTTTCATTGTCATTGTTATTTTTATTTACTTAATATTTTACCGTGCTAGTTTTACTTTTTTCATCTGAAATCTGCATCATTCTTATCTTGTCTCATTTACATTGTGGATATATCGAAAACATTCTCTCTATTATGTAGGGATGAGGCTGCGTATTATCAGACCTCCCTAGACCTGCTTTATTACCAGATTTCGGACTGGATGATGATGAAACAATTTATTGTACGAAGCTCATTCAAAAAAACTTTTTTTTAAATGACAGTCAAAGAATTGACTGACTTCTTAGAAAAGTTCTCATAAAAGATGACCAGAAAAAATCTCTATTAATTATAAGCCCAATCAAAAGCTTAATCAAATTTGACTAAATTTATTTTTAGAATTATTAAAAAAATTAAATATAACATCATTTTATATATAATTTTCGAGTTTCGCGTAAATCCAACCACAATTATGATCAACTTAGAATAGTCTTATTCATTCCAAACCGTGTCATGTCGACTAAACTTTCTTTGTCCGTGGCTTATCAAAATCTGGAGGAGTCCAGGACTCTCCCATTACTCGTCGCTTTCAACAGAGCGGTGGGAAAAGGTCAAAACCACCATCAAAACCTAACATTAAACAAAAACACGAACACATACAGGAGCGATAACATCAAAAGCGGCAAGAAATCAAGTCACTGTCTCGAATGTCACCATCAGAAGACCCATTTTGATGTAGACGGTAATCAAACCATGATGTCGATGAAAAAAGTTTAATAATGGAAACTCCAACCTCACAATCACCAGAAAGAACAAAAGATGAAGTTTTGGGTTTCGTTTATATATAATTCTTTTGTAAAGTGGGACCAATCAGGATGAGATTCTCTGGATCGGCAAATAACCTTATGGTGTGGTTGAGGAATCTACGGCTGTGAATCCCCCGTGGATAGCGGAAGGGCAGTGATATCTAACATCTTACATGTTCGGCCATTGATTAACCATACTTTTCTTATGGAGCCTGGATCTTCTGTACCCTTATCCAGTGCACTCTGTACTCAACCGTTCAATTTATTACATTGGATGATTGAGATCAAAAGAGGATTAAGTGAGCACAAAAAAGGAGTACAGAAGATCTGTATCCGGCTTTCTTGTTCCATCAGTTTGAAATTGTGGAATCTCTTAAGTTAAGGAAAGATTGCAACTTATTACTAATTAAATTGAGATTAAAATTCAGCTATATTAATATTTAAATTTTAATAAATGAAAATTTTAATTTTCTCATTTACAATAAACATAAAAAACAAGTTAATCACACTGATAAAAAAATTCAACCGGTTTAGTTAATTTAATTATAAAAGTCTTGAATTGATTAATTTTTTGGTTCAATTTTTTACTTTTTGATTCAATATCTTTTAATTATTCTTATTATTAAAAATTGACTAACTTTAGTAAATTAATAAATTCTTATAAACTAAAATAAATAAATTAATTTTTATTTAAGAATCATTTTCAATCATATTTCAAATTCTTTAATTTTTTACTAATTTTATGATAATCTAATACTGATTGAACCTTTTAAACCTTAAATATTTTGTCTTATCGGTTTAACTTTCAGTTGGATTTTAAGGAATAAAAATCATTAGCTACACAAATAAATCAATTTTTAAATATTTTATATAAGGATGAGAAAAATGACACAAATAGGGTTTAAACATGAACAAATGGGACAAAAAGTATATGAAATCCTTGAAACGACGCCGTTGGGGTTGTCCCGGACACTCGTTACATTGCCAATACTGACCATTCTCTAGGACCCAATCCATCTCTCTCTCTCTCTCTCTCTCTCTCTTATTCTCTTCTCTGTCGCGAGCTCTTCGCACCAAATCTCTCGATTTCGCTAATTCAGTCACAAACACACATATCTTCACCCACCTCTCTCTCTCTCGATCCGATTCGCCGATAGCAAAGCCGCCGAGATAGAATAAAAAACCCGAAAATCCAACAAAAAGAAACCCCCCAAAAAAGTTTAACAGAAAGAGGAGAGGGAAATTCCGCCTTCCAAGCCCAAACCCATCAATAAAAATCCAATCTGATGCTTTTACCCATATCAATTTTTACCTTTTGTTGATTCCCTCTTATCCTGATCTAGGATTTTTTTTATTATTATTTTTGTTTGGCCATGTTGTCCCTGGTGGTTTTAGGGTTTGTCTCGATTTGAGTTTCGAGATCGATTTGGGATTGGGATTGATGGTTCTTTTAAGTGAAGAAAGAAGTGGGATTGATTTGTTGAACAGATATGAAACGGAGTTGCTGCTGTGCGTGGGTTCGGTGGTCGCCGAGGCGGCGGTGAGAATCGAAATTGGTAGCGGCACATGTTGCCGGTGTTTGACTCCTCGACGACTGTAGCTGTTGCAGTAGATTTTTCTCCTGATTATTCATCGTCTTCTAATTTTATCCTTAAAGTATATATCTTGCTCTTTCTAGGTCTTTTTTCTTCATTTCTGGATTATTTATTCATTTTGTGTGTTACACTGGTTGCTTTTTCCTTTTCTTTTTGGATGTTGAATTTTTGGGGTTTTTGACCAAGCTGAGTATGCTAGTAGGTGTTTTTTCTTCGAGTTTTTCAGTGATGTTGGTGGTTTGGATCTTTTCTCTGAAATTTTTTGTTGAAGCTGATTTGTGGTTATGCTTTTTATTTTGCGTTTTAATTACCTTTTTTGGTATTCCTGCGTTTCCAGTTTGTTTAGTTTAATATTTTATCTTATCTTGTATGCTTTGTGTTTTGAGTTGGCTTAGGCATACCGATGTTTTCGTGGTGGTTGTAATTGTTTTCCCTCTTCTTCTTCTTCGAGATTCAACGGATTCCTAAATTGTCACTTTATCCTCTTTAGAATATCAGTGTGCTTGGGTAATTGCTCAATTGCCAAAAGCCTCTCTCAAAAATACCCTTTTCTTGGTTCATAATTGCTGTCCTATGAGCTTTCAATTGTTTTTTATCCACATTTATGATTGTTTTGGTATGTTTTGATGTCATCTTTAACGTTACTGTTTTCAACTTCTTTTGAAATTATTTTATTTTTATTGCTTTGGATTTCGCGTTCTCATTTAAATCTTTTGCTAATCTTAAATATGTTTAACTTATTATTAATTTGAATGTTTCCCGCTATCCCAGTAGCATACTGGTCCAATGTAGTTGAATGTTTTCCATCACTAATTGCAGGATGGACGCAAGATTTATGTTGGTGATTGTGCACTTTTCAAGCCGCCCCAGGATTCCCCACCTTTCATTGGAATTATTCGGAAGCTAATTACAGGAAAAGAGGAAAAACTCAGTTTAGGGGTCAATTGGCTTTACCGACCTTCCGACATTAAGCTTGGAAAAGGTGCCTTCTTAGAAGCTGCACCTAACGAAATTTTCTACTCATTCCATAAGGATGAAATTCCGGCTGCATCATTACTCCATCCGTGCAAAGTCGCTTTCCTTCGTAAAGGTGTTGAACTTCCTTCAGGGATATCTTCATTTGTGTGCAGAAGAGTTTATGATATTGAGAACACGTGTTTATGGTGGTTAACTGATAAAGATTATATTAATGTAAGTGCATTGTCCCATTTGCTTTTCCTTTTTCTTGTAATTCATTATTATTTTGTTTAGATCTATATTTAATATTTTGATACAGGAACGGCAGGAAGAAGTAGACAAGTTATTAGACAAGACAAGACTAGAGATGCATGGGGCAGTGCCGTCCGGAGGCCGTTCTACTAAACCCTTGAATGGTCCAACATCTGCACTAAAATCGAATTCAGATACCGCTCAGAACAGTACTTCATTCTCATCTCAGGGTAAAGTTAAGAAGAGGGAACGGAGTGATCAGGTTTCTGAACCTGCTAAACGGGAACGTTTGTCTAAACCAGAGGATAGGGATTTTGGTCAAAACCGGACTGAGCATGTATTCAAGTCTGAACTCGCCAAAATAACTGATAAAGGAGGTCTTGTTGATTTAGAAGGCGTTGAGAGATTAGTACAACTTATGCAATCTGACAGTACCGATAAGAAAATAGATTTGGCCGGTCGAATAATGCTTGTTGATGTAATAGCAGTTACAGATAGAGTTGAATGTCTTGGGCGTTTCGTGCAGCTCCGGGGTTTACCTGTTTTGGATGAATGGCTGCAAGAGGTACACAAAGGGAAAATTGGTGATGGTACTAGTTCTAAGGACAATGATAAATCTGTTGAAGAGTTTCTTTTGACACTACTTAGAGCATTAGACAAGCTACCTGTAAATCTTGATGCATTACAATCTTGTAATATGGGCCGATCAGTTAATCATTTGCGAACTCATAAAAATTCTGAAGTCCAGAAGAAAGCTAGGAGTTTAGTTGACACGTGGAAGAAGCGTGTTGAAGCTGAGATGAATATGAATGATTCAAAAACTGGATCAAGTCGTGGTGTTTCATGGCCCACCAAGCCAGCCCCATCTGAAGTTTCTCATGTAGGCAGCAGAAAGCCAGGGGCATCTACTGATGCTGGATTTAGAATTTCTGTAACACAATCTTTATCATCTAAAAGTTCTCAAGTTAAGCTTGCAGCTGTGGAAGGTGTTGCAAAGTCATCTTCACCTGGTGCAGTGAAATCCATGACCACTCAGGTTTCTAGAATGTTAATTGGGCCTGGAACCTCAGATCCACCTCTTACACCAATCAAAGAGGAAAGGAGTAGCAGTTCAAGTCAGTCTCAGAACAACAGCCAATCTTGTTCAAGTGAACATGCAAAGACAGTCGGTTCTTCATGTAGGGAAGATGCAAGAAGCTCAACTACTGGATCAGTGACTGTAAGTAGAGGTTCAACTGGTGCTTCTCGCCATCAAAAATCAAACCATGGTGTTCATGCATCTGTTGCCTCGGTAGCTCAAAAAGAGGTCATTGCAGCAAAAGTTAGTTCTGGAAATAGGAGCTCAAACTCTGATAAGGTATCACCAACTAGAGTTTCACATGATAGAGTGCCTGATATTTCCAATGTGGATCAAGGAAACAATCAACGGCTCATTGTGCGGTTACCTCACACTAATCGAAGTCCTTCAAGAGGTGCTAGTGGGAGTTCTTTGGATGATCTTGCTGCCATAAGTGGTAGAACGTCTCCTCCACCTGAAAAGCATGATAACAATGACAGGAAAGCTAGGGGAAGAGGTGAAATTTCACGATGCAATAATTTATCAAGTGGGAATTCGAATTTATGTCAAGGGAAAGATGGACAGTATGGGAATGATGAAGGTAATGCTGTGACTGCTTCTGCTGAACGACAGAAAATTGACGAAGAAGGTTCAAAGGTACTGGAAGAATCAAAGGCTACTGACTCACTATTGGGGACTATGCCTAGATTGGGGAAACCTTATGATGCTTCTTTGAGCTCCATAAATGCTTTGGTTGAAAGCTGCGCAAAGATTTCTGAAGCTAATGCATCTGCTTCACCTGAGGATGATGATGTTGGGATGAACCTGCTTGCGAGTGTGGCAGCTGGAGAAATTCTGAAAGCTGATACTGTCTCACCTTCAACTTCTCACAGAAGTTCACCTGTAGCAGAGGAGTCATCCTCTGGCAATGATGGCAAACTAGAACACATGGCTGAAGAAGCTGGGAAAATCCAATGCAAGCCTAGTGATGTAACCGATGCTGGCCCAATTGCAGAAGTACTTGATTCTGTTGATTCGTTGTTGGCTAAGAAGGATTTGGGACATACAGCTGACAAAATGCTCAAATACACGTCTGGGGATTGCAGAGCTCCTTTGGTTGAATCTGAAGATAAAGAAGGGAAATCTTCTTTTACAAATTTGCAACAATCTGGTGAAGTTTCTTGCTTGAGAGCTGATGTTAAGTCAATTGAGCCAACATGTGATCCTTCAGTTGTAGGGTTGCCTATTGTTCAGAAGGTTGAGATTAAGAGGGAGGTTGAAGCTGTCCACCACTCTCTTGAACATAGGATATCAGTTAGTGAGAGGGATCAACATAATTTCATTTCAGTGAAATCTGAAAGCAAAACTGCTGCACTGAATGATGAAAGAAAGGCTGATTGTGCAAATGAAAGAGTGGAGGAAAGCAGTGTGGTAGCTGTATCTGAATTAGCTGTTACCGACGCAAAATGTGGGAAGGAGGTGAATGAAAAACCAACATGCTCATCGTTGGATGTTAGTTTTCAAAAGCATAATGCTACTGATCATGATTCACGTAGTGGTGTCTCAACAGAGCAGAAGTCATCTGAAAATGTGGACATTAAACTGGACTCTTCAGAGAGAAAAAGTGATCATGCTAGTCTGCCATCTCCTTCTGGAATGTCCCTTGTGGAGCACATGGCTAAGGTCCCTGACAAATCTAGGACAGAAGGTCATGTTGAGCTGAATGAGCGACCGTGGACAGGCTTAGTTTCATCTGGTTCAGATCATAATATTGAATGTACTGCAGAGAATTTAGATAGAAAAGATGTGCGGGGTGCATCTGCTTCTCATGTGGACTTGCCCATTGTTTCCCTTCAAAAAAATGAACCATGTGAGATATCTATGGACTTCAAGTCTGATGGTGTCGAATCAGATGCGACAATAGAGCCACATGCTTCTGTTGCAAATGCTTCAGTCTCAGTTGCATGCTCTGGCGGGTCTGTGAAGCTTGACTTTGATTTGAATGAAGGCTTTTCGATTGATGATGGAAACCAAGGTGAGCCTGCTCAATCAGTGGGTCCGGATATCTCATCTACTATTCATCTGCCTTGTCCTTTGCCTATTCCCTTGTCATCTATATCTGGAACCTTGTCTACTTCAATTACTGTGGCTGCTGCTGCCAAAGGCCCATTTGTTCTTCCTGAAAACCCACTACGTACCAAGGGAGAACTTGGGTGGAAAGGATCGGCTGCTACAAGTGCTTTTCGACCAGCGGAACCTAGAAAGAATTTGGAAATGGGTCTGAATTTTGGTGAAACCTCAATGGTTGATGCTTCGGGAAAACAAGGCCGCACTCCTTTAGATTTTGACCTAAATATTCCAGATGAGAGAGTTCTAGAAGATGTCCTTTCTCAAAATTCTGCTCGAGCTTCTTGTTCTGAGTCTGGAGCTCGTGATCGCTCTGATGGTGGATTTGATCTTGACTTGAATAAAGCTGATGAGAGCTCAGACACTGGATTTCTCTCAAACAACAGCTCTCGCTTTGAAATTTCTACATTATCAAACAAATCATCGCTACCTGGTGGACTGTCAAATGGCGCCCTTAATATTTCAAGAGGCTTTGATTTAAACAATGGACCAGTCCCTGATGAAGTTGCCCCTGAAGCAGCACCACACAATCAGCCAGTGAAAAGTAGTTTACCTTTTCCATCACCTGTTCCTGGTCTAAGAATGAGTAGTGCAGAATTTGGAAATTTCTCATCTTGGTATCTTCCATCCAACACCTATTCAGCCATCTCAGTCCCATCAGTCTTCCCTGGTAGAGCAGAACATAGTTTTGTTGCTCCTGCCGGATCGCAGAGGATTTTGGCTCCTCCAAATGCAAGCACGACTTTTGGGCCTGAAATTTACCGGGGCTCAGTGTTATCATCTTCTCCAGCAGTGCCTTTTCCAGCCACTACCCCATTCCAATATCCGGGATTCCCTTTTGAAACCAGCTTCCCTCTGGCATCAAACACCTTTTCTGGTGCTTCAACAGCATATATGGAATCATCTTCTGGCAATGCACTTTGTTTCCCTACTGTTCCTTCACAGTTAGTAGGACCTGCTTGTGTAGTCTCATCTCCTTATCCTAGACAGTATGCAATGAGCCTTCCTGGTGGCAGCAGCAATGCAAGTTCTGACAGCAGGAAATGGGGTGGCCAACTTGATCTGAATGCAGGTCCTGGAGTTAGTGATGGAGAGCGTAGGGAGGAGAGACTGCCTTCTGCAATAAGACAACATACTCTTCCCGGTTCACAAGTGATGACAGAGGAGCAGATGAAGATGTATCAGGTGGCTGGTGGAGCGGGAAACAGTGTATTCAAGAGAAAGGATCCTGATGGAGGCTGGGATACATCCGATAGATTCCACAGCTTCAGACAATCATCATGGCAATAGGTGGACAACGCAATGGTTCAAAATATTTTGGATAGGTGAGCCATTTGTTGGAGGACACAGTTCAATGATTTGATTTTTAATTTTGTTATGTCCTATGTTATCTTTTTGGAGTGGAATGTTTGGGTCAGTTTGTAGGAGTAGAGATGTGCTGCGGAGGGAAGGAATGATCACTCTGCATAACTTCCCTTCCAAATTATCTTACGAAATATTGATTTGTGCATTCTTTTTAACACTTGTTCCCATTTTCAAGGAACTGGAAGGCAGATTCATGAAGAGCCATGGCCACAAAAGGACCAAGTTACAAAGGGCGCTGTTCTTTGTTCAACCAGATATAAATCCCGACCTGGTAGGGGCAAGATGACTCCTCTGTCTCCTATAACAGTTCGAGAAAGAAACGGTGCCATCAACTTAATCACAGCAGCAGCAGCATTACCAACAACGCTTTGCAAAAAGGATTTTTCATCTGACCAAAGTGAGGGCCAACCAAAAACCTGAGCACTTTAGGACATCAAGAGCTTGTGACAACATAATTTGGAAACTTGCTGACTCGATGTGGTCATTGAGTTCTTCTTTTTCCTCCCTTTCTTGATTGTACAGTGATATATCAAAAATGAATTTGGTTGCCTCAAATGGTGTTTGATATATTTAGAAATTTAATTTTTAGGCATAAATGTTATGGATGCTGCTGATATTGATAAGGTATTTCAAGGTTACCCTGTGCCTGTATAGTTTCCATGTTGCAAACCAGTGTCTGTGTTCTGACTCAGCTTTAAACATTCAGCTGTGCGCATTTCTTCATTTTGTCTTCTGCTTATATCTGTTCCTATCCAGGACATTAAAATGCCAAGCAACTTACTCATTTGTCCCTGCTTTACATGCCATCTCTACAAAACGCCATTTCTAACCTTCTTCTTATGCTGAAACCATGGCTATGAGCCAATTAAGCTTCGCCGATCAGGCAATTAAGTGCAAGTGTGAGCAACTCTGAACAGAGCAAATAAAATTTAAATTTGATTTAAAATTTAGAATTTCATTTTTTAAAAGTTCATCAAGTCCCTTCAAAATCTAATTATTTTGAATTATGTTTGTTGAATTTAGACCAAAAATACCAAACTACTCCAACAGACAAGATTGGTAATAATTCAAACTATAGTTTGAGGTTCAATTATAACATGGATTGACGAGAGAGATATGACAAGATTGATTCAACAATCACTATCATTTGTGTATGATGACAAATCTTCCATTTAGTTTTGACTAAATATATGATAATGACGGTCTTTTTGTCTCAGACAGATGTTAGTGGGAAAAGCTAAAGCGTGTATGGACTACAAGGCCGAAATTAGTCTATGAAAGCTTCATGTTTCGAACAAGTTTCGCCGGAAAATCAGGTAAATTAAGTAACGAAGGTCCACAACAACAGGAAACAGCACATGCAATCAGCTAAACCGATGGTGTTCCACAAGTCATAAACCTGTATCGCACGGTTGACGTTACAGTACAAAAAGATAACCTTTTTGACCTTCCTATCACAGAATTACAACTGCCCTTAACCAGGTCCATGTACGTGTTTAGTGCGGGAAGAGCAAATACTAGAACCCTCACCTTTCCAATATTCTTTACCAAGTACCAAAGATATGTAATGCTTTTGTATAAGGGAATAAATCTTTCATTTTCAGACACGAATCACATACATGACTGTCTGTGTCTCTCCATCTGCATGACTAAGAAAAATGAAGTCTTCTTCTTCTTCTTCTTCTTCTTCTTTCTCTTCCTTTCTGTTTTACAGCCACAAGGAAAGATGCCTCAAAATGGGGAGATCAGTACCTTTCTTGTTATCATCTCTAGGCCTAACCACCATTTTCAGCTTGATACTTCTCTTTTCTCCAAACCCTTTTAAGGTCATGCCTAAAAATGATGACCCTGATGATCAAAAGCTCCTGTTGATGGAACCACAAAAGGGTATAATACCTTTCAATCAATGCTTCAACCACATGTACCTTTCTTTTTGCTTTTTCTTTTAATTTTTTTTTTGGGGTTTCCCTTGAGTTTTAATTTACAACGGCATGAATTGAGTTATGATGTTTGGTTTTGTAGTGGAAGACAATTGTGACTTGTTCAAAGGTCACTGGATACCAGATCTTAATAAGGTTTCTCAGTATACAAATTCAAGCTGTGTAACGATTCCAGACTCAAAGAATTGTTTTAGACATGGAAGGGTGGACAGAGATTTCCTTAACTGGAGATGGAAGCCTGAAAAATGTGATCTTCCAAGCTTTGATCCTCGTGCTTTCTTAGAAATTGTTAGAGGAAAGACACTAGCTTTCGTTGGTGATTCAGTTGCTAGAAACCACATGGAATCACTGCTATGCCTCCTGTCAGAGGTCGGTTCATGTCTCTTTCATTTCTCTCCTCATGAACATAAATTATGAGATTTAAGCCTGTTACCGTACAATTTTGGACCTTTCGTCTATGACATATACAGGAGGTTGTCGGAATAAAGAAACGACAGAGAACAACTTGCATGCATTTAGAAATTTGCTAGTCACTTTAAGTACCTCATCGGATAGGAATTCCAAGGTGGTGGTTGTTCATCAGCTTCCTTTTCAAAATGGCAAGTTTGGTTTTGGATTAATTGATGATTATGTTGGAAACAAAATCTTAGAAACAAAGTGGAAAGATGCTTAGCAACTGCTATTTCTCATCTAGGCTGATACCTAAATAAGCCTGAATTTCTGAGTGCAGCTTCATGCCAATCATGTGCTTTGTCTGTAAAAGGCAATTTACTGTATCAGAACATGCTGTTGCTATGATTGGAACAGCTTGGTTGTTATTTCTGTACCCATAAGGATCGTTTCCTCTGCCCATATTGTGCTCACAGGAAAAGAGTTGAAAGTAACAGAATGTGTGAAGAAATGTGACAGTTGTTAATAGCATTTATAGTAATTCTGTGGAAGTTAAACTCTCAACTAAAAGTTGCTTAACTATGCTTTGGTCTTCATATTGAATCTAAAAATGGTGTTTTCCGTACAGGAGGAAGCTCCAAAGGATGTTTACAAGGATTCTGAAGATAGGAACCGGATATGGCACTTTCCTGTCCACGACTTCACCCTCAAGATCATCTGGACAAAATTTCTTGTAGTT